>CM021110.1:409389189-409915382 GCA_007115665.2 Sequoiadendron giganteum | reverse complement strand
ATGGTATGATTATGATTTACGAACTACTTTGTGATGATGAGGTAAATACATGGAAGTGTTTTCCCCCTCCCAAAAGAGGAGGGAGAGCATCATCAGTGAGAGTGATAGACCGATATAGTGAATTACCCTACCATGCCACCAAATATTAGCTATCCTTGCACACAAGTAAGTCATTGTCACTGTTAAATGAAATGATTCTATGCCATGTTTTGTCTTTGTCAATTTCTCTATAGCTAGCTTAACCAATACTTGTGGTTAAAAGTCGAGATTTGTTGCATTCCAATTACGGAATTAGATATGTGATTGGGTTGTCTCTGTTGTTGTTTAGATCAGACATGAACATTAAACAAGTAAATACAACACATAGAACAATGAACATAGTATTTTACCCTGGGAAAACCCTCCTACTCGAGGGAGAAAAACCCAGCAAGATATTCTCTTATAAATCAGAATAATAAGTGCAGAAATAGCACTCAAAATCAGGCCCTAGCAAGGCCAAATCTCATACAATGAATCTGCACTTGAAGATAGTGTGATTTCCTTGAATAAACAAAATAATACCACTTCTCCTTGAGTCGAATCTGCTTCTCTTGAAGGGCAAACCTGCTGCTGAAGAAATTCGAATTGGAATGGAGTGAATTGATGCAAAAATGTGGAGACACCCTCTCCTTTATATAGCAAGCTAGGAGAGCTCTCTTTTAGGGCCGACCTAGAAAGTATGATATTTGTTTTACGAAAAGAAAGGTTGAGTTGCCTTTGAATAATTTTGCTTAGGGAAATACCTCCCACAGCTATAAAACACTAACAGTTTCTTGGTTATCCTATTTTAGTTGTTAGTTGAATAGGTGAATGGTTGGGAAGAGAATTCTTTCTTTTGTCTAGGTTATTTATTTTAAAATGATAAGGATTGATTTTGATTTTGATTTTGATTAAATTTAAAACTAAAAAAATAAAAACCTACATAAAAACATTACATTCAAATAATAAATTATTTAACCTGAATATTTATTGCAACACCTTTGATCCACCACCACTCCATATCAACACCTAAAAGAGAGGCAAAGGAACTAAAATTTGAGGTGGAGTCATAACTTCACTAAAGTGGAAGTACAAGAGGGGAATAATGTCATGTGCCATTATGACGTAGAAGAAGGGGAGAGTAGAAGAAATTAAAAAGGGGGAATTTATGAGCAAAGGGCTGCAATTTGGGAGAGGAGAAAGGAGAGCACATGAAGGGAAGAAAAGTTGGGGAAAAAAGTTGAATCACGGGTGTGGTTTTCTATCTTATTTATTTAACTAGGATATGTTTCATGCCTAGGGTTGTTTAAAGCTCCTATGCAAAAGACAATAAGGAACATAAGGAAAGAAGAGATAATTTGAGAAATTGTTGTGGTATGTAAAGTTGTTGAGCCACTTCCCAGGCTCTATGAAATCTATTTTATCAGATTTCTTATAGTTGTTAGTATGTATTGCTTGTAACACCATTTTCTTGGGTGCATACTTAACACCTCCCATGTATTATTCTTTATCAATCCTATATTATATCTGAATATGAATATGTGCATATGTATCCATACAATTGCAATTTGTGCAAAATATAAAATACCCAGAAGTCAATTTAACCATCTGCCAACAGCAAATAAAAAATATATCATACTATATCTTAGTTGTTGAGAGAAATAGCAAGCCATAGAATAACCCGTAGGTCTTGAAATCCATAAGACTGCCATCAAAGAATTTATTTGCTAATAAAAATGCCAATGACATGACTGCCTTATTCTCCATAAGAAGCAAGATTAATTGCTGTTTTGTTTTGGAGATGTCTATTGTAAGCAAGCCTTATAATATGTTGATTTTTTAGGCCAATTGACTCAGCCATTAACTTCTTACTTCGCTGTTCAAAAATTAAGTATAGTATGCTGATTTCATATAGTATAAAAAGCCAGCTTGATATATTTTTTAAGAAAACCAAATTGTTGTTCTTTCTTGGCCTAGGCACCATAAAATGAAGTAGTGAATACCTCTACCTATTATAACATTTACGGATACAAAACCTCTGTTATATATATTTTATATCAACATTCCAATGCAACTAACAGCACATACTTTGTCAAATATATTCATATCAACACTTCAGTGCAGATAAGAGCACATACTCTTATCATACTTATTTAATATCAACATTCCAGTGCAACTAAGAGCATATATTCAGTCTTATTAATTTTAAATTGGTAAGACAATGTAGTTGAGTGCATAAACTCTCATACATATCTCAAATTAAGTACCTCTTTGTTGTAGTGCAGTTGAGTACTCATACTCCATTATATCTATTTATATACCTGCAAATAGTTCTAGGATTTTTCCTAAATTAGTGAAATTATCTTTTTGTCCACCATGATTGTCTGATGTAACAACATATTCATGTGAAAACACTGTGGTCTTCAAATGAGAAGATTGAGAAAAATGTGTGAACTATGACACACGTATCCATATAGGAATGTGATTTTTATATTCAAAACTTTGGCCAAAGTAATGCAAATTCTGCTTGATTGTAAATTCACTATGTCTGATAGGTTGCATCCAGTCGGAGTTGTCATACTTATCTACAGGGTATCTAGGGTTGTATGGCAGTTGTATGTGACAGAGTCAGTATGCTACACTAGTTCTCAGATGGTATGATATGGTTACATACTCCTTGGAAGGTGTGCAAGGGACTATCGGTCTGTGATTGGATGTAAGCACTCTGACAATTCTCTCCTTCATGCAACTGGAGACTGTCAAAGACTTGTTTATGAGAGAAAAACTCTTTGTATTCATATGTATACTGAAAAGAATATAAAATCTAAGTGATATAAAGGTCTATGCTTTATTGGCAGATAGATAAATGTACATGCTAATAAGTTATACTTAATTCAAATGAAATGAGTTTATTTCTTATTGAATGTCATGTTGCATACTTAATGATGTGCATTTATTTATTTGATTTGAATATGTTTAAATTCATGATAAAAAAAGTGCATTAACTTTGATGATTTTTTTTAATGAACGTTTATTCGTTACATCAAAGAATGCTTTTGCTAATAACATCCTAGAAGCGAAGTTGCAAGATGAGAGGTACAAACTATAGTTTGTCTTGTCCTTAAATCAAAGATGAAAAAAAAATCTTGAGGGCAATCCACAATACACCATTGACAGACTACCTGATACTTCAAGACATACAAACACATCAGGGAAAGGTTTTCATGAAAAGGAATTAAGGATGATATCCTTAAGCATATCAAAATGTGCCTTGCTTGTCAACATAACAAGACAAAGCAAGACAAAATTGAAATTTTAGAGGGCGATGAATGGAAGTGTGGCGCTTCTCACCTCTATATGCAAAAATGGAGGCCAAATTTTGACCCCACGAACACAAACCCGACAAATGGACCTGTTTAAATCAGATTATACAACCTGCCCTTTGAGTAATGGTCCGGGGAATGCCTTACTAAAATCAAGGTCTCAATCGGGAGAACACTAGAAGTGGATCTGAGGAATTGGGAAGCCCTAATATATGCATGAATCCACCTGCTTGCAATTTAGGATATCCCTCGATCAATCAGCATTCGTACAGGAGCTAGAATCTGGAAACAACAAATAGAAGAGGAAGCAAAGAAATTTTATTGTTTGAAATGCAAGCAGAGGAACCACTTCGAAAAAGACTATTGACATAAAGATCAAGAAGCCCCACCGATGACGCAATAATGGAGGCCCAAGCCAACGGATGGCTCCCAAGAAAGAGAGAAAACAAAAGAATTGGGAAAGGAGATGCTGACAAACAAGCCTAACCTTTTGAAAAAAGGGGAATCCTCAAAAACGACACCACAAGACAATAAGAAGGATTCAAAAGAAAAGGAAAATAAATCAAAATCGATGGGATCTGAGGAGGAGTAATGGACAGAGAATGATGTATTGCAGGAAGATGAATTGGATATTGTGGACACAAGGAGCATAAGTCAATTGGCAATGAATATCCTTAAACCGGATTTGGTGACAAGGAAGAAGAAAGGAAGGAAAATGAACAAACAAAAGCGCGAAGAAATGGTGAAGGAAAAAGGATTGCACAACATAAAGGAATACTTGTTGAGATCTAAGGGAGGAGTCCCCTCCTTTAGAGAGCCATGAAGATATTTACATGAAATGTTAGGGGCCTTAACGCCCCTAACAAATGATGTATGACCAAATGCCATATCGAAACAATGTTGGTCAACATAATTCTATTGTAGGAGATGAAGCTGAAAGCAAAAGAAGTGTCTCAAATTCATAACACATTGCAAAGGATGGCAGGGTACCTATGCTGAAGTTGTGGGAAGTCCAGGAGGACTGCCAACAATACAGAACCCAAGGAAAGTAACAGTATCACCATGCCAAACAATAACAAATTGGATCTTAGGCAAGGTAAGATGTAATTTTTCAGATCTCAAATTTTATTTTTTTCATGTATATGGGCCTATTAGAACCAAGGATAAAGCTAGATTGTAGGATGAGCTTACTGCACAAATATCAGAGAAAGGGGAGAAATAGATTATTGGCGAGGATTTCAATGCTATTTTAAGTTTGCAAGAAAAGAGTAGGGGTCTAACACAGGAAAGCAGAGCACAGAAAGACTTCAGCAAATTTGTAACAATAAATGGATTGATAGATGTAGAAACAAGAAACGAAGTCTATACTTGGACGAACTGAAGACTGGGCTTCTCTAACATATCTGAAAGGCTGGAGCAATTTCTATTATCCGCAAATTGGCTGAATACATCAACACATGTGGGATGGTGCTATCCTTCCTTATGCTCAGTCTGACCATTATCCGTTGGAGATAACAATTAGCTCAAATATGTTGCATGTCAAAGGATGCTTTAAGTTCAACCGTATGCGGTTCCGATGTAACAAATTGACAAAATTGCTCGAAGAATGGTGGGCGAACGCACCAGTGAAGAACGGAACAATAAATTTCGTGTTCACAGAGAAATTAAGGTATATTAAGGAGAATTTAAAATATGGAACAAAACAATTTTATAAACATCTTCGTAGAAAAGGAGAGGATTGAGCAAGAACTTCAGACTAAACCAAAGAGTTATACAATTATGGCATGTTTAATGCGGACTACTGGAAGAAAATAGACTCCTTGCAGAACATGCAAAAATACTAGCGAGGGAAGAAATTTATTGGAAAAGCAAATCCAAGGAGATATGGCTCATCGAGGGTGATTTGAACACAAAAAAATTCCACAATTCGGCAAAGACAAGAAGGGTGCAAAACAAGATAGTGGAAATCATGACAATAGGAGTTAAGGTACAAACAAACCAAGCCATCTAGAATGAAGCCATAAAATTCTTCAAAAATTTGCTTGCACCGAAGGAGGTGGCAGACACGCATAACATTGAAACGTTGGTGGACAGCATCCCTCCTCTAACCTCACGAGAGGAGAATACAATGTTTAATGGGTCCATTCACAATGGAGGAAGTGAAGAGAGACACCTTTTCCCTTCACCCAAACAAAGAGTTGGAGCTAGATGGTTTCTCGGCCATTTTCTATCAGAAATGTTGGAATTTCATAGGATCTGACATTTGGGAGCTGGTGGAGGAGTTTAGGAAGAAAAAACAAATTGTGAGGAGCATAAACAATACTCTAATTGCTCTCATCCCAAAGAAGCAAGAATTTGAATCTTTCACAAATTTCAGATCCCTATCATTGTGCAACACAATTTACAAGATCATAGCTAAGGCAATGGCAAACCGATTAAAAAATGTCCTACCCGGAATAATATCACCAAAACAAAGTGGCTTTGCCCTCGGAAGGGACAAAATGGAAGGCATCATTATCGCAAATCAAGCAATACACTCTGTTGAAAACACGAGGTAGAAATCAATGATGTTGAAACTCGATATTAGTAAAGTTTACAACAGGGTAAGCTAGCGTTTTTTAATGCAAATCATGAGGAAATTTGGATTCAACAAACAACGGTTAGAGTAAAAATACGGATGCATCTCAACTGCACGATTTTCAGTCCTAACAAATGGTTCGCCATGGGGATTTTTTGAGAGCTCAAGAGGACTACAACAAGGGGACCCACTGTCCCCATTCTTGTTCGATATAATGACCGAAGCCTTGAGCAGACTGATCAAGTGCAAACATGAAGCCGATGTATGGAGGGATATCAATGTTGCAAGGACTTTGAAGAAACTCACACACAAACAATTTGAAAACGACACTGTCTTATATGGGGAGTCTAATTTGGAAGAGGTAAACACTATAAAAGATACGCTCAATACCTATTCTATTATCTCCAGGCAACTAGTAAATGTAGATAAATTCACGGTGTTTTTCTTCAACACAAAAAAACAAATGCAGCGAAGGTTAGCAGGGATTTTGAGTTCAACATTGGGACAATCCCAAGCAAATATCTCAAGGTCCCCCTTTTCAATGGGGTAGTAAAAACAAACTTGTGGAACAATACGGTGGAGGCGTATGAAAAAATCAGAAAATATGGAAGGGGAGATGGGGCTCACACTACCGGGAAGGAATCTAATGATCAAAGTAGTCCTTGCTGCGATTCCAATCTACACAATGTCATGTCTGTGCTTAACCAAGAAAGCAGAAAAAAATCTAAATGGAATAATGAAAAGGTTCCTATGGGAAGGATCAAATGAGACTAAGCACATCCCCCTCGTCAACTGGAACACAGCGAGAAAAGACAAGGAGAATGGCCGCACACAAATAAGGGACTTAGATGCACAGAATAAAGCTTTGAGAGCTAAATTAGTGTGGAAAATGTATCCAAATCCAGGCGCTTTATGGTGCAAAATTCTACAAAATAAGTACCTGGATTCGGAGGACCCAAACATTATATTCACAATCGCAGATATAGTGCCTGGCTCCCACATATGGAAGTTTATATGGGAATGCTGATCGTTGATCACAAATCATTTGACCTGGCAAATTAATGATGGTCAAACAGCAAAAATGTGGGTTGATTCATGGAATGGTTACCAACCCATGATCAAAATGGAGGCATTAAGAGACTGTAGAACACTGATGTACACATGGAGAGAAAGGAAGATTGCAGAGTATCTAAAAAGTGCAGATATGAATGAGGGATCTGGATGGGAATGGATTGAGATAGAAGATCCGAGTTTGGATGCACAGACCAAGTCAGAACTGATGTGGGAACAAAATAGGAAAAAGATAGTTTGGAATCCATGCCCAAATAAAATTAAATGGTGCAGAGCAAAAACCGAAAACTATACGGTTAAAATGGGTTATCAGATACAAAAAGAAACACAGAACAACTCAAGTTGACCTTTTGATTTATGTTGGAATTGGGCAGTGTTGTCTAAAGCCAAAGCATTCACTTGGACAGCATTGTATAAAAGGATATTGACAGGAGATAGATTGCAAACTGTAGGAATTGTTGGTCCTAGTTGGTGCCCTATGTGCAGAAAGAGTGAAGAAATGGCCAACCATCTACTATTAAATTGCAATTTTGCTTTGAAATGTCGGGATTGGCTACACATGAAAATGGATTGGAACAAAGCAAGGCAAAATGAGATATTGGATGCTTTCCTAAGTTGGCCAAGACACTACCCCAACACTATATGGTCAAGCTTATGGCTTGCTGGTCCATCAATAATCATGTGGCTGATTTGGAAGGAGAGGAACAGACGAATATTTGGCTGAGGGGACGGCTGAGTTTAAGGACTTCTGGGGTCGGGTGTATAATTAGGAATGATGAAGGTGAGCTGATATGGGCCCTCTCCAAAAGAGTTAAGGATGGGACAAATAACGAAGCAGAAATGGAAGCTATTGCTGCAAGTTTGGATCTATGCATTGCTAACAGAATAAGAGCAATAGATATAGAAAGTGACTCGCAGATATGCCTTAACCACAAACAGGTCAAGAGCTGGAAATTGCAAGGCTGGGTGGTTGAAATATGGCGTAAACTAGCAGAATTGAAGGACTTTTCATTTACGCACATTCTGAGAAATCCAACAAAGCTGCAGACATCCTAGCAAATTGTGGAATATGGGAGCAAGACGGTGTTCACATTTCATCTTCCCCTTGGAATGGGATGGGCTCACAGAAATCTTTGTGGCAGACTTTGTGGGGAAGGGCAGTGGAACGTGATCACTTGGCACAACACATGATAATCTGAGATAGACTAGCCGGTCACACAATACCGATGTATAGAGAATAGGACGAATGAGAAGATAAAGAGATGACCTGACAAAGAACATGAAGAAAACCGATTGCAAATTTCTTTACTGAAGAGAAAAATGAAAGGAGGAAACTAGGCACGATACAGAGTATCAAGGCAAAGATTTGTGCTAGAGGAAGGAATTCTGAACCGATGGAAGCAGGTCATGAGCACGAGGATTGACACACAGAAACGCCTAGTCATACAACAATAGCATAAATAATGGGCCGAAGGATTGTGAAGGGAACACAGTGCATTATGGCATCACTCACTGGGACGGTTTGTGCCTGCAAAACCAAAGCCCTGAAACAGCAAATAAGGAGACTCCTCAACACCCAAGAAGACGAGCTGGTCCGATCATTTTGAAAGACTATCAGAGCTGACAGAGTGGTATATGAGCATTTTTTTGTCAACATGGTGGATGCAATAGGGTGGAAGAAGCAAGTTGAAGTCAATGCCAAACACCTACTCACCCCAGCACTGAGACGATGAGCACACATTATGATTGTTGGGATTTCATACCCACCTACAGCAGGACTAATAGGTGGGCTATTCGATGTCGAAGCATCTAGGAGAAAGAAGACCACCACAGCTAAGGCGATGCATTTATTCAAGAAGAAATGGACATCAAGAACATGGAATCCTTCCTAAATTTTGTGAGTGTAAATGGGGATCTCCTCTCCCTAGCACAGATTATAGGTGCAATAGAGCTAGCTAAAGGTGTAATGACACTGATATACTAGGAACCATGGCTGTATTGAAAGCATGCTCAGAAGAGCAAATGTTATCTTTTATCTGTTTATTAATAAAAGGGAGCTAACCCCTCTGGTAGTACTTATCAAAAAAAAAGGAAAGAGAAAGGGAAAGGGAAAGGGAAAGGGTAAGGGAAAGGGAAAGGGAAAGGGCTGCCTGAAATTCCAGCTGCAATGCATATGAATGTCAGGTTCCAAAGTCATCTGAAAATTGCTTACAAAAGCACATAGTACAGTCATTGATGAATAAACATTATTTTGTCAACCATGTTTCTACCAATATTTTGACAGAATAAACTAGCCAGAAAATAAATCGTTGGCAAATGAGCCCAAAAGGTGAATTTTACTCTGCTCCTTTCTAAAGCATCAAATATCAAATCTGAAGGTTAAAACCCACTGAATGCAATAAAAAAGCCTTTGAGTATGATTGTTGTGATCTTCTAGCAGGAGCTGCTTTAAATCTTTTGGCTTTCCTACTTCACTCGTATGGTATCGTGTTTATGTTTTTCAATGAAGTTAATGATATTTCTTTTATTAGTTTAATCATTTGGTGTGATCCTCTAGCCTGAAATGCTATCAGGGGTTTCTGACTGAATGCCCATGTATTTCTGTAATTATAGAGGTAGGGTTCAGCACATTACATACCATAATATTTATCGTAGTCTTAATTCAAATTAAAGTGGGGAGATGTTTTTCAGTGCATCAACCTACACAAAATAATATGGAAGAAAAGCTTCTTGGGACTTGCCTCTTTTCACATAGAGATTTTTCTTAGCCATTTCTGCACGCAATATAGAGTTATTTTCAGCATCAAACACCAAATTCTGAGGCACAAAATATTCATTGGTTAAATTCGTGATACCATACAAATCAAAATCAATTGAATCCAAAATATAAATCATGAAAATAGTAGTATAGCTATACTAATATTTCTATCTATCAATTCACCTGCAAGGCATCTCTAGCTTGCATTGCAAATTGAGGTGTAGAAAACAGAGCAAAACCCAAAGCCTGATCGCCTTTGAAATTTATTTGTGATGCCTCGTAACCTGGCCACCATCGCAACAGGTTCTGAAGTTCCCGTTCCTTCACATCACCAGGAAATCCAAACACAAATATAGTCCTGACCTGCTTGCATTTATGGAAACAATATAGTTCATGAGGAAGTAACAAATACACAAAGCAAAGCAGCATCAATGAGCAAGCGATACAGTTGAGAGAATCAAACAATTCTAAGTTACAAATATGCAGACAAAGCTCGCATCAATGAGAAAACAATAAGGGTTGAAAGAATCAAGCAATTATATCTCCTTTAGCAATTTTTTCAGTAGGAAAGAACTTCAATTTACTAATTTGCAGTTGAGGCCAATGATAACAGAGGTTGTTGCCAGACACATTATTGGAAATAGCATTTACAATAATATAATTGTTTTGAAAGAAATTTTGATATAATAATTAATAGGAAAGGCCCTGACTGCCAATGAAACAATCAATTAGAGAGGGAGAGCTGCGATGGAGGTCTGCCTGTGCGGCTTTGTACGGTGCAGCTGAGTGCTGCATGCCCTTGCTGCTGTCGTTGTCCTCTTGTGCATGCTCGTGTGGAGGGAGTTAGCGGCTGTCTGGTGCGTGGGGAGGTTTCAGTAAGGGGGGTATTTTCCAGCATGTGAGGTAGCAGTCGAGGGTTGGCTGCTTTTATGTTCAAACTTTCTCTTCTTTCCTCTTTTTCTCGGTGTTGTGTGCTGCTCATGTGTGGTGCATAGGGCATGGGATTTGGTTAGCGTGGGCTTCTCTTTTGCAACTCATTGTTGCTTCTTGGGCTTTCCTTGGGGTTTTGCTTTGTTCTTTGGATTTCCCGAGGGTCTTATATGTTAGTGTTTCTTAGATCAGATTAAACAATGAAAGCACTTATAAAATGCAACATATGAGACAATGAACACAACCAGATACCCTGGGAAAACCCTCCAGCCTGAGGGAGAAAAAACCCAGCAAATATATCTCTTATATATTCTGTAATAAGAGGAGAATTCTGCTTACAACTTCAGGCATAACACAATGCCGAATTTGATACAATAGAAAATTGCACCTCTCCTTGATGCAAGGATACAATGAATATGTTTCTCCTTGAAATCAGTCTGCTGCAACAGAATGATGCGCTGCTGCTACAGGATGATGATCTGCTGCTCAAGTATAAACTTCTTCTAGGAATGCAAATTATCATGAATGAACTTAATGCTAAATAGATGCTGGAACAATGAACAATTGAATGAATATATATACAGCATGAAGGGACGTGACTCTTCAAACATAGCATGTCGGCCTCATAAAGAATTATTTCTTTTACTAATTAAATAAGTCGGCCACCTTAAAGACATGCCTCCTTATTTAATTCGCATTTATCAAAGGAAGTGTCTCTTCACCAAATCGCATACAATAATTAAATAGCCGATGGCTATATTTAATTATAGTCTTCAAGAGATTCGTGCTGGAAGGAATTGAACGATGCTGCTCTAAACATCAACACTCCCTCTCAGCTAGGGAGAGTACTTCCAGCTGCATAAGACGTATCACCTCGACATGATGTCTATCACAATGGCTACAACCAAATGTGGAAAAAAATAATATCACCTCATCGTGATATCAGATATCGCCTCAACACGATATCAACCATAATGGCTACAACCATGCTATGGTGTGTACAAGTGTTCATCACTTGCGTGATGTTGTCACCTCAACATGACTTTCACCATGGCTCTCCCAGAGGGTGAAACACAAGTATAAAATGTTGTCATGGAGTCACACACATGACATCCACCATGACTCTCTCAGAGGGTGGAAACAAGGGCTTTCACCTCAAATCTCAAAGAGAAATGCATTATCAAGGGCTTGCACCTCAAATCTCTCTCAATAGAGAAATGCATTATCAAGGGATTTCACCTCAAACTTCTCTCAAAGAAGAACTCATTTAAACAAAGGAACACTGATACTTAGACTCCCTCTTAGCTAGGACTTCATTCTCCACCATATCAAGCTTGTCTCGACGATACACAACCATTATCCCAAAAAATGCTTGATGAGAATGACTGCCATCTGCTCATCAGTGCTGATATACCTCAATTGAATATCTTTCCTCAATGCCATATCTCTGATATAGTGGTATGCTTCGTTTTGTCATGAAACACATGGAAAGACAAAAAGCTTCTCAAAGCTTTGATTAACACAAAGGATGACAGTTGGCTTCAACGATTGTTCAACCAATCTTTCGAAGCCACACTACTTCTCAAGCTGCCACAAAAGACTGCTTCCTGCTGTAACAAGATATCATCGCAGACCTCAACTGAAACAGCATCCAGAGCAACACAACCATCTTCTTTAGGTTCAATAGGCTCCCTCTAAATCTTCAATCACTTGCATCAACCACTTGACCTCATTGCCTGCAACGCTTGCCTTAGAGAAATGGTTTCCAACGCACACCTCTGTAGAGATTCGCGGTTGACTCTTCGATCGCATCCCAGATCACTCTATTCTGAATAGGTTTGCGGAGCTACCAATATCAAATCCAAATGTCTGTCTTGTGCAATTCTGAATTCAGCAGTTGAAGGGGTCTTTCAAGGATTTTACACTTGGCCTTGCAATGCTGCTATCTTCACTTCTTCTTAGTGAGACATAGAACTCCCTCTTGATCCCGGCTTCAAAGATTGCAAAGAAGACTTCTGGAGATGTACTCCCTCTAGCCACCAACTCAGTCCCTCTAGTGTTTACTCCCTCTTGATCATTTCTTTGGTTGACATGACTTCTTCACAAGATGCCTTAAGCTTTTCATCACTAAGTAATCTTTATCATCTTCTTCCCCCTAAACCTGTCCAGGAAGCATTTTAGATAGAGATTACTAACAATTTATAGCTATCCAAAGAAATATCAAGGCTAGAATCATACAAGGTTTACTATCTCAGGTTATAGCATAAATGCATAAGAATTTATGAACAATATTAAACATGAATAAATAAATCAACCTATAAGAGAAATATATCAAAGGATCAGAATGAAGGGATAAGAAAACTTATCTTTATTAAGTTCTAATATAATTCTTTCTTCCATCTTTTACTCCTCTCGAGAGTGCCTCTCCAAGAGTCAAGGCTCTAATGCATTAGAGAATGATATCGATGTGACCAACTAATAACCATTGAAATTGCATTTCTCTTTTCATCTCAGAGTCACACTCAGAGATCTTCACAACGAAATGCAATGAAAGATTGACATCTCCAAGGGATCTTACTATCACGATCTCTTTCTGTTGGTACAGTTTCTCCTCTCAAAGGCTCAACTTAACTCAAAATATGTAGTGGTGGCTGAATAAATTTAAATATGGTCTATGACCATTCAAATTTATCGAAGCACTCCAACTGTGATCCACCACTGTGATGATCTCTTCCCAGATCGAAGTTTGACAAGACTCAATATTAATTCAACACCCGTAAAATTCAATTTGGGTCGAATTTCACAACACCAGTATTCTCAAGATTTTGAAACATAGATCACTTGCTATGAAGAAATACGAACTAAATCTCATTCTTTACTGGAAAGGCATAAAGACAGATCGAGCTAGACTCCCTTACAATGCGGCAATACATATGCTCAAATTCCTCATACTGCTACATACGAGTACCAACAGATGCGGATATTGAAGACTAACCACGAGCAAATGTCGATCGGGATGCAGATGATCGATCTGGACTGACGGACCTACCAGCAGCTCTCAATAGGGATGGTGTGAGAGACTCCATGAGAAATTGTTTGGAGTTGCATAGATAGCTGATACATAATGTAGCAATCGAATGGGATATAATGCCCGAGATTCGATGGAACAAAGGCTTATGGCTTAACTGAACCCGACCCACCAATTATGTAATTCTGTCAAGTGTCGACAACACTTGAGACAGCACTTGGATGAGTAACTCCCCCTAAAGTCTGGCAACAATCTTATTCCATTACCAAACTGTTCCCGACATCTCCCAATTGCTTTAACAAAACTGATCGGATCTTCTCCTCGACCCGCTCTGATACCATGTTAGTGTTTCTTAGATCAGATTAAACAATGAAAGCACTTATAAAATGCAACATATGAGACAATGAACACAACCAGATAGCCTGGGAAAACCCTCCAGCCTGAGGGAGAAAAAACCCAGCAAATATATCTCTTATATATTCTGTAATAAGAGCAGAATTCTGCTTACAACTTCAGGCATAACACAATGCCGAATTTGATACAATAGATAATTACACCTCTCCTTGATGCAAGGATACAATGAATATGTTTCTCCTTGAAATCAGTCTGCTGCAACAGAATGATGCGCTGCTGCTACAGGATGATGATCTGCTGCTCAAGTATAAACTCCTTCTAGGAATGCAAATTATCACGACTGAACTTAATGCTAAATAGATGCTGGAACAATGAACAATTGAATGAATATATATATAGCATGAAGGGACGTGACTCTTCAAACATAGCATGTCGGCCTCATAAAGAATTATTTCTTTTACTAATTAAATAAGTCGGCCACCTTAAAGTCATGCCTCCTTATTTAATTCGCATTTATCAAAGGAAGTGTCTCTTCACCAAATCGCATACAATAATTAAATAGCTGATGGCTATATTTAATTATAGTCTTCAAGAGATTCGTGCTGGAAGGAATCGAACGATGCTGCTCTAAACATCAACATTATAGTGCATGTGAGTGCAAGCTATTTCTTTCATGCACGACTCTCCGTGAGACCTTGGGCTGGCCGGATCTCGCCTCTTCTTTTTCTAGAGGGTTGAATCGCCCACATATGGCTAATCCCGACGAGCGCTCTTTGAAGAATGGTCAAGATCACCCGGTCTTGGTGATCCAACTGGACTCAATGGTTGAGGACGTGAATTACTTGAGCAATCATGTTATAATTTGTAAGTTTATGGGGATGCGGGTTTCACTCCCATTTCTAGAATCGTGGGTTCGCAAGACGTGGAACCCTGAGGGCGACATAGATATTATGCTGGCTGCCGATAATTTCTTTATGGTGGATTTTTCTTGTATGTCAGATAGGAATAGGGCTTTCGAAGGAGGACCATACTTCAACAACCAAGTGGGCCTTTTTATTAAACCTTGGCATGCAAGATTCAACTCGACGGAAGAGCTCCCCTCTAGGATCCCTATTTGGGTGTGTCTCCCTCGCTTGCCTTTGGAGTTTTGGAGAAGTGATATATTGCAAATGGTTGCTCTTTTGCTTGGGAAGCCTGTTGGTCTATCTCGACTCTCAACAAACACTAAATAAAAAGGTAATCTCCTTCGCTCGTGTTTGTGTTGAAATTGACTTGAATAATCCGTTGTTGGACTTTGCGGAAATTTGTATAAGCTCTTCCTCTTGTACTCAACAGTTAGACTACAAGGCTCTACCTTTCCATTGTCGGATATGCCATGAGTATGGTCACCTGTAGCAGAAATGTCCTAGACTCATTCATGCAAAAGGTACAAGTAGTGCCCTTGCTAATCTTGAGCCTAAAGGGGATAAAGGGAAAGCTCCAATGTCGGAGGTGATGGGAGATAAGGAGGGCTTTGTGCCAGTAAAGACCCGCAATAGAGGCAGAGGTCAGAAGAGAACTCTTTAGGACAGACAGGAAGATGAGACCTATAATAGATTTGATGTGTTGGATGATTTGACTCAAGAAGAGGGAATTCCTGTAGGAATGCAAAAGGTGGAAGGTCCTTTGGACAGGCCTCCTTTTGTTACTCATGCTAAGACGAATCTCATCTCTTCTTAGCTTAGCGGTCAGAAGGCTCAAATGGATACTGATTTACCCCCTTATGACTCTGGAATGTTGGGGGTGGCAAGCTTATAGATGAGAAAGATGACGGTGTTCTGCCCAATTTGAGTCCTGCTACAGGGGGAGAGGTTGTTGATTCTAGGAAATGCAAAGCAAGTTCGCCTGCTTTAGGCCTACAGCCGAAGATCCTTAAAAAAGGGGCTCTAGAGAAGCCCCTAAAGGTAGGCCGGAAGAAGGATTTAGGAAAGGTGAAAATAATTGGTGAGACGTTGGTGGAATCGAGATCAGTGAAAACTATTGATTCTCACTTTTCTCATCTTCAAAAAACGACTGTTATTTCCTAGAATGTTAGGGGTATGAATAGCATCCCTAGACAAAAGGCTATTCGTGATGAGATTCACACTCATTCTCCTAATATTATCTTTCTTCAGGAGACAAAATTGTCGATTGAAGGTATGTTAAATTTGGCCTCTAAGATATGGGTGGGAGGTCAGTGTCAATGTGTGGGAGCTCAAGGTAGTTCAAGTGGTGTTGCTTGCTTGTGGAATCCGCATAGAATAACTCCTATTTGATGGATCTTTGGTAGACACTCCATGTCTCTGGCTGCCTCGAGTTTGGATTCTAGCGAAACTATCCTCCTTACTAATATTTATGCGCCTACGGACTTTCCTAGTAATTCCATGCTCTAGTCTCATGTTAGATATGTACGTGTCTTGGTGCCTTATCTACCTTGGATTATGGCAGGGGGTTTCAATGCTATCTTTTCTCTAGAGGAGAAGGGGGAAGGTCCTGCTCGGTTAGAACCTTTTGTTGTGCTACTGAGGGATAATCTTGCCTATTTAAACTCGGTTGAATTTAAGCCCAACAATAGTGTTTTCACGTGGAACAATAGGAGATGTGGGGAAGATGCTAACTCTGTGAGGTTGGATAGGTTTCTAGTTTCCATCTTTTGGGTTGGTGATAATTGGAACACGAGTTTGGAGATTTTAGACTGGAGATGCTCGGACCATTGGCCGATCAAACTCTCCATAAGCTCTTTTAGCTTCCCTAGAAAGTAGTTTTTCGGGTTTCAACTAATGTGGCTCAAGGACTCGTCGTTACATAGTCTTATGCCTGGATGGTGGCATAAGGGGAAACCGGGTTATGGCACTGCAATGTATTCTTTCTCAAAGAGACTCCAATTTGTTAAATATATGTTGAAAGGGTGGAATAGGCAATACTTTGGTAATATCTTTCAAGCAAAAAGGTTGGCTCAGACTCGCTTAGATTCTATCTCCTGACAAATTCGGGTCCATGATCTTACTATGGAAAACAGTAAGCTAGAAGTTATGGTGGTGAAGGAGTTGGTTGAATGGGAGTTACAGGAAGAAATATTTTGGAAGCAAAAATCTCGCATTGATTGGATTCAGGAGGGTGATAGAAATATTGCTTTCTTCCACAACTCTGTTAAGGATAAAAGACAAGGTAACCTTATTTCCTCTCTAAGATCTTCAAAGGGGGTTCATCTTTCATCCTTTGGTGAGATTCTAAAGAGGTTGTTCATTATTACTCCACCTTGCTCTCTGAAGACTCCATTCCTACCAGTGAGGATGAAGCTCTCATTTTGGAGTGTATTCCTCCTTTGGTGTTTGGTGAGATGAAGGATTCTCTGATCAGACTTATGTCCTTGAGTGAGTTGGAAGAGATTGTGTTTCATATGAAGAAAGGGAAAGCTCTAAGTCCTGATGGTTTCCTGTGGAGTTCTATCAAGAGTTTTGGGAAATCATCAAGTTTGATCTTCTCGAGGTAGTTTGGGAATCTCAATAGACCAAATAGGATGTTAACGGCCATGAATGCTACCTTCCTCGCTCTTATTCCAAAATAGGAAGGAGCTAACTCTTTGGACCTCTTCAGACCAATTGCTTTGTGCGATGTGGTGTATAAAATTATAACCAAGTTGATTGTTGATCGTCTCAAGCCATGGTTGGGCATGTTGATCTCTAAGGAGCAGGGAGGCTTTATTACCGGTAGACAGATTCTAGATGGTATTGTGGTTGCTACTAAAGTTGTTCATTCCATGGCTTCTTCTCAGGAGAAGGTTATGCTCATTAAGCTTGACATGGCGAAAGCTTATGATCGTGTTAAATGGGCGTTCCTTGGTAAGATGTTGCATGCTTTTGGGTTTAGTAGTGACTGGATCGAGTGGGTCATGAGTTCTCTCATTTGCTTCCTTTTTGGTTCTTGACAATGGTGAGCCTTCTAGGTTATTTGGTGTGTCTAGGGGTCTTCGGAAAGGGGATTCCTTATCCCCCTATTTGTTTATTTTAATGGCTGAGGGATTAGAGAGATTTATTAAATCTCATGTGCGGCAAGGATCGATTCAAGGCTAGAGTTGGGGTAATACTCTCCCTCCCCTTTCTCACCTTCAGTTTGTTGATGACACAACTTTGATGGGCTTGGCCAGAGTTGCAGAGGCAGTCAATTTCCGAAAGACATTAGATATTTATTTGGCTGTTTCGAGACAAAAAATAAATGAGGGTAAGTCATCTATTTTTTTTCTTTAACACTTTGAAGCTTATCCAGAGAAGAATAGCTCAAATTCTCCATTTTCAGATCGGCTCGCTCCCCTTTGTTTATCTTGGTATTCCCCTGGCAGTATGCTCTCTTCCCAAGACATTTTGGCAAAATGTTATTGATAAGTTCCATGAGAAGGTCAACCATTGGACTTGCAGGTGGTTGTCTATTGCAGGAAAGGTTACTCTCTTGAAGTCTATCGTCATTTTTTATGGGCATGCAATCTGCTTTCAAGGAAGTGGAGTTTGGTCAAATGGGATTCTATCTGTAGGCCGAGGCAAATGGGTGGGCTTGGGCTAAGATAGGCTGAGCTTAATGGGAAGGTGTTGGTGGCAAAGCTATATTGGAGGTGGCGTACTAATCAACACCATACTTGGGCTAAGATCCTCATTGCTAAGTACCTAGGTGGGGTGGAGAGTGTTGATGTGTCGAGATTTAGCCTCTTAGGTAAGGGCTCTGCGATATGGGGTACCCTTAAAGGGGTGCTAAGCTCATTAAGCAAGGTTTATTTTGGATCTATAATAGGGGATCTGAGGCGTTGTTTTGGTTTGACTCTTGGGATGGACATCCCCCTATTATAGAAATGTACCCTCATTTGCAGTCTTTATGCAATATATTTCTTGACGCTAGTTGGAGTCATGTGGCTGATTTCAATTCTCCTTAGGTTTTCGACCAAGTTACAATATTCAGATGGAAAGAACCTCTTGAGTGGCCTCCAGGGGCTTCATTGGAAGATCTCAGTGAGTTGCCTAATATTTTGGCAAATAGAGTTTGTAATTCCTTATTGGGGTCCAATGTTCTGGCTTGAGGTCCAACTCAAAAGGAAAACTTTCGGTTGCCTTTGGCTATCAGGAGTTAGATAGGCAGATTTTTGGGAGTGTCAGTGTTCCTTGGTGGCAACAGTTTGGAACAAGTTCTCTTGGCCTAAATGCAATTTTTTCTCCTAGCTTGTTGTGCAGAATAAGTGCCTCACCTTGGATAATTTATGGAAGAGGGGTTTTCAGGGTCCTTCCATGTGTGTTATGTCCTCCAAAAGTGAAGAGCATTCCCTGCACTTATTTGTCCTTTTGCTAGGGAGATCTAGCACTCCTAGTGAGGAGTTTGGAACCAGGCTTGTTGTCATGTTTCCTCTTTGGTTGAAGTTTGGGGCTTGTTGGGGGATCCCCCTGCTAAGACTTCCTCCAAACTGCTTGGAAAATTGGTCCCAGCTTTATTGTTTGGCATCTCTAGCTTGAAAGAAACCACAAGATCTTTCAAGCCAAGTTTTTGCAATTTGATCAACTATGGATGAGAATTATGAGTACTCTTAAGGAGACTGTTGCAACAAAGTGTGACTTATCTGTCTCGGTGGATCCTGGGGATGTTGGTTTGGTTCAAGCGTTGGGTCTTACTGATAGGGGAGGAAGTGGTGCTAGACCTAAGCTCAAGCATTTGGCTAGAGGGAAGATCGGTGGCGATCAGTCTCCCCTCCCTAGGGGACATTGAAAATCAACATGGACGAATCTTCCAGAGGTAATCTCGGACCCACTAGGATTGGTGGCATTGGAAGAGATAGCTCTAGAGTTGTGGTTTTCTTCTTTTCAACATATAGTGGCCAACAAACTAACACCTTTATCGAGGCATTGGCCATTTTGGTTGCTCTCAAGCAAGCATGTGCCCTTGGCTAGAGAAGAGTTATTGGTGAGTCGAACTCACAGATAGTGATTGAGATGTTGAATAGGTGGCAATGGGATGATGCTAATTGGCGTTTGGCTTCAGTGGCCAAACAAATTTCTTGTATTAGTGAATCAATGGAGTTGGTCATCTTTTGCCATATCCCCCGAGAATGGGATAAGGCGGTTGACTGTTTGGCCAAGTGGGCCTCTGAGCAGAGGGGGATGTGGCGTGTGGACGACTGGGATAACCTTTCAGATGATTGCTCTCAACAGTTAGAGCACTTAATCATGGAAGACATGAGAGTTTTCTTGGGGTGTGCTGGTAGGCAATGACTGGGTGGGTGATTATGACATGTTGTGGGTCTCTTGATTTCTTCTGCTTTGTACTGTTTTCTCTGATTCAATAAATTTTTAACCCTTTTTTACTTTAAAAAAATGAAACAATCAATTATAAAAATATAAGTCAATTAACTCTCTCCTGTCCAACCAACCTACTCTGCTCCCAACCATCTACCTTTGAGATGACACCTCAATCCAAAAAGCAAGTTTAATTAATAATGAGATAGGTTGGTTTGGAAGTTCCTACAAACATGCCTCAGTTTCTCATAATTAACTAATATATTTACATAGTTCACAAAAACATTCCGGGAATTCAATTAGCTGATAAAAATACCAAAAGGCAGTGGACATTACACCAACCCTAAATTACAGGTTAACAATGTTTCCCAATCCTGCAAGGCAAGTATGCTACTTTGTTGGCAGTTTCTTGAGCCTCCTGTCTGTTAATGTATATTTCAAATAAGGTGCTTCATATTTCAACATTCATTTCCCACAATATTGGTGCCATGGAGGGAGCTACTGCTATGATGTTTGCTCCCCAAGTGGACCCATGAAGGGTGTTGATTAGAAATGCTAACCTCAACTATCTTCAATAACAATTAGGAGCAGCTACTGTTTTGAGAAAATATTTTCTCATGGCTACTCAAGAAAGGAGGCTAAAAGCATGCCTTGAAAAATTTTCTTTGTGATAAAATAAATGGATGGGCTATGCTTAGTTAATTGACAACTAAATTTTAACAGTCAGGCATAATATCATGTATCTGAATACCAATGCGTAATGTTTTTATTCCAACATTTTGAGTCTGCTTAGTTAATGCTGCAAAGAAACAGAAGTTATAGGGAGAAATAGCAGCATAAGAAACCTTGTGCGAATAATCAAATGCAAAGTACATAAACTTAGTGACGGTACTGGTTCCTAAAAAAAATCCTCCTAACAAACCCTGAAAGCCAATGAAAGGGTTTTCAAACAAGTAGAGAGAAAAGCATAATAATGTAATGTGAATATACAAATGCAATGTGCACTAAAAACATAAACAGAAATAGTTTTAGGAAAAATCATCTTAACCAACCCTGAAAACCAAAGTAAGGTGATCAAATAAGCAGATAAAAGTTCCTATGTTACCAGGCAGGCCCTAGGCATGTCCTGAGTATGGCCCCAAACTGCGGGTTCCGCCAGTGTAATATCCTGCAATGGAATATTTTGATCTTTCCCTGATCTAATTAAATTCAACTTAATGAATTTCACCAATTAATTTCACAAATCAGAAATGAAGTCAGGTTCAGATTTGATTGAAAGTGTAGTATTGGTGGCAAGCTGCACAATCATGCATATGAAAGCTAATTAATCCTTATGCAGATAGAACTTCTTTAATCTATCATTAATGAAACATAACTGATGTAATGATACATGAAAATTTCTGTAATTATCAAAAATGTCAATAAACAGCAGCCCACACCAACAGTAATTTCTTATTTCAATGAATGTTTGCCAATCAGCCAACTGATGTGACAATACAGAACTGTAAGGCACAATACCTACTTCGTAGAGGATCTGCTCTAATTGGAGCAACGATGATGTCACAAATCTCACTGCTTAGAGCCTGTAAATATATGAAAATAATCTATCATTACAAAACCAGACTTAAGAAAAGATTTCACAATGATTATTGCCAGCAATTCTAAGCAATATCAACCCTTAAAGAGCAGCCGATGGGGATCTAAATCCAGATCAATCCCATGTAACAAATTGACACATCAACAGCAGCCAGCATAGACCCTGAAATGCTTCCAAGTCAAATATCAATGGCACTGAGCAAGCCGCCTCAATAAAGACTAACAATTAATCAAATCTGCACAATAGTGATCTCTGTGAGAAATCACTCCAAAGAATTGTGGGTTTTCATCCTCCAATTCCAAATCTAAAGGGTTTTTGATCTCAACTTAATTGAACCAAAGTCCAATGCTCCAACAAGGAGTGGAAATCAGAAAATAGAACGGTTGATCAATATTGCCTCCTCCTTGCTTAGCCTCTCTTAAATAGTTTTCCTCCAAAAACATAACTCTTCAAATTTTCTTCATGACCTTTGATTGATATTTGAGAGAAATTATTTAAAATAAACTTTAATTATAAGAGACCTTATTTTATGTTTTAACTTTACTCGAGGCACTCTTTATTATAATTTCATTTTATAATATCACTTAAGCAGCCCCTTTTGTGACATTATGATCCTCTTAATTTATTATTATATTCCCATTTCCCTACTGCAAAATTCCCAAGGCCCATGGGAATGCATGATGGGTTTTTAACTTGGCTTAATTTCAAGGAGGGTACATTATAGTCCACCCTTCCCAAGATTGCTCGTCCTCAAGCAATCACAACTAGGATGCTCCAGAATTTCTTCTCCTCTTGACTAAATCTTACCTGAATCCAAATCAACCCTAGAGATTTGTGCGTCCATCCACTTGATGTGTTTGGCTGAAAGATATCTTCAAATATAAGCTCCTCAAATTGGCTTTCTCGTTGTCTATAAATCTTTTGCAATGCTTCTATAAGTTCCTAAAAACCCTCTTTTGCTCCAACTAATTTCTGTTATGCCACTCTAATGTGTGTTGAACAATATGTGCAAAGAGTCTCTATAGATATGAATAGAAAATTGTAGGTGGACATTTCCACACTTTTTGCGGTAATCAAGATAGTGTGCCCATTAGAAAATCCCTTAAGTGTTACGTTCCTTCCTTCAAAATGGAACTTAATTTCCAAAGTTCGAAAGTTTTGAGTGATTTCCCCAAGGGAGCACAACCACTAAATACCCAAAACTATGTTTCTCCTAAACCAACAATAAAAAAGTCATCACACACCTTATGCTCCTCTATGAGAATGTTGAGCTAACTAATTTTCTTCTTGCAAGGGATTATAAATCTATTAATAACCATCACATCAAATCCTTCAAAGTCTTTAGTTTGAAATCCTTTCTCAAATAACAAATCTTCATTAATGTAGTTATGAGTAGCTCCACTATCAAAGAGCATTGAAATTTTGCTTCCACATAGAGTCCACTATCTTGGTGCTCTTGAAAGAGATGCAAGTGTTCTTCCACTATTTGAATGTGGTTTAGGTTCTCCTCTTTTTCTTCCTCCCCATTAGAAACTACCTCCATATAATGAATCTTTCCCTTGCCCATACAACGACGACAACTTTCCAAGGTTCTCTACAATTAAAACTATAGTGTTCACAAACTTGTCAAGTACTCACAAGTTCTTTCGGCCTATGAGTACCCACAAAGTGTTAGCAAATGAATTGGCCTTTAATGTAATATTAAAATAATAACTCTACAACCTAGGATACAAAGACCAATATTTGCTAACAGCTCTCGAAAGCTCACAATTGCAATTGTGACTTTCCCCTGAATTTTGGAGAAACAGCTCCCTTGTATGCTATAATTGATTTTCGGGCATGCTTTTCACCAGAAAGTAGAAAAGGCAAACAAGCACTAATCCATAAATACAAGGCTAGTGTGGTGAAATTTAAGTAACCATTAACATCAAAGCTCAAAAACTTTGACAATGATGACCGGTAGACTTAATATCAGAAAAATGAATATGATCACAAATGAAGAATACAGTATCGAAAGATTATTCCACACAGAGAAGAAATCAACAAAATCTATTCAACCAACAATCTGATACAATAAACACTATATCCCAAACTTATAATTCACAGATTAAGAGCAATCCGAAATCATAGATTATTCTCAGAAATGTTCCTCCTTCCTTAATTACATCACAGTGCCATCAAAGAAAAATCAAACCATTGCAAAGTCGTTTTTTTCTCAATTTTATATCCCCCCTAATCTTGAATTTTAGCAGTTACATTAACAGCCATTAAACTGATCGACAGCTTCTTGCCAGCTAATCATTCCACTAAAAGAAACTGATAAACTCAAAGAATTAAAGGTTAAGAACGATCATAATTATGTTGTCTCTTCAATTGGATTTGATAGTTAGCCGAAACGCTTCCTATTCGGACATCTGCCACGTGGCCATCCATACTTGCAAATGGCGCAAGTTTTAGGGTCTGAATTGAATAGCGAATGCATGTCCTCATTAATCCATGTGTGTGAGCATTCAAATGAAAGGGCAACTTGAAACTTTCATAGCAAAACTAAAGCTTGTAATAAATTCCAATCACATCAGCATTTAGTTCTCACACCACATCACTGCCTCTTTGATCGCCAAGTCCCAAGAAAATCCAACCTGGATTTACTTCTTATTTTCTATAAATCCACCAAGTAAGATATTCATTTTCACATTTCAAGTTGCGTTTCTAAAAGATGGCGAGCATTGAGAGCGACGGTTCCTCCAAGAATGATTTCATGGTGATTGAGTGCAATCCCTTCTTTAGGTTGTTATCAGACCAAATGAAGTAAGTCTTCGTAATCCAGAGTGAGATAGAAGAATAAGTGCTACACCAAATTCTGGGACAAGAGTTCTTGAGCTACTTCCATGTCCACAACGAACAGCTCCTAGAGCGTTTCATCTACAATGTGGTCCACACCTCTGGACAACGTGACTGGGGAGTGAGGGCAATAGAATGCCTAATTCGCCCTGAGTACCAGAACAGAGTGAGGGTAGCCATCAGAGGGCTAGGCCAATTTCCCAAAACTGGTCTCGTGGGTGACGCCATTTGCATCACTACTACAACCCAGCATGAGGTTACAGAGGAGGCAATGACTCTTCTCCGTGCAGGGCTGGTCCGGAATGATATGGGGATGTTTGCCCATTAGTCTAAAGAGAATCTACTTTTGCTAGCCCAAATTGAGTGTCTGTAGGAGGTGGTGGAAGGAATTTGTATCCTTATGTTTGTTCTCTGCAACTAGAAGAAATACCCTAATAATCTTTTTGTTTTGAGGCATAAATGCCAAATTTTGTAACACTGAAATGTATATATATATGAATATGATATAATACAAGTTTTCATAATCTAGTGTTATGTTCTCTTTTTATCAAAGCACTCTTTCCCTTAATTTGCCACTGCATTTGATAATAATGTCTACATGTGTTAAATTTCTACACATTTGTGTTTCCCTTGGTTGTATTCACTTA
The DNA here is from genome assembly GCA_007115665.2 of Sequoiadendron giganteum. NCBI lineage: Eukaryota > Viridiplantae > Streptophyta > Pinopsida > Cupressales > Cupressaceae > Sequoiadendron > Sequoiadendron giganteum. Next base: position 409,889,950 of record CM021110.1, on the reverse strand, counting down.
ATCAAACTTTTCATTGCATTGGCATAGTTTAATAAAGTTCAAGAAAACCTGTGAATTCCACCACTCTCACAAAAGCCCTGCACTTTACCGCCTTCACTACAAATTGTTAATCCAATTATTACCTTATCCTAGGGATGCTCAACCATGGGAGAACATGGAAGAGAGTGACTCAATGGGGTGTCTTAGCCTCTCTGAGCCCAAAAGCAGTACCCTTTGTATCAAAGGCAATATCCCTTTGGCCTCATGTGGCCCATGCGATTCATATGAGGTGGCCTACCTAGTGAGGATTCTAATTTATTCATTATCCCCTCATCTTGCCATCCTTTTCCATTTCCTCATGATTGATCTCCTTATATTGTTACATCGTGATAGGAGAGTGAGGTTACAAAAGGGTGTCCTGGCAGCCCAACTCTCCTAGGCCCAAAGGCAGTACCCTTTGGACTAAAAGGCAATACCCCTTTGGCCCATGTAGGCTCATCTTGTCCCCCACAGGTGGCATACCTAGAAGAGGGACCCGTCACCGTACCCCTTTTGAAATTCTCCCTTCTCCCATCATGGTGAAGATATGCGCATAATAAACCAATCAAATTCATATCTGCCAATAATCATATCAGCAATATATAATGAATTATGAATGTGCTATCATAAGATAAAAATGATAATATGCATGAACTATTGATCATATTTAAACAATACATTATATAAATATTTTACCACAAACATATGAACTCGCAATTCTGCAATCAAAATATAATTTATACAAACCGAGTGTTTGCTGGTTGATCTGCCTCTTTTCCTCTTCCCAATTCGATGATGATCTGTATTGGAATCATCTCCTTTTTATAACCTGATTTACCAATAGTCATAACCATTCGCTTGCCAAGGGATATGTCCTTTGGTATCTATCACACCATTTTAGAGGGATGTGTCAGATCGCTCCCTTCCCCTCATTTAATCGTGTCTTGTGATTGCATTAGTAATCACTGCTGAGATATTAGGAGTCGATGCATTGTTTACAATAATAATAATTAGGAATCGATGCATTAGGAACCAATACAAGTAGCAAATGCTTTGTGATTATTATTTATCAATTTAATTAAAGCATAGTCATAATCAGATATTATTAGTTTCTTGTCAATATTTTTATTATTATAATAATTACAATTAATAATATCAATTGTTCTATTCTGAATTATAATAATTGCATTATAGTTATAATATTATCTGTGATAATTATAATTATAATTATATTTAAACAGTACATATTTGGTAGGGACGTGATCATAAGATAAAAATGATAATATGCATGAACAATTTATCATATTTAAACAAGACATTATATAAATATTTTACCACAAACATAAGAACTCACAATTCTGCAATCAAAATATAATTTATGCAAACTGAGTGTTTGCTGGTTGATCTGCCTCTTTTCCTCTTCCCAATTCGATGATGATCTGTATTGGAATCATCTCCTTTATATAACCTGATTTACCAATAGTCATAACCATTCGCTTGCCAAGGGATATGTCCTTTGGTATCTATCGCACCATTTTAGAGGGACGTGTTAGATAGCGCCCTTCTCCTCATTTAATCCTGTCTTGTGATTGCATTAGTTATCGCTGCTGAGATAATAGGAGTCGAGGCATTGTTTGCTTCAATAATAATAATTAGGAATCGATGCATTAGGAACCGATACAAGTAGCAAATGCTTTGTGATTATTATTTATCAATTTAATTAAAGCATAGTCATAATCAGATATTATTAGTTTCTTGTAAATATTTTTATTATTATAACAATTACAATTAATAATATCAATTGTTCTATTCTGTATTATAATAATTGCATTATTAATTATACTTATAATTATATTTAAACAGTACATATTTGGTAGGGACGTGATCATAAGATAAAAATGATAATATGCATGAACTGTTGATCATATTTAAACAGTACATTATATAAATATTTTACCACAAACATATGAACTCACAATTCTGCAATCAAAATATAATTTATGCAAACTGAGAGTTTTCAGGTTGGTCTGCCTCTTTAGCTCTTCCCAATTTGATGATGATCTGTTTTGGAATCATCTCCTTTTTGTAACCTGATTTACCAATAGTCATAACCATTCACTTGACAAGGGATATGTTCTTTGGTATCTATCGCACCATTTTAGAGGGATGTGTCAGATCGCTCCCTTCTCATTTAATTGTGTCTTGTGATTACATTAGTAATCGCTGCTGAGATATTAGGAGTCGATGCATTGTTTGCTTCAATAATAATAATTAGGAATTGATGCATTAGGAACTGATACAAGTCGCAAATGCTTTGTGATAATTACTTATCAATTTAATTAAAGCATAGTCATAATCAGATATTATTTAGTTTCTTGTGAATATTTTTATTTTTATAATAATTACAATTAATAATATCAATTGTTCTATTCTGTATTATAATAATTGCATTATAGTTATAATATTATCTGTGATAATTATAATTATAATTATATTTAAATTGCAATTATTTATATTTATATTTATTTTATTTAGTTATTTGTATTCCAATACTTCATATTTTAGTGTTACAATTTCGGGGGCATGACAAAAACCCACACATTTTTCAGCAAATGTGATCTCCTCTTCCCAACTTTTTTCCTAACCAAACTCTATTAGCTGTGAGACCAATGTTAGTATGAGAAAAAACTGAGATGAGGGAAGACAGTTGTCTATCTCAAGGAGTGATGGTAGCCTTATATTTTGAAGAATATCTAACAATATACAAAGGTTACACAGGACATAATGATGGCAGTTACAAACAAATGATGCTAACAGACAAGTGTAATAGGAGTTAGTAGTTACATGTTATTCTAAAATGCTTTTAATATCTTAACATCCCGGCCACAAATCTGCAAGAGATTATCAGAACAATCAACCAAAATGGCACCTCTGTCCTTCATCTACTCCTCTTCATCTTCATTCATCTGCAGCAGAGGAGAACATGCTGTTTGATTTCAAACCAAAAAAAATCACAATAATTCTTTGTGTTGAAGGTCTACCGATTGTCCAACACATAATTAAATTTCTGGATAGTGAAACAGCGATTCTTTTTATGATTTTTAATAAAATCTTATGCATCCATACAGACGAATATTATAGACAAATTTTGAGGGACACAAAATGGTATTCACGTGATTTCAAACTTTTCAGTTGATATGTGGCGAACACTGTGACATAGATTATCAGCTCTGTTCTGTATTTAGTTTTGTATATTTTGTGCAAATAATGGCATTTTTATATTCCAGTCATACTCACCCATAGCAAACCCAGATTTAGAAAAATCAGTGAACCACCATACTCTAAACCCAAACACATATCCAAACTGGCAACTTCGGAAAAAAGGGCATTAAAAACCCTAGCATGAATAAATAAATGTTGTGAAATTAAAATTTGCAATGGATACGGTTCAACCTATTAACAAACTCTGAAAGTTAAAGTAAGGGTTTTGAAATAAGCAGGAACAAGGGCAAGAAACACAGATGTGATCAAGGAAAAAATTCAAAATGTCAAGTGTAAATTAATACAACAGAAGTGGCTCAAAAAATTATCATCTCAAACCCTGAAAGATGAAAGCGTTCTCAAATATCCAGAAATGCACTGTTTATACGAGTTTCCGCGCCGGGGACGGGGTTTCAAGGATGGCTAAAAATTCCGAAATTTTCGATACGGGCGAATGCTCGGATGGTAATGAACAAAATTAATTTTCAAAGCCAGATGTGAGTCTCATTATTTTGACGGCTAAGACTGCCATCCATCCAAAGAAGTACATGCCACAAGGAGATCCAAGTTCAACTGACGTTCCGGTTCACTCGCAACTAGTTGAAACTGAGGACTGGTCGTCGGGAAATGTGCTTCATTTTTTTTCCTTATTAACTAATTTTAACAGAAGCGTGTTAAACCCAATCTTTTTTTCCTCTTACTCAGAGATTTTGACAAATGATTTGAACCTGTAGTTCAATCTAGCTCAGACAGAAATATGCGCTTAACAAAGGAATTGAACTGCAGCCCTTGTTTTAATCCAGGTGGAAAGTTTAACGGCGTCAGAGATTAAAGTACTAGAAGCACCATAATAATCACAAAAACCAAAATCTGTAATAAAATTCGGAAGCACAACAAAGTCTTCTACAAGTAAATTATGCAGAATATAGTATTGAAATTAAAATAAGTTGTGGATAAAGTATTAAGCAGACCTCATCAGAAGAGTTGTGAGAAGAGTAATGCGAATCCGGCGCTGCAGACGGAGCCGCCCATTGCTGATGATATCCCGCCATTGTCCCCCAAATTTCTCTACAGAAACAAAAGAAATGGCCCGCTCTGTACCCTTGAACTCGGCCTTTCTTTGTACGGCTGTCCGATTCCTACTTTGTATGGCTGTCTGATTCCTACCTAAAACACCACTGTACTGAGGTTTTTTTTATTTAAACCCTCGATCTGTGTTTGTGGGAGTGTTTATCTCCCATTTAGTAGACGCACTTTTGATTTGTATTTACACGAATAGTCCACTAGGTAATTCTGCTTAAGGAAGGAAAAGTGCCAACATTGTTATATCTCTAATTTTTGGAAATAAGTGAAATATAATCAAATCAAATGATAAATAAATTTATTTAACTTTTTAATTAATTAAAATATAAAGAGTAATATTTAAAAAGTAGGTGGTAAAAAGGCACACTTTCAAAGTTTAAGTGAGATTAGATTCGAATCAAATAAATGAGTTCAAAAGGTCAAAGAGAGTACTATATTCCTTAAGGGTATTCTCAGGTTGTTGAGCATGAACTAAAGAGATGGTCAACTCTAATTGAAGAAACTTGTCAAAATTTGACCAACTAGAAACACCAAACACATGAGAAGAGGTAGGAGGTGGTTGTGAAGATTGAGACCAACCATGGACAACATTATAAATGTTTTCCAAGGGCTAAGAGCTAAAGGATTGAGAATTGTGGTCTTTTTTACAAAGTTAGTTATGACCTCATTAGCACCCTCAAGGAGGAGAAGAAGAAGGATAGTAACGATGTATGGGGCATTATCTCAACAACCCAAAAGCTCCTACAAATGTGTCACTTCAAGTGCAACTTTACTAGCTTGCACTTGAATCTCCATAAGTATATTAGAGCAAACCATAGCTTTAGTATAGAAAGAGAAATGAATATTACCTAAACATCTTGAAAAAAGTAATACATTTATATCTTCCCAAATTTTGAAGAGAATTTCCACCTTGAAAACATGTTGAATAATTAAATAATAACTCAATAACTCAACCAAGTTGTGGAAAGCACTCCAATGACTTCATAATCCAATTTTTGATCAATGCCATGAAAATGATTGGGACCGACTTGGTGACTTGCTAAAAATAGATGTGCTCTTCAAAAAGTTTGGAGAATATCTTAGGAGTCTAAAAATGCTTTTGAAAGTTTCACTGTGATTCAAAACACCAATTGAGCTTAATGTCACAAATAGAAATCTTGAAATATCGAACCTACGTTCTCTAAGAAGTTTGGAGTTCTCCCTAGCATGCCTAGAAGCTTATGGGAAAACTTAAAAATTGGTTAAAATCTCACAAAATAATATTGCATAAAATGGGGACATTACAAAGACCAATCCCCTAAAAAAAATATGCTATGAAAAAGAGTGAGCTTAAAAATCATGAACCCAATTATACACTTTTTGAGCTCTAGAACAAAACTAGAAAAGATGCTTGAGAGTCTCTGATTGTCCACAAAATGGATAGTGAAGACTAAAAACTCCCAAATGTGTAGTCAAGAACCAAGTGGAAGGCTTTCATAAAGAATGCACAAGCATAATGGGCCAATTAGGCTCAAGAATAACTAACCAAATAGATTGGAATTAGCAATGCCAAGTACGAAGAGAAGATTGAAGTTACCAATAATGGTTTAATTGACCAACTATAGAAAGATGAGATGAAAGTCACAAATATCCTTTACAAGGCTTATAATTATGAAATGGTGTATCAAAGTACAATTTTCAATCTCTCCACCAAGGCTTGAAAGATTCAACAAGCTAGTTTTGTGAATCGTTTAGGGAAGAATAACATCAATGATAATCTAAAAAGTGTCTTGTTCTTGATTAGATAGCTCGAATTTCCTTTTAATTTATGGCCAAGAAATAAATTTCTTGGTGTCTATTAATGTGATATGGCACTATTGTAATGCCTCATTTGAAGAATTTAAAGGCATGAATCCATGGCACTTTGGCCAAAGGGCAACATTGACAAGAAAGAACAAGAAACCCCAAAATAGGTTGTCGATTGATTGAAGGGCCATTACAAAAAATCATTTCCCACCCAAATAGCCTCATAGGCTTTCCAAATGCTTTTAATGATAAAAATTTCTTGAAAATAAACTAGATCCCTCACGGTGAGGAGAGTGCCAAATCTAACCCTTTCTAAGATGGATGCCTAAAAGGCACACTTGAGTTGATATAATGCCTAATGAGAATTTTCTAGGGTTCATTTCACTCAAGAGCCGTGAGAATCCATTTTAACACATTAGCCAAAATCTTGTTAATAGATTGAAAGTAATCAAAAACCACCAACATCATGGGAAAGACAAAAAAATCACAAGCAACATGATAAAATCCTTAGTGCCTATCATTAGAGGCCTAGAGAAAGTATATAAGCATTTTTTCAATCATTAAATAAGAAGCTTTTGAAGGCAACCAACAAGAGGAGTAATAGCCCGTTAAGGGGCCTATTTGGGTTAATCTGACTCAAACGTCTTTAGAAGTGGAAAAATGGGAGAAACCAAAGGAAGAATGATGGAAGGTAAACTTTGATGGGGCTTCAAAAGGAAACCCGGGACCATCATGAGCTGGTAGCATTGTTCATGACTGGGATGGGAATGTGTTGACCATAGGTGCAATGAGGTTGAAGGAAGGAACCAATAGTGTAGTTGAAACAACAGCAGCCTTAATGGCAATCAAGTTAGTTAGAAAGCTAGGGGCAACAAGGATTCATTTGGAGGGTGATTCCTTGATAATCATCCAAGCAATAATGAAAGGAGGAATTGATGGTTGGCATTTGCAAGGAGTAATTAGGAAAATTATTGAAGAATTAGTTTTTTTTTAGGACTTTCAGGTTAGTCATATTAGGAGAACTGAGGAACATGGAAGCAGATACCCTCCCAAAATGGGCTCTTTCGTTTGCAGAGGTGGATGAAATCAGAATTGAAGATTTTAGTAGAATTACTTTAGAGGAAATTTGTCCAATGCAATTAATGCAGGAAGGAGTTAATGTTAGTAAGTAAAGGAATTTTTTTGAAATTATCGAAGGACTTGAAGCATTGATGAAGGTATTGTTGCCGACACTAGACGTACTTTCAACATTAATGGTGATGGTTGGCAATGTGATGTGTATTAAAGATACAAATTACTTTTCCTTTGATGCTTCTCAATTTGCAGTGGTAAGGAATGTAATAGGTATGCGATGTGAGGCAGTTTGAAAGATAGTGTATCAGAGAATAAATGGAGGCCAACTTCACACTGTAATCGAGGAGGAAATTGGATCCCTTTGTTGACAAAGCGACAGTGAAGAGTCTGAGAGGATTGTTCCTCTTCAAGGATGTGAAGGTGGCGCAATCTGTGCAAGTAATTTTGGGCAATGGCTTCAAAGATTTGAAGCACAAATATCAGACTAATATGGATATATATTCATTGATCATGGCATGGGGGCTAGACTTAGGAGAGTTGGTGGAGGAAGTGAGGAAAGTAATGAAAACGTTGGTGCAAGAGGATTTCTTAGCGAACATGGAAAGTATCCTAGAATGGGCTATACTAGGTGAAGGATTCAATGTGAGCGAAGGCATGGAAGGCAAGGACTCTAAAGTAGCAGAGATAAACCATCCTTTTATTAGGTGACCAGAAGGGAGCACCAAATCTATGTGGAGAGAAGGAGCGGAATGGGGGTGGAAAGCGCTGAAACTTTGTGTAGAATTAATGGAGGTTGAGGAGGTAATAGAGGGACTCAAAGCCATCGCTAGAGAGGAGTTGCGAGAGAAGAAGGGTTTGCGCCCAAGGAAGAAGATGAAGCCAATTATGGAAATATGTCCATTGCACTTGGGTAGCACTTCTGGAACTTCTGCATAAACACAAAGCTCAAATTTTGTTTAGTATATTGTTTTTATCCTAGTCTTTGATGTACATTTTTTTGGGGTTAAGCCCTATTTTGGTTTGAAACTGTAATCAGCTTGGGGTATGGGTAGTAGATGGTATGGTAGTTTACAGGCGGATGTGGTAGCGATTTTTTTGCTTCATTGGGAACTGTGTTGGTTTAGCAGACATGATTTGAATTTTACTGGAATGACTTGAATTTTGAAGTTTTTGTAAATTTTGCTTTATCATTAATAAAATAAATTATTATCACCGATCAAAAAAAAAACAAGAGGAGTAACAAATATGAGTGTCATCCAACACTTTAGAGCAAATTTTGAATCTAAAACCAAAGAACAATAGTTGAGATTTTTCTTAATCCTAGCAATGACTTACCAAAGGGTAGTGTTACACCTCGTTGTGTATTTACCTAGTTACATTTACCTAGCTAGATGAAATACTTGCATATGTGTGTGTGTTTATAAATTTGATGGAAATAAATGAGATTGTACTTTTTTGTATGAATCATTGGAAATTTAATGAATAAAAGGATAGATTCAAATTGATGTTATATATGTTTTAATTCTGACTATATAATATATATACTGCAAATAATTGTTTTGTGATCAATTGACTACCTTTGCAAATGTACCAAGTTGGTTGCAGGTACAGGTTTACACCTCCAAAAGGGAGGGGAAGGGTCACTTAGGAGAAAAGTTTTGGTCTGGTAATCCTTAATGAGTCTGACTAAGCTTTCACACATTCACTTATAGATTGGTCAAGTTAAGTCAATAAAAATAGGGAAAAGGTAAGATACCTTGGTTTGGGTGTTTAGGAGAGGTTTAGTTTGATTGTGAGATCATGCTTGAATTAAGTGTTCGAGTTTCTTTGTATTTATGAGTACTTCTTTAAGAGTACAATCGATGAGATATTTACATAGGATGTACATATACATACATATATGCATGTCTACAATTAACTCATACGCATGAGTAATGACGTACATAAGTATATGTAGATAGGCATATCCACGAGGCTTATGGACAGATTACCCATATGCATAGGAATATCAAATGGAAAAAGTGACATATATATAATGTATATATGTCAATCAATATTATTGCTATTATGCGTGTTTGAAGGTAATGTTATATATATATGATGAATATATATGCATATGTGTATATATATGTATTTATATGCGTGTATGTATTGGCGTGAAGACAACATCCATTCAAGTAGATTAATATATATAAATATACATATGTAAGTATGTGTATATATATACTTGTGCGATAATAATCTGGATAGTAAATGAATATAAGTTAATACATTTGAATATTGAATGACGTATATCTATAATCGTATGAGTTGATATATATACATTATCATACATAACGTATATATACATATATATACATTATCATATGTATATATACGTGTATATATATATGTATATATATACGTATATGTATGAATATATACATATATATATGTATATATATGTACATATATATATATATATATATATATGTATAGATATATATATACCATGCATATCATGCATATATATATTATTGTTGATAAATTATAATGTTTGAATAAGCGTTGAATATATATTAAGCATTGATGTTTTAAATGTCAAGGCGTGTACTATATAGAATATAGTGTAAAGCGCACATCTTACATAGTGTTAAGCACAGCCATGAATAGCGCACAGTAAAGGCAGCACTATCAACATTTAACATGAATTACCATACTTTGCAAATGGAACTAAGCATATAAACGGCGCGTGGAGAAAGTTAAGAGACATAGTCAAGAGTATTAAAGGCAATTTGAAATGCATTTAAAAGCTTTGACTTGGTATTTTATTTGTGAACACCAAACAAAACGTAAGATGTTTATGTGGCACCAAAATATGAATAACTGTATTGCTTTAGAAGTCTATTTTATTAGCTATGTCCAATGATAGAAACCAAATTGAATTAGAGAATAAGTCAAGTAGAAGTTGGCATGAATAGAGTCGACATGTTTGATTACTTACCTTGCATATCTTAACTAAGTTCTTGATGTCCATGAATGAAGCAACTTGATGTGCTATTTTTTTGAGTCTTAAGTTAGAAATCTGTCATCTTTTATTTACCATGCTAAGTTGAATCAAATAAGCTAAGAGGTGACAATTCATTTATCTTGTTTCTATCCTGTATATGTTGATCTTTGTGTATAAATAGAGGCATTCTTTACCTCAAAGGGATGCATATTTGCATTCTACTGTTATATTTCTGTGAGATACACTATTTTTCTGAGTTTTGTGAGAGAGTTAGAGAGTGGTTTTACCAGAGTTTTATTGAGAGATTTTGTGAGAATTTTTTGGAAAGAGTGGGAGAGAATTGTTTCCAAGCTACAAGCTGATTTGAGGAGGCTAGGATTGGAAACCAACTAGTTCAAATTGGAGCTTTATACTTATAGGCATGTTAAATCTTACTCTTTCATGCTTGATTGAATTTAGAATGATTATGTGAATTTCTTGTTTTGTTTGGAAAATGTATTATGTGTTTTAGGGAAGAGATTTTTTTAACCTTTGTAAAATTGAAGGCATTTGTTGTATACACTTTGGATTGTCTATTGCTTGAGTGTTTGTACATACTCCATATTAAGGAGTGAGTGTGTGTGTATATATGTAAATGTATATAAATATTAAGTACTTCAATAGAGTGGAGTTTAAATAGCTAAAGCTAGATTTGAATTGGTAGATTATGGAAACACATGTTGAACCTATTAGAAGAGTTATAGTGAACTTAGTGTATATCTAGGTTGTTCCTGGGGTTAAAGATTATCCATTGGAGGGAACAAGATCAAGGATGTGATGAGATGATTTGTGCTAGATTGAATGGATTAGGATTGGATTGAGATGTGAGATTGTTGAAACGAATAAAAATAATGGAAGAAAAGATGCTTAGAATAAAAAATTTATAGTATCCTAAGAAGATTGAAGAGATGATGATATGATGAGGAGGATGGATGAAAATATGCTTAAAACAAGAAATCTATATTACCCTAACCAGATTGAAAAGATGATGATATGATGAGGATGAAGATAGTGGAGTGATAAAAAAAAAGATAGGATATATAGATGAGAGAGGGTGATGAAGGATGAATGGATTAGAAAGATTTAGGATGAATTGATGGGGGGAGGATTTGGATAGATGAGAGGATGGGAGATGGGGAGATGAATGGATAGTAACCAAATCAAGCAATTTAATTACATGACGTGTTATGTTGTCATGTAATGAGCACTTAATTTGATATAGCATGAGATATTATGCACCAGCCCGTATGAGGAATCGAGGTGACCTTGTATCACATGCATAGGACTGACACAACAAACAAAAGGTTAGTCCAACATCCCAAAGTCACTAGGGCTTTGGTAAAGCCAATGTTGGAAAACCACAAACACAAAGGATGTTCTAGCATAACACAAGACCATGGGGATCTTGGTGGGTACTATACGGGACAACCAAGAAGACAAAAATAGACAAAAGATCAAGATATGCCCCTACATTGACCTGTCAATGTGCACCATGATATGATGGATCATGGCAACCCTAACAAGGTATAATAGGAAGCTCAAATGATAAACAAAAAATTCAAAAGCATCAAAAGATCACAATCAAATTTCAAACATCCTTTGTCACAAAATCGAAAGGGTGGATGGGATTGATGTGGTCTAATTAAGAAGGATGCGTCTTGTTAAGACCAAAGATGGAGACTAAACTAGTTGATCGACATGACGCAGGATACTTGAAACCGATTGAACCTCATGATACTATTGACTTTTTTTTATGGAGAATCAGCTAGGGTAGGGACATACTGGACGACACACCAAGACAACAAGACACACCCTAAAGACCTTGGGGCTCAAGGGTTGATCAAAGATCAACCTTGCCTACGTGAAAGCGCAGAGCCCTCATAGTTCGATAAAAGACCGACAATTGACCATGGATAAAAGTGGAATGAGGATAATGGTGACCATGATGGATGGTAGAGACTGGACGGACGAATGCCTCGAGGGTTGATCAAATGATTGACCTTGCCTACATGAAATCGTAGGGGCAACGTAGTTAGACAAAAGGCCAAAGACAGATAATGGATAAGGGATGATGAGATGACCATGATAAGAAGATACAATGATGGAGCTGATATGATGATACAAGATAGACCCGGTGGATAGGATGATGGATATGTTGGATGTGGAGTACATGAAGCTCAAAAATGGGATAGTTGTCTAAATCATCAAAAGATGAACTGGGAGGATGATATGATGGATAAATGAGTGATGAAAAGAGAGAGGAGATTGGAAAGATGTGAGAAATAGATAGGAGTGATGATAGTGAGATGAATTGAATTGGATTGCATGGGGGTAGCCTATAGGTAGATACCAATGACAAGGTATTATGAGATAGCAAGAAAATAGAGATAAATGGATGGATTGATAAAGATGGGGAGATAAAAAGATGTTAGGATGGATGGATAGAGGGATAAGGATTTGGAAAGAAGAAATTAATTACTATATGGATAAATAGATGGGGAGATAAGGATGAAAAGATTGAAAAGGACTAGTGGATGGGTGGATAGGAAGATAAGGATTTGGAAGGTGGAAGGGATCACTGGATGGATGGATGGATGGGAAGATGAAAAGGGATCAATGGAAGGAGGGATGGAAGTATTAATGGAAGGAGGATGGAGAGATAGAAGGGATTTCTTGGATGGATGTATGTTGTTTCTAAGGACTATGTCACAAATAAGTAAATACCTTACTCTAGATATGTCATGTGTAATGAGGCAAGAGTGATGGTAGATAGTAGGATGGATAGATAAAGAATGGAGATGGATTGTAGTAGGATGGGTGGACAATGGAAGATAGATGAATGTGGATAGGATGCATGGATAATGAAAGTGTATGGGGAGGATGATTAATATGATAGTGTATGGGGGTGAAGCCACAATAATGGTTTACAATTCAAGTGGGGAAGGAAAACTCATAAAAAATGAATACATGGCAAAAAACTTGATTTTAGGGGTTCATATGAACCTACTGGTTCGAGCGATCCCTTTTAATTATTTTCCGTCCAAAAACCCAAAAAAATCCCTTATGGAAGGGTGGTTCGCTCAAACCCCTAGGGGTTCGTACGAACCCCCCTTATTCCTCATCCCCCCGAGACACAAAACAAACCTAAATTTTGGTAATTCGAAGCTCGGGTTGAGGATGAAAATGGAGGAATCTTCACAAACCCAACTGGAATTAGGTATTCCTCAGAATGAGCTATCCAACAAATATAATTTTAATATGCTTTGGTTTTATTATGTATTTGTTTTTTTAGTTTTATTAAACATAGGTTTTTCATCAAAAATCAAGGTCTTTGTTCTGCACATGTGGAAAAATAGTAGATTATCAAAACAAAAAAATTGAAAAATATGAGTGCACCATATATTGAAGTCCTTGATCCAACAATTTTTTTTTTAAATTTCGATGTATACAAAAAAAGTTACGCGTTATACGGTCGCGCTATGTCTGAATTGTAATTGGTTTGACTTCAAAACTTAATTAAAGAAAAAATATTCAATAAAAAACTATTTAACCAGGTGGAAGCACTTGATATCAGAGTCACAAATCTAAATTCGAAAGAATTAGAATTTTATCCTTCATGGAAAAAAAGTTATGCATTATATGGTGTGCGTTACTTTTTTAAAATGTTGTTTTCTAAAAAAAAAACCAGTTTTCGTGAGAGATGGAAAAAGAAGTACAATTTGATTCCAAAAATTTTGAAAAAAAAAATTTAGAATCTACAAAAAAAATGTGACGAGACTCTAGTTTGCATCATCTTCAAATTTCTCACAGTTTAGCTGCTATAGGTGCCTGAATAAGAATATTTAGTTTAAAAATTAATTTCAGTGTCCAGTTTGGCCAAAAATTGTAAACCACTATTGTGGGATCACCCATGGATGAGAGGAATGTATACCAAGAGGGGTCCACAGCATGTATAGATATGTCCCCCTATCTTTATCAAGATCACAGGAGGATGGAGGGATTGGAGATAAATATGATATGACAATTAGGATGCGTAAGATAGATGGGATGGAGGAGATGGGTGAAGGGGATGTAGTTGCCCCCAAGTGTGGAAGTAAACTAGATGGGGGATTTACACATGATGCCTATTTGTCAGGTTTTCATCATGATACTTATCCAAGGCGCTTTTTTGCCAAGTTTTCACCATTGGATGATTTTTTCTCTACTCTATTTTGTTTTGGATTATTTTTTCTTCTTTTTTGGATTTTTTGGATAGGATATGGATGGAGGTGGATAAGGATAGGGATGTGGATAAATGGGTGGATAGACATGTGATAAAGAGATGGATGAAAGACTCAAGCATCAAGTTCCATGTGAGGTAATAAGAGCCCATATTTGAAGCGACTATTGGATGTTCGTACAACCTTATTAGAATGGATGGATTATGCAAGAGAATGTATTAAAGGGTTTGGATGGGGGAGATATGTGGGATAATGGATGGGGTATTGGAAAGTGTATGGATGGAATGATGGGGTGGATGTGTGATGGGGGAATGTGTTCAGGACCAACATTGGCACATATGGTGGTGGATGTGAAAGGATAGGAGGATGAATGGATGGAGAGTGTGGGGATAATGGAGGACTTGGGATAGTGAATCTTGGGACATAGGCACCCAAAATAGATTTAGGAGATGGAGGATGCAGATGATTAGCCATTGGATTAGCAAATTTGGATGTCGTTATGGATTTTTTATTTGAAGGCATTGCATCTTTTTTCTTTGGAATCCACATAGTTTGTATTTTTGCTTTAGTGGGCCTTTGTGGTTGTTGGGATTGATTTGGATTTTGGATTGGATTTTTCTTTTCTTCAACATGTCTTTTTAAGGGGACATGAGGAGCTTTAGATTCATGTGGATGTTTGGATTTATGTATTTTTACTTTGGCACCCAAAGTGCTTTTAATAGCAATAGGAGGGGTATTAGGTGAGGGATGATGTGGAGGAGATGTGGATGGAGTGATAGAGGTAGGATTTTGATGATGATGTGTGGAAGGAGGATGTGAGATAGCATGCATGGAGGGGTGCCTTTTTTAATCCAAGTTAGGGATTATGAGGTTAGGATTTTTATGATGTGTGCTAGGGATAGGTGATGGATGGATGAGAGGATGAAGAGGATAAGATGGAGGAGGTGATTTTTGGATATAAGGGCCCAAAATGGACTTTGTATATGGAGGACGTATTATGATGGATGGAGGTATGTAGGGACCCAAAATGGATTTAGAGGATGAAGGAGGAATATGGATGGTTGTTTTGAGGTAATATGATGGAGGAGGGGGGATGGCGAAAAATGGTTTGGTGGAGCCATGGGAAGTGCCTCTTATTCTTTTAGATGAGGATTGCTGAGGATGTACAAAGGTTTCACCAAAAATTTTGGATTGCAAGTCTTGGGAGATATATCCAAGACCTTGTGCACCTAGATGTTCTTTGACCTGGATGGGCTCTAAAATACCTTGCTCGTGAAAGCCTAAACCTTTTCCTTTATAGTTCATGATCTTGAGCATTCGATCTATGGTAGGATGCTTTTTCTTTCAAAAACATGATGTAAGTCCATTATTAGGTGGAGGAGGATAGGTGTTGTATATGCTTTATTTTTCTTCTACAAGAAAACCACCATGGATTAGTGTAATGGTACCAAGGTGATATAAAAGTGGTGTCGGGATGGTAGGGTTATGTGGTGATGAAGGATCATGAGATGAAGATGATAGGATGGCGACAACTTGATCTAGAGGAGTGAGTGATAAGGGATTAGGAGAGGGATTAGGTGATATGATAGGATCTGAATTTGTGGCTGTGGGTGATAAGGGCTCATGAGATGGAGTGATTGGATCTTGGATGCAAAGGGTATCATGGGATGGAGCAGATGAGCTAGTGTGATCTTGAGATGGGGTGGATGGGATGGTAAGATCATGACTTGATTGAGGATAGGGATCATGAGATGGAATGAATAGGGGAATATGATCTAGATATGGAGTAGATAGGATAGTAGGATCTTGATTTGGAGGAGGGGATATGTTGGTATGCTTTGGATCAAGCTCTTGGCATGGCTCATCTTGTGTGGGAGGCATGATGATGGAGTGTTGGAGGGACTCCTCAATTGGGGGAGATGGGGGGATGGAGGATTCATGAAGGTCATGGGATTGGATTTCGGTGATACCAAGACTAGGGGGAGTGGATTGGATTTGGGTGTCTTCAATGGATTGGGTGGCGCTAGGAGTAGGAGATGGGGATTCAATGGTTTTGATGGGTTCAATAGTTTGGAGTGTGTTAGGAGCGATAATAGGGGTCATAGTTGTGGGATGGAGGCCTCATCACTAATGATTGTACATGATAGTGGGATGGCATGGTTCCCCAACACCAAGATATGGATCTGGGGATGTCTTCTTTGTCATGAATCCTTGGACGACATCTAGAATGAGGTCTTTAGGAATTGTAGGTTTAGGTGGGGTGATGGGAATGTATTAAGGATTATGGATGGGCAGAGAACTAGGATTAGGGATTGTTGGATTAGGATTAGATGAGTGGATAGGATTGAATTGGATGTAGGACTAAGAGGAGGTGGAGGATTAGGCTTGGTGGGTGGATCAAGATTAGATTGAGGATTAAGGTAGGGTGGATTGGAGGGAGGATTAAAATATAATGGGATGGAGGTTAGAGTGATATAGGAGGATGTGGATGGTGAATTAAGATAGGAATATTGGGATGGTGGATTAAGATAGAGGTATTGGGATGGTGGATTAAGATAGAGGTCTTGGGATGGTGGATTAATGTGGGAAGGTTGGGAGTATGGATTAGGATAAGAGGACATGGGTGGTGGATTAGTAAAGGAATATGTGGATGAAGGATTAAGATAGGAATATGCGAATGAAGGATTGACGTTGGAGAAAGTGGATGGGGGATCAAGATAAGAATATTGGGATGATGGATTAAGGTGGGAAGATGGGGATGTTGGATAGGAGAGAGATGTAGATGAAGGACATGATGAATATGTGGATGGGGAAGATATTGATATCCCTTGTCAAAGGTAGCATAAGGATTGCTATTAGGTGTGGATGAAGGTGTGATAGGATAGCTCAAAGGAGTGATTAGATTTTGGAAGACGATTGGGGAAAGATTGATAGCAATAATAGCATCAAGGGGATCTATATCATACTCATCTTGATCAATAAGACTTTCATTATCATCATCAACATAATTGGAATTCCCCTTGACTACTATTTTTGGTTGTGTGGGAGGAGGATAGGGATTCATGATGTTGGATTGGATGGATTTAGATTGAAAATATGGGAATAGATGATTAGAAGGAAATAATAGATAATGAAAAGACAAATAGAATGGATTAGAAGAACGTAGAAGAAGGGATCTTAAGATTTGTTTCAATATCAGAAGATCTTGGATGTGGAGGGGCTAAGGCTCAGATTAGGACTATATTGAAGCTTAGATTATGGTCCAAAATAGTCCAAAAGTGATAGGATTGAGAAAAACCTAAAATCAAAAATTTCAAAAAAAATCGGTTTTTCCTATGTTGTAGTAAATCTCATTTTTAGAGGTCTTCAAAGCAAAATTTGGGGTTGAAAGTTGCGTCAATCCCTAAAAATGTGTTATGGAAGGCACACTTTTTTAGGGATTGAATTATTACTCTTGGAGACCTTTCCAAAAGTGTAAACAGTTTTGAATTCTGAGCACTGAGTAGAAAGTTATGACCCCAACAAGTCAGGGTAAATAAATTCCTAGTTTTTTTTTTAAAATTGATGGTTTGGGGATGAAAAGGAAGAGGAGAAATGATTGGATTATGATTTTGGACTTCGAAAGGTGTAGGATAATTGTGATGAGAAGGATTGACTCTTTGGATTTTGTATGGGGAGCGTATACACCTTTGTGTAGCACAAATTCACCTCTTTAGGTCATGAATTTGCCTATTCTTTGACAAGTTCACCTAAAACCTTGGAAATCACTAGGGAACGGGTGGATTTGAATTTCAAGATCGCCTAATGGGATGACAATTTTGCCTATTTCCTGAATGATACAGATGAAAACAAACTCGCCTAAAAACGGGATCGCCTGACGGACAAACAAATTCACCTAAACCTAGGAGCAAATTTGCCTATCCTAAAAGAACAAGCGAATTTGACAGACGGGGTAACAAATGAAAGACTCAAACGGGAGATGAGATCACCCCTGTGTGGGGCAAATTCGCCTAAACTGATGGAAAATTTGCCTATTCTCAATAAACAGCCGAATTTGACGACCGGGGAAACAAACGAGAGACATAAACAACAAGCGGAATCACCCCTGTAGGGAGAAAATTCACCTAAACAGGGGAGCAAATTCACCTAAACAGGGGAGCAAATTCACCTATCTTGGGAGAACGAGAAAATTTAACAAATAAGGACATACAAACTCACCTGCTCTAGGGAACTGGTGAAAACGGGGTCACCTAAGAAAGTGACCCACAGGAAAATTTGCCTCTAACAAAGATAAACTCGCCTAAATGGAGGACCTGGACTGGACTAAGACGCATAATTACCCTTTTGTAGGGCAAAACCATCTGTATGTAGTGCAAATTCACCTATGTAAGGGGAAAATTTGCCTCTGAAGGCAGGGGCTAACTGTGGCAAAGGAAAATAGGGACAACAAACAATAAACAAGAGGCTAAACTGACTCAACTGAAAATGAAAGCACTAGTATCGCACAAAGAAGACAATCCAAGTAGCACAATCCTGGAATTAGTGATGAGGGTTTGCAAATTTGATGAAGGCGCACCACCTTGAGCAGACAACCCAAGGTTAATACTCCATGATACCGAGGTGGTTCTCTAGAGCACCCTTTTCTCATGAAGGCAGATAGGTAGCGTTCAAATGGCACAAGGTCGTCAACGGACGCCACAGGCTCACCTTCACATTCTCACTCAAGGACTACTGTAGTCCACCACGAGGATTCCTATCTCAATCCAAGGGACTACGTGGTGAGTAACTTTGAGGTACGATCTACATCCCCTATACTACACCAAGCCGCGAATGAAACACAAGTCTCTATCTAGGCTATACAAGGCTATCTCATGCGTCCTCAATATACGTGAGGCACAACCATGAAGACCAACTTGTCATAAGTGTGAGTCAGGAGCCCTAATGAGGTACTGGAAACTTAGACCAACTCTACATGTCTTATCTAGATATCACCCTAGCTTCGACGCTTCGCTAAACATGACATGACTGGATTGGGGTACAACTTTCGTTCTCCCCCCTTTATATACCCTGCCGCTAATACATGGTTGGAATCATCCCCTGGGTGATGAAATCTCAAGTAGGTCTCGCTAAAGGAAGAAGACACTGGATGCTTCGATTGGTCCCTAGGCTCGCACGTAGCATAAGGGGAGATCTTAGACGCACTAGTACCTCCTGGGTAGACCAGACTGGACTAGAGAAAACTGTGATTTCTCATCACCCAGGATCACCTAAAGGCACAAGGGGAGTGGATACATCAACAAATTACTCCCAAACACAACAAAAAATATAAATTGACTTTTTAATTAATTCTACATGTGGCTAGCTAATATGAAAATCAACAGACAAACTAGATCATCCTGCAGAAAATGTGTCAGTAATTTTCACTGCCGATCTTGGACAAACAAGGACAAGCTGCACAGATCGTTAGTGGAATCACACACTCACAAATAGACAAGTTAGTTGATCAGTACCCAAAAATGAAACCAAGTTAAAGCCATAGATTGAAAAGTTTAGTTTTGAGTTTACCTCAAATTCTCCCTTGTGTCGGGCAAGTTTGCATGTTCTATTGATCAAATTCGCCTTTTCACCCAACCAAATTTTCCTATCCAGAAGGATGGGCGAATTTTCTCTCACCTCTATTGATTTCAAGTTCGCTTGTTCGCCAGGAACTTTCACGAAGTCACCCCTATTATGAGCAAGTTCACTCCTGGTTGCAAGTTCACCTATTCATAACAGAAAAATTCACCTTTGTAACAAGCAAATTCGCCCTTTAGGGCGGTTTCGCCTCTATATGTAAAGTTTGAACCAACAAAATTCAAACAGCAGAGAACGTAAAAGTGCAGACCCGTGACGTGGGTCCTACTGTGTGTGCCAAAAATGTGTGCAATATTTTTACCCCATCTAGAATGCAAGAAATAAACTCAAGCAAGAAGATAAAAACAAAACAAAACACTCAAGATTGGGCTAAAGATGAAACTCAAACTTGTGAATAAAATACCAAAATATTACCTTGTTTGAGTTTTATGGAGTTGTTTTCCCTTATCGATGGCTTGATATGTGTGCTCTATGTCAATTTGGGTAGCATAACGACTTGGTTTTGCTTGATTTGGATGCAAGGATGATGGATTTGGCTATGGATGCAAGAGGGTAGTGTGTGAGAGTAGAAGACTTGGATGCATGAGGTTGAGAATGTGGTTGGTTGTGGTTGAGAATGGTTTTTAGAATGAAAAAATGGCTAAGTGTTAGTCATTTTGCAAGGGGGATTGAAATGGATGGCCAAGATTGATTCTTGAAAGAGGATAAATAGTTGAGATCAAAGAGTTGACCAAAGGAATTAAAAATTCATTTTTAATGTGCATGAGAATGATAAAAATAATTAAATATTCCTTGGGAAAAAGAAAAATAATTTAATATTCCTTGGGCGATGAGAGAGGAATTAAAAATTCCTCAAAAGGACCTTGAGAAGACAAAAAGGAATTAAAAATTCCTTGGGGGATGGGGAGAGTTGACCAAGGGGTAGGTTAGGATAGCTAAGCAATTATTAGGTTGTGTAAGTGAGGGATTAGGCAAACAATTAGGTGGGTAATGAGGATTAATGATCCACTTGCATAGGAGGATGTGACACGTCCCTAATCAAGTATTAGGAATGTGCACATCCTTAATCTAGGATTATGCAAATTAATCAGGATTATAAAAAGGTTATGGAAGATGTGACATGAGGGGATTAAACAAATGTATTATTTATTTAATTTTTGGAGGAAAGGGATAAGTGATGGGAGTAAATAGTTAAAAGTAATTATTTACTTTAGGCTAGGATTTAAAGATGATAGAAGAAATAAATTAGGATGAAGGGATAAGGGATAATGAATATTAATTAAATAATAGAGCAATTTATTTAATTAATATAGAGGATATGACATTAGTCTAATTAGGGGTAAATTGGTCAAGTGCAAGTGGTCAATTTTTCAGTGTCTACATTAACAAATTGAGCTAGAATGATAGGTGAACATGTGACGTCCACTTGAAGTACTTGGTGATGAATACTTTGGCCAAAGTGGTGTAATTTTCCACTAGTTAAACTGCCAGTTCAATGTGTTACCTTAGAGCATGCTAGTCTGAGATTGTCATACACATAGAATATAGATAAGTTGCATGGTAAAGTTCTAATTATGTAGGACACAACACCAACTCAGGATTGGCTAGTATTTTGTGGCTTCCAAACCAAAGCTCTTCATCGAAGGGTAGGGCCATCTTACCATATGTGGTAGATGTGCGGGGGATCACAATTAGTAAGTGGATCGCAGAAAAGTGTTTGAGTGATGCTTCTCCTCTCAATTGGTGAGCCAAGATTTGAAAGGGGATTTCTTTGATCATTTATATTTCTAGTGCCAATGAATCTCAGATGAGCTATGCACATGTATCATGTATCTATTTCTTTGAAAGATGGAAATGTATTTTGTATCTAGATCATGAAATCATTTATTTGGAAATAATATACATTTTGTTGAATAAAATGAGAAAGATATTTTATTGCTATCATATGTGCATGTTGTCTTGTTTTACAAAGATTTTTTTTTTATTGCTATGTGTTTCGGAATTAGTTTATTTTCACTTGTGGTAAAATGTAGGAAAATTACTAAGATGAGCAAGGGGCATGTTACAGGTAGCAGGAGAAGCTTGAACAACAAATGGAATGCCTAAAAATGAAATAAATCCTCATGATAAATCTATTTCCATCCAAGACTATCTAGACAATCTATCTTAGGAAGAAAATATTGCCTATAAAATTAAGTATTTTCCATTGGATACTCAAACCAAAGGCTTCTAGTAGGAATTCAAGGGAGTGAATAGATTGTTTAACATTATTTTCATCCTCAATGAGGGTGAGGAATGAATCATTAATAAAATAACCATTGATTGATTAATGGGGAGTATTAGGAAGAGAAATCTCATTAACCAAAGTTTGAGAAACTACACGGACCAATAAATAGCCAAAGCATTCTCTTGTAAGCACATAAAGATCTAGAGCAAGATGACGTCTTTGACAAATGGACCAAAAAATACCAAACCATTTAGATTGTTGGTCATTAATGTTAACATAGGTTGAAGCATCAACAAATAACATCTACACAGACCAAATAAAGTGAGGTATAAATCCAAGTGTCTGAAGCATTGCAAGAATAAAAAAGCCACTTGATACAATCATAAGCCTTGGAAAAATAAATTTTAATAAAAATAGCATATTGCTAAAAACATTGGGCCCATTCCATTATTCCTAAACAAAAATTATACTATCCAAAATAAATATATTTAATGAATCCAATTTGTTCAAGGTAGACCAACTAAGGAAGAAGAGACCTAAGATAAGTGCAAGAACCTTGGCAATGATCTTGTATTGGTTAGAGGTAAAAAAATAGGTTTTGATGGGGCTCAAAACCTAGTACAAGGGAAAATAAGCTGCAAATAAGATAAATCATAAACCAAAAATAGCTCCACAACAACCTCTAAAAGATTAACATGACAACATGTTGTAGCTTACAAACAAGCCAAGGCTTGAGACCCTAAAACAACCTAGTTTTACCTGGGACCAAAAACCCAGTTAGCTACACAAAGAACCCACTTGCATCTGTCAGTTGGCAATGATATTGTATCCAACATTCAATAAAGGAATTGGCCACCAATTATAGATTTCTTTAGGGTCACCGACTTTAGGTATGAATTTTGCATTCCCTTTATTGATTAAATTACCCAAAGATTTAGAATGAAAATCTTTGATATATATATTTTCTTCATCAATTTTGTAACAAAAGGTTTTGTATAATTCACAAGGAAATCAATCTATTTAACTAAGAGCATTTCTATTATAAATTAAAAACCTCCCTCAAATCTTATTTGGTGAGAAGATGATCACAAAGAATACTCTATGAATTAGAGACTTGACAAGGAACCACATTTTGGCAATAATGCAAAGTAGTTGACCAGGTTAGAGCATATTCTTGATGAGAAAAAGCTTTCTTATATTGCTAAAAAAAATCTTGATTTATTTTAGGAAGCTCATTAAGGAGTTGAATTTCCCTTCCCCAATTCACTTAATGATTGAGATGTATGGAAAGCATGTAGATCCCAAAATAATTATTTTGATATCTTGTCTCTTATCTTGAGCTAGTAAAGTTGAGCATAGAGATGTTTTTGTTAACCTCATTTTGACACCACAAAATGCAATTTTTTGTGTCAAAACAATAACTGTTGTCATGCATTGAACACCTTTGTTGAGTCGATTCTAGTTGCAATTTGACAGTGTTATATGTTTCCACACCATTCATTGCCTTCATCTATCTTTGAAGTTTCATAGCTTATCTGGTTTATGCCAAAAGGTACATCAGTTTAAAGGAGAATTATCCTTTGTTTCATTCAAAAATCCTTCACACTAGTTGTGTAGTGCAAAATACACACAAATAAAATTAATTTAAAAATTTGTAATAGCTGGTGCAAAATCTTTGTATGAGAATGTTCCTAGTGGTATTTCGCCTAATATGGAAAGCTTTTAAGTCAAAAAAACCTTCTAGTTTGTAAGATATTAAAAGTTCAATTTTCCTCCAATTTGCAAAAACAATTAAATTAAGTATTTTTTGGAAGATGAAGAAAAATGATTGGATAAGGAGTTTCATGACATCATTATTGATGATGTAGGGATGTAGAAAAATTTCGTGATAAAATATGGAGATTGTGAAAAGTTACAATTAACAACCCACAACTTATAAAATGAGATGAAGCTCTGAAAATTCACAACTCACAACCCAAAAATTAGTAGTTGTAAAAATTCACAACTCATAACTCACAACTCAAAGTTGTCAAATGGTTGTGAAGTTGTCTCAATATCATGACCGAAGAAAGAAAAGGTAGTTATTACAACTACCTAAAGATCTCAACGCCTCCATAGTCTTGCATATTAATAAAGGGATATTGGCATAAACACTACCATGCTATAATGGAGATTTTTTTTTATCATATATCGCAGTCATAAAGGCTCTGACTCAGCTGTTGCTAAACATGGTAGAGTGGATGAAAAGCTTTTGAAGCTTTTTACAAATGTAAGTGTTGTCAATGGTGCACAAACTGTTCAACAAAAAACCCTTAAAACGATGTAGTTTCATGGGCACCATGATTCCAAGATATGCATAAACTTGATTTGTTATAAAAAGTTTCAAAACTTACAAGAAAATACAAATGGCAACGATGAAATTGGGTGTGGACATCCACCAAAAACATAACAGATTGGGGATCTTTGTCATATTTTAGTTGGAAATGCTCAGTAGGCATGCACGCAAACGTGGAAGCATGCAAAAGGCATGCTTACTATTTGAAACAAAAAGCCTTGAAAATAAATGTGGTTTCATGCAATGCCACGATTGCAGAATATGCATATGAAGAATTTGTTGAAAAAACTTTATAAACTTGCAAGTAAATGCATTTGGCAAGTGTAATTCCAAACTCATAACTACACTAGCATCCTTTCAGCCTTTGCCTGCACCTGGTCTGGCAGATTCAGATGCAATAGATGGAAACATAGACAAAGAAAGTGAATTGTTAGAATGCTTCAAAGAGATGTCATCTCAGGAAATTCTATGAGTGCAGGATATGCACAATGAACTGGTTGAAAAAGATTTTGAAACTTTCAAGAAAATGTGTAAAGCTTAACGCCACAACTTTTGCAAGTATCATCTATGCTTGTGCTAAAAATGGACATTACAAGGAGGCACAAGAACTTTATCATCAAATGCAAGTAAAGGGAGTTGAGTTGAATTTGATATCCTGGAACACGATGATAGCAGGATGTGTACAAAATGGACAAGGAGATGATGCTCCCAAACTGTTTTATCAAATGTAGCAGGGAAATGAAATTCATGGTTACATTTTTAGAAGTAGAGTGAAGACTGAAGTCCAATGCGGCTGGGACAACTGCCCTTGTAGATATGCACGCAAAAAGGTGGGCATCTTGAGTATGCTCACATAATGAGATGTCACAAATCCTCTTAAAACCTACTATTGTTACATATAACTCGCTCATATATGGTCTTTACAAACTGGGAGGAAAGTTAGGACATCAACATTTAAGAAAGTGGACTCTCAATTATTTTAATATTGGGAAATTTCTTGGGAAAGGAAAGTTCCAGAAGTGACATATTTGGAAAGGAAAATTGTTATGAGAGATCCAAACAGGTGCCATTATTTTAAAATAGGACTTTGCTTTTGTTGAAGTGTTCTTGTGGGAAGTTTTTTTTTTGGAGGAGGAGATATTCACTAGTATATATATTTTTAATAATATATATAAAAAAATGTTGAGAGAAAGCATCTATGTATTTTTATGTGATAAATTAATTAAAAAATAGGTGCTTCGAGAAGGATATCTCTGAGTGTTTTTTATATATATTATTAATTAGCAATCACATCTTGGTGTGTAATGGGTACACTTATGGAAGGTCAATTAAGGAATATTTTGGTTTATTTTTTACATACATTTGTGTATTATGCTTGAGATCAATTGGTAGGGTATTTAGAAAATGATGTTGTTTGTGCAACAAAGGTCTCAATGGAGAAGTGATAGCTTCAAATAAAATATGCATGTACTTAGAGGGATTCAAACACAACTAAAAAAAACCCTCTGAATTAGGAAGGTAATAAGGCTCCATTACTAATAGGCTCATGTTATGTTCTTAATAGGGAGAGAGGGAGATACGAGGATAGTAAGAGGGATAGATTATAGGGAAGAGAGAAACAAATAGAGAGGTAAGGAGAAAGAGATTCAGAGGAAGTTGGAGATGGAGATGGAGTGGAGATGAAGATGGAGTTGAAGATGTAGATGGAGATGGAAGAGAGAGATAGGGAGAGAAGGAGAGGGAGAGATAAAGAGAGTACAAAATGAAAGATAGAGATGGAAGAGATAAATATATAGAGATGGGGAGAGAGGGAGAGATAGAAATATAAAGATAAGAGATAGGAAGTGATATATAGAGAGGGGTAGAGAGAGGGAAAGATATAGGGGTAGAGAGAGATGGATAGATAATGAGATAGAGATAGAGGGAGATGTAATAATTTAAATATGGAGAGATAGATATGGAGATAGACCTATAAATAGGGAGATAGAAACAAGGAGTGTGTGTGTATTAGTAAGAGAGAGATATGGAGAGAGATAGAGAGGGGGATAGATATGTATACATGGATAGAGAGGGAGGTAGATGGAGGGAGAGAAATAGAGATAGGAGAGAAGTAGAGAGATATAGAAAGAGGAAGTGATAGGGAGAGGAAGAGGAAAAATATGGATATAAAGGAGAGATAGAGAGATAAATATAATTTGGGAAAGATAGAGAGGGTGAGAGAGAGACGTAAAGAGGGATAATTATAAAGGGAGAGATGGAAGGAGTGAGGAAGAGGGAGATGGAGAGATAGAGATACTAGAAAGAGGGAGGCAATGAAAGAGGGGGAGATGGAGAGATAAATATAAAAATATAGGAAGTGATCTATTTATAGAGAGGTAGAGAGAGGGATACATATAAAGAGAGAGCAGGAAAGAAGGAGTAAACAATAGAGAGATAGAGATAATGATATATAAATAGAGAGGAAGATGGAGAGATAGGAAGATAGAAATAGAGGGGACAAAAGTTAGAGATAAAGGAGGTGATATAGACAATTAATAGAGAGGGAGAGAGATAGAGATATCTAGGGAGGGAGAAACAATGAGTGTGTGTGTGAGTGAAAGAGATATAGAGGCATAGATAGGGAAGGAGAAACAAGTGGTGTGTGTGTCTGAGTGAGAGAAATGCTGAGATATATATAAAGAGGGAGTGAGATATATATAAAGAGGGAGAGAGATATATAAATAGATAGAGATGGAGGGAGAGAGGGAGAGAAATAGGGAGACGATAGAGAAGTTGAGAGATATAGAAAGAGAGAGTGATAGGGAGAGATGGAGATATATGGATAGAAAGAGGAAGAGATGGAGAGATATATATAGTGGGAAAGATAGAGGGGAAAGAGAAAGAGATGTAAGGAGAGGTAAGGAGATGGAGGCATGGAGAGAGATGGAGATGGAAATGGAAATGGAGAGAGAGAGGGGGGAGAGAGAAACAAAGATAGAAAGAGGGGGATACACAGAGAGAGGGAGAGATGGAGGGATAAAAATATAGATATAGAAAGTTAAATATAGAGAGGTAGAGAGAGAGATATATAGAGAGAGGTAGGGAAAGATACATATGGGGAGATATTATAGAGAGATATGGGAAGAGAAATCTAGAGACACCTCTTTATATCTTTAACTCCCTCTCTATCTTTATATTTTTTATTCTCTCAATCTCTCTCTTCCTCTCCCCTCTATTTCTCTCTATATTTGTTTTCCCTTCTCTCTTTGTTTATCTATCTTTCTCTCATTTCTTCTAGCTATATCCCTCTCCCTATATTTCTCTCCTTACTATTTTTTGCTATCCCTATTTATCTCCCTCTCTCTCCCTCTTTCTCTCTTGATCTCTCGACCTCTATATATCTTTGTCTCCTATTTCTCTTTATCTCTCTATCTCTCTCTTTATGTGACTATATCTATCTATGTCTCTCCTCTTCTCTTTTAATCTATCTTTCTTTATCTCTCTTCCTCTCTTTTTCTTTATCTCTTCATAATTATTCCTTTATATCTATACCTCTATTTTTGTATCTCTCTCTCTCTCTCTCTCTCTCTCTCTCTCTATTTCTCTCTTTTTATTTTCTCTTTCTCCATTTTCCTCTAAAGTGTGCAATGGGTACACTGAAAAGGTTTTAAAGGTGAATTATCATATCCTTAATCAAATTATATGCTACCCTAAGCATAATTCCCTAGGGGTGTGCTATCCTTGGATTGTTGGCATGAAACGACTAATAAAAATTTACCTTCTCTCTCTCTATAAATTTTAATTTATATTTTAAGTTTGAAATTCATTTTATTATATAAATTATAACATAAATCTAAAATAGAATTATTCTACAATAGTTAAAGTTTTAATAAGATAAATAATTATAAATTAAATTAATTCTAATAATTTTAATTATTATTTGTAAGTTCATAAAAATAAATTTCAAACTTAAATATAAATTAAAAACTAAAATAAAATAAACTAAATGGAAAGTCAAAATATATCAAAATCCAAATATTAATAAACATAATATTTTTTTAAAAGATTATTGTAGCTAGCTAGCATGTAGAGTATAACTAAATACATCTTCAACAAGTAATAGTTTTGAAATGGCTCTCCTGCTCTCTGCTGGAACAACTATCCTACTCATTGTTGAAACCCTCTTGCTTTCTGCGGATGGTGCGTTGTTGGCTTCTGGTGCGTCGTCGGCTTTTGGTGTATTGTCAGCTTCTGCTAGGTCAGTTTTTTGCCGCTGTTGGATCATGTGTTGTTGGCTCACGGATGTCTGCAAATGGTTCGTTGCTTGCTGTTAGGCCACCACTGTCTTCAGATGTGTCTCCTGATGGTTCACGACCTATGCTAGGTGGGTTTGTTGCTTCTGATTTTCCTCCTTTAGGGTCTGGTTGTTGCACGTGGATGTCCCTCTTTCGTGTCTTGCTTCTCAGTCCTTTGCTAAGGTGGTTGGTTCTAGTGATAAAATCCCTTCTTCTTCTTTTCCCTCTTTTAAGGGTAAACCCTTACCTTGCTCTTCTTCTGCCTCTACTGTTATTTGTGGGCAGGAGGTGTTGGATAAAGAATATTATTTCTCTCATTCTACTCGTATTTGTAGATTTAATGTTTTATGGCCTTCCCTTCCAAATTTGCACAAATGGGTTTTGGAGTCTTGGAGGCCTATTATTGAGGATAGGATTGAACTTTATCCTTCAGCTAGGGGTTTTTTTGTGGCTGCTTTTCAATCTGAGAAGGATAGGGCTCAAGTGTTGGAAGGGAGTGTTTGGCTATGGGGAAAGCACTCGCTTTCTCTACGGCCTTGGTTCCCTTCTTTCAACCCTCTTTCTGAATCTATTAGTATTGTTCTTACTTGGGTTAGATTTCCTAATCTGCCTCTTCAATTTTGGACTCCTTCTTACTTTGAGTCTATTGGAAATGCTATTGGTAGGTTTGTTATGGCTGATTTGTTTTCTCTTATCTATGATCATCCTCGCCCGCATTCTTGTGGATGTTGATACCTCTAAAGATTTACTTGTGGAGGTCATTTTGATGGTGGGGACTAGACCATGGTCTCAGATTCTTGATTATGAAGGTCTTCATTTCCATTGTAGGAGATATTTTTCTATAGGTCATTTGGCTGCAAATTTTCAGAAATCTTGTCGGAGCTATGCTACTTGATGGAAAGATGCTCTTCATGAGCATCTTACTGTGGGTGAATCTTATGATGATTCTGGGGATGTTGACTTGGCCCCTAAAGTCGTGGCTTCTTCTACTGATGGTTCTCAATTGCCATCCATTGTTGCTACTGCTCCTGGGTCTTCTGCAATTGCTGTTGGGGCTTCTGGTTCTGTTGATGTTGTTGGCATTGGTGGTTCTTCTGTAGCTTTTGGTTCATCTGTAGTGGCTACCAATGTGTTGGTTTGTTTTAGTTGTTGCTACGACTGGTGAGGTTGTTGCTGTTGCTGTGACTACTAGTTTATCTGTAGCTCCTGTTGCTATTGTTGGTTGTGGGAGTGACACTCCTAGTTCTTTTCCTCTTTTTCCTTTGGTGGCTTGTCCTCCAATTCCCCTTGCTCCATTCCTTTGGAGGATGATCTTTCTTGGATGGTTGTGCAAAGAAGGAAGAGGGGTCTCCCTAAGCATAATCATTCCTCCCAGTCCCTTGTAAAGTTTGTTCATGGTGGTCGAAAAGCTGCACATGTGGTTTAGCTCTGCTTTTCCCACTGTTGCTTGTTGTTGTTTGGCTGTTGTTTTTCTTTGTTTATCTTTGGAGTAGCTGTTTGTTTTTTTTGTGATTTTTGGGTGCTTGGATGTTGTTGACTGTCTAGTGTTGTATTTTTTGAGCAACATTTTGTACCTAAAGTTGTAAAGGGTTTCAAGTCCCTTCGAAACCCGTTTTTCTCATATAATCAAAACATAATAATTTTTAAAAATTAATAACAAATAATAAACTTAAATTAAATTAATAAATGATTAAATATATATATATATATATATTTAATTTATTAAAATTGAAATATTAATAAAATATGTACCTAAAAAATATAATTAATATATTATAAATAATATTAAAATAAACTCAATATTAATAAATTAAAAATATTATAAAACATTATTAAATAAACTAAATATTAGAAACTAAAAATATATTTTAAAAATATTAAAAATAAAAAAAATTATATTAACATTGTCAAAAGTAAAATTATGACTTTTTTTATTAAAAATTACAAGTAACATGAAACTTTAAAAGTAAATCAAATGAAACCTATCCAAAAATTAAAAGTCAATTTGTAATTTATTACATAGTTATTTGTGTTAACTAATTATTAATAAGTTGGTTTTGAACCAATCAAAAACAAAAAAATTATGCTCTTCAAATATAATTTAATTTTTTTAAAGTGAACATGTTAAATATATAACTTTAAAAATTGCAAATTAGTCAATGGGCCCTTGGTCTACTGGTGAAGTTGAAAGGTTTTTAATGAGCCCACTAGGGATCAAGTCTTGCTGAGTGCAAAGGCTCCGACATCGAATTAAGGGATGAGGCCGGGATCGTGCCCCGGGTGAATTTGGTGGAATGGAGATCCCTCAGTCCTTGGCTCTTCGCCGAAGAGGTTCAGCCCTAAAAGGCTCGTGCTCCCGTATCAGGTAGCAAAAAAGAATTTGTGGAAGACCTCCATAAAAAAATAAAAATAAAAATTGCAAAGTAAGAAGTTTGAGTGTTATTAGCAAATTTGAAAAGAAAACAAGGTAAACTATTTTTTTAAGAATGATTTTTTATTTTTTCCTTTATAGTCATTTCATTAAATATTTCTAAAATAAATAAATGTTACCTATTTTATTTTTTTGTTAAGATTGACTTTTTATGTATGTAATTGTTATTTTTTATTAAAGAAAATCCCACAAAAGTCAATTAGGTATTTTATAGAGATTTGGATTTACACTATTAAAATAATAAAATAAAATTTAAATTAAAGTACATTCATAAATTAAAATAAATATTTAAATTAAATCTTAAACTATTTACATTGCCACCTTTTTTATTTTTCAAATTTTATTAACTTCAAAACATAAATAAATACAAATAAGAATTAAATTAAAAAAACTAAAACTAGTATAATTATTAATTAAACTTGCTTATATACCTTATATATAATCTATATAATATACACCGATATTTATCATTTTTGAGATTATATTATGTATTATGATTATATTATTTATTAATATTATATTATATTATAATATAAAATTTAATATATTAAAATTATATTATTATTAGATTAATATTAAT
Organism: Sequoiadendron giganteum; assembly: GCA_007115665.2. Taxonomy (NCBI): domain Eukaryota; kingdom Viridiplantae; phylum Streptophyta; class Pinopsida; order Cupressales; family Cupressaceae; genus Sequoiadendron; species Sequoiadendron giganteum. Next base: position 409,858,000 of record CM021110.1, on the reverse strand, counting down.
GTTATATTATTAATATATTATATGATAATATTATATTACTTTATATGAATTATAATGATATATTTGATATATTAAGATTATATATAATCTATAGATTAATAGTAATTATATTCGATTATTAATTGGTATATGTTGATGTCAAAAATTGGCAAAGTAACAACCCTCTATAGGAAACTCAGTTAAAGGGGGGACCTATTGCGTTAAATTGAGTAACCTTTGAATTTTAAAGAAGTCGACTCTTCTATAATTGAGGTTTTGAATGGGAAAAGGAAGCAGGTATAAAAATAAAAGTATCTAACTAGGGTGATGCGCCGAAACTTAGATGTAAGGCATGATAGACCTATCTTGTAGATGCGATCTAAGGGCTCATTCAACAATCTGCTATGTCCAGAATGAAAGGAAATAAAGATAAAATCTAAATGATTCACTCAATGACATAAAATAATATTCATACACATTTACTAAAAAGAGGAGTCAAAGACATGATCTAAACCAGCAAGTTACTTGTATTAAAATTATAGAAGTTCTGGAAATAAAATATTTAGCACCACAATGGCACAGTAAAACTTTATCAAAATCTTCAATAAAATAGAAAGGCCGAACAATGGCATAGTCTGCAAGTCTTTACAATAATATAAAAAGTGGTAAAATCCTGGTTCTTCTACCAATATTTTTCTCTCAAAATATGAACCCTTGCTTTGATGGAAGAAGCAGTATTTATAATGAAATCCAACTCAATGAGCCAATAACAGAAAAAATCCTCTAATCATGAGCAATGATGCATTTAGCAGTGATTTCCCCCTTGCCGTTGCAACCGAAAAGATTCGAGCCATGAACAAGGACACCCTAGAGTCAGATGCATCCCCTGCAAATGATGGAAGTGGTCCCAATAGACCAGAGCATTGACATGTGCAATTCACTCATGGCGGTAGTTACAAAATATGGCAACTGGTGATAAGTTGTCGCCTGCTTAGTTTTCCTTTTTGAGGAAGTCTTTAGAAGATCATGTGGCAAGCGGTCGGGGCCGACGCTCATTCTTCTCCCTAAATAATGAAAAACCTATGCTGCAAAGACATGTGGAGGTCTCTGAACATACTTCGCTGAAGGTGGGGTCCACCAAGGAATGTGCGCATACTAATGCTACGTGGCAAGCAGTCGGGACTTGAAAGGAGAGCGATGCAAAGGGGCACTGAAGATTGTGAACTGTTGACACGTGGAAGCACGATGCAAAACTTTTGAAAAGCAGGAGGAAACCTTGCGAGGAGCGCTTGGCTGACAAGTGGAAGCATTCACAATGAGACTTGGAAAAAGGAGCATGATATTTCCTTTTAAAAGGAGAGTGTGGTTGATACCTAAGCAAAACAAAATCACCCAAAGGGAGCTTGGGAATTTTATGTTCACAACTTTTGGTGACTTATGAGGGGCGTTTTGCCTACGAAACGAGGAACCCAATTTTTTTTGGCTTGTTGACCAAAGACTTATTCATCGGGCAGCATGATCAGAGCTTAGAGAGGGTGGTCTGAAGAGGTAGCCACTCATCCTTTGATGGATTCGATATGTCATGTAGACTCTCTTACGCTCCATGCAGATCAATAACTTCTTTGTAAGGCAGTGCTGGCAATATACCGGCCCAGGAATCGAGTTGAAAAAGAAGTTGTGCGATTAAATGAGTGATGCCTTCAATATCTCCTACAACAAGGGGTTGACTAAAACTTTGAAAGCTAGACATATCCCGTTGCTTTTCCTCGATCCTTTCTGCAATATGCTCTGTCATGGCTACTGACTCATCTTCAAGGAATGGAGATGGTAAGCCCATTTGAGTGAGGTGACAAAACTTGGCCCGCATGCTTTTCATGAGCTGATCCAATTTGGTGGCACACTCGTCAGCATGAAGGATGGCTCTGTGGTAGTGGATGATCTGGTTGGCTATTTTAGCAATAGCCCTATGGTCCCCAATCCCTGCACTTGCCAAGACTTTGTTTGGGACCTGATATAGCCTCTCCAATAATCTCTTGGCCTCTAGAACTCTTTCGATGATGGATTGTGGGAATTTCACGATCGTCGCATGAACATCTCTGCCCAAGTCTGTTGCTTCTGCCATAAATCAGAGTGTTGGCTACAAATTTAGGCAAAAATCCTTCACTCTTTCCCAATATAAGACGTATAACTGTTGGGCCACCTGAAGAAGGTCTGTTTGATTGACAGGGGGTGAGGCAAAATCTTTCAATAAGACAATCTCCGCATTCCTTTGTTCCATATCATGCACTAGCTCTACAACTTTTTGGTTTTCCATGGTGACTTTTCCTTGTAGGATCTATGATTTCGTGACCTAGCTAGCTTCGATCACTCCTTGTTTGTCGCTTCTTGCTCCAATGAAGACCTTAGTTCTGCAATTTCATTTTCCAATTGAGCCTGGCGTATCTCGAAATCAACATCTTTCTACCACATCTGCTGCTCAAGTTGAGCGTGTTGACAAAGGAACTCCTCATCCTTTTGTCACACTTCTTGTCCCAATTTTGCCAGCTGGTCTTGATATTCCTTGTTCTTTTCTTGTAGCTTAGTGATCAAGTTAGGATCAAGGGATTGGAACTTTGCAAGTTCTTCTCAGAGCTTTGCTTGCTCCTCCACCTTTTGTTGGGATAGGCACTTAAATTCAACCTCCCTGGCTTTCTCCTTGGTGAGCAAGACATTGACCCTATCCTTTATGCTTTTCAGCTCTTCTTCCCTTTTCCTTAGCTGTCAATCAGACTTAAGAAAGCCGATGGTCACCACCCATTGCATTTCCTCCATGAGCTCCACCTTGTCTTGAGGTCGAGCTACGTTTAAATCGAGCCCGACAGCATACATGTTGTAGTCATTTGACTGCATTTCTCCTTGTGGCTTGATGACAGTTGGGTACATAGTCACAAAATGTAGCGGCTATTGAGCCTCATTGAAATTTTTTTGTACCCTTGGTTTCGTCGGCTTCTTAGCAACTTTAGCCTTTTGCCTTTGGGCTCTGATTGCTTGAGACTACCTAGTTCTATCACCTTCTAATAAGAATTCAGAGGGCGACCTGATGAGTCCACCCGTGAAAGGTGCACTGGGAGGAAAGGCAAAAGGAAATGAAAGGGCGGCAATACCAAGACACTTTTTCTTTGGTACACTAATTGTCTGAGGCGAGAAGGGAGGGATAATCCAATACTCTAGTTGTGGACCAATAGGAAGACTTAAAAGAAGTGGAGTCATTGTGGCTTCTATCTGCTGGGAAGAGTGGATTAACTTCAACATTGCGGTGGCAGGAGATGCATCGCTAAAGGTAGCGAAGGCAGAATGTGAGAGGCTTTGGGATGCAGAATGGGCCAAAGTGAATGGTGTGAGGTTCTACAGAGGAGTAATTGAAAATGGGGCTGCATGAGAGAATTGTGCGAAACCCCTCACGGACATGGGAATAGTGGCCGAAATGCATTGGTCGATGCATGAAGCAAGAGGTTTTGTGGACACAAGAGTGGCAACTAAGGTTTGTGAATCCAAAGAAGAGGGAGAGAAAGATACCTGTGGTGTGTGTGATTGTTTTCCTTCATCTGTTGCTGGTTCTTTGCTTCCCTTGGGGTCCTGCAAACATTCTCGAAATGATGCCTCAATTCACGACCACTTTTCTCGCGGCAAGTCGTCTATCGCTACGGTTTCAGATTGTTGTGGTGAGGTTTCCCTGGTCCTCTTTGTTGTCCAGGTGCAAGTTAGTGAAGATCTCACACACAATATGTTAACCCACACGTTAGAGGAGAATCTACTAGGTTGCTTCATGGCTTTTCCCTTTTGCTACATTGAGGCGTCTTGTATCTTTGTTTCTGGTTCTGCTCCTCCATCTGACTGCGATTCAGATTCCTCTGAACTTGAGTCCTTCTCTCCACTCAGGTCAGAATATGGATGCTAGTTGTTCCATAATTTGTCTAATTTTTCATCCATTTCCTTGGTATCATAAGGGGCCTCAGTGCATCGGGTCTCTTGTCGATATATCCAGAAATCATAGACCTTCTCCTCTTTCTAGCTGTAGTAGTCCCCATTTTTCTTGTCTTATCATACTGCCCAGTCGGGAGGTAGAATCCGAGCCAAGGGGGCCAACCACCTTCAGTAGGGATGTAAGCTAGGTCAACAATGAACTCATCTGCATTTGACACCGAATTTCAACGCTTCTCCTAGTAAGGTCGAGGGTAGTGCATCACTTTGACATACTAGTTTGGCAATTCATCATCAAGGTTGTAATTCCATTTATCACAAATCCATACCAACCCCAGATGAGCCAGATTTTCTTCCAGTACGTCATGAGATTTTCTCTTAGCCATGACTACGGTTTTGTAGCTCATCGAGCAGCTGAAAAATCCTTTCTTCCTCACCTTTTCGTTGTAGAAGGTGGTCTCGATAATTGATACCTAACATAATACCTCAAGCGTCAGTATCCAGTCTGTAAGACATGCCGAAAGCTAGAATGGCTCACTGATGAAGCCACCCAATCGGACGAACGTGAAGTCTTCGCCCAAAAACTAGTCACACCTTGGGGTGAAGTTCTGCATGAACTTAGTTTGGTCTGAGTTGAACTGTAAGATAGTGTTGTATCCTCTTAAATCCTACAAAATCAAATATAAGAAATAATCTAAAAATGTATAGTAGTCATACGTCACAGAGAGAAGGGGAGTCTATGTGGAGACTAGCTTCCTCCTCTGATTTTCATCAAAAATTGAGAGCCCTAGACGCTTCTGGAAGAAGTCAAGATTTTGATGTAAGAACATATGTGCGAGAAAGGATGGGAACCTGAACCTTCATTGAAGCTGGTATTTTGCTATTTGACTGAGCATCTTTTGCACAAGGAATTCAACAAAATTGTACCAGAAAAAATAATGTTGCCTACATAATTGAAAACCAAAACCGAGCTAAAAATCCTAGACCTCCTTGTCGATGTCTAGGCCATAAAAAAATGCCATCATCAAGAGAGCATCCTTCATGTCATCCTTGAAGCCTTTATGCATCACTGGGATCTGCATTGGCTTATTCTAAGCTAGTTTTTGAGTCTCCTCGTTATAGAAACTCAGTGCAAGGTCCTTGGTCCTCCAATAGGTTTCTCCCTTCTTTGGAGTGAAATTCTCCATTTGAGGCACTTTGGAGTGAAACTATGGGATACATAACATATTACAAATAGCCTCCTTGTATATAACCACACTCACCTCCCGACCCTCAATTGTGTTGGTATCTGAGTTGAAGTGCTTGATGGCCTCGTCTACCAATTTAGGGCAGTAGTGTAATAACGAGACCATATATTGTGGAAGCCCACTGTACCAACATTTTTGCACCAAGGAATCTAGGTCGCTACTCCTTTTCATCCTTTCACAGGCCGCTTCCCTAAGTGATTTGGGATTTTTTGCAAGAATGGGGTCATGAATATTTTCCCATTCTTTATTGATTCTCTTCTTATCTTTGTGAGAGCTCTTCTTCTCTGCAACCTGCGTATTTACCCAGGTTGGATTTTATGGAATTCCAAGCGAAGCATAAGAGACATCCTCGAAGACTTCGATGACTTGTGTCGCATGCATGATATTAAATAAAATTTGGGCCTCTTCTTGTTGCACCTTGACTTGAGAACCTTGAGCAATTGCCATCCTTCTGCGAATCCTCTGCCTAGAACCTATACTGAGACGGTATGAATAGAACCTTAAGCACAATGTGAAGCTTTGAATTCACAACCAGATGACCTCAATTCACATCGGGGCAGTGAATTCTTTGTAATTACCTATGCATTCAATTTTTCTACAAATTGCACCACACCTGGTTCTTTTGACAATTCTATTTTTCTATGCCCTTTTGCGTGTTCAAGAAGTCTTATAATTTTTTTGATTTTTTGCATGTGATACTTAGTTTCTTCTTCAATTTCCTACCTTCAACTGGTAGACAACGGTTTCCTTTCTGCATTTAATTCGGCATGTACCGCTAGCTCCTTTGTCCACGTGAAATGAACTACTTGCCACTTTTGACAAGACAAGAATTCATAATTGTGTTAGAGATAATGTCCCTTCAGTGCAATTTTCAAGGGAAATTGAGTTGTCGGCTTCGTGCTTTTCACCTTCTTGCATTCCTTCACCATTAATATCCTTGAAAGCATAATTAGGTTGATGTCGTAATGAGTACCTTAGAAATATTTGTGCTCAACCTTGTTGCTTGAAAAGGCCTGCATGATGACACCTAAGCATCTGTTTGTATGAGCCATCGCCTAAGCTTGCCACCAATTTGTGTTAATTGATTACTGCTCCTTAATCCTGCATGCAACAATTCATACTTGCGGACACAATCGAGTTGGAAAATCGAGATGGCCTTTCAGGTGATATTTTCAAGCTAAACTCGATTACCACCATGCTTGGGATGTAGGATACCTCAGATGTTTCTATAAAAGGACCTCGTCATAGTAGCGAAACCACACTTAGCATTCAACAAAAGCATTAGGCAATTTAGATAGCACAATTGCTTAGGCAGTTGAGTAGGCTTTAAATTTGCATAGTGCTAGACTTAGGTGTTTTGAGCAAAGGCTGACACAATCCACACTCCAATTAGGCTAGTGTGCAAAAAGTCTCAAATGAATTTTTGGGGAGAGATCTCCAATAGGCGTCTGAAATGTATGACCAAAAACAAACACTCACTGGCCATTATAGCCATGAAATGGGTTTTGGGCAAGGATTATATTGAGTATGAATAAAAATATCGGGTGAACATCGATATATGCTCCCACTTTGTTGCCTTGTTGCTCGATATTCAGGCTCCAAAAGCCATGATACTTCACCCGATGCTTCAAATTTTCCTGAAGAGGTACCTTAGAGGCCTTGGTGAAGTAGTAACCAATGCAGTGTATGGTTTGGGCCTTCCAGTAGCAAGCGACTTGTGGAGGCATATCAAATAAGACATGGTGGTACCATAGGTGCCATTTCTGAGCGAGTTTCAGCTTCATTCGCTTGTAAAGCACCGTGAGAGAGCCACCTGTGCATGCCACTTCCTGTTGTGCTGCTACAATGTAGTGCTATTCTATGATGTGGACTGGTACACTGACTTCAGGAACCTTGTGTTCCCTATGCCGCTTGTTTTAGGTGTTGGTGCTGCTATTTTGGATCTTGTTGTTGCTAGTGATAACCTTCCTGCTGCCCCTGACAATGCTCCAGCTGACGATGACAATGCTCATGCAAATGGCGATAAAGTCCATGCTTTAACAACTTGAAGATTAATGCACCTTTCTCCCTTTTATACATATATACCTGAAAGATGGCTTGCCTGTATATATATAAGGAAGCCGCATATATAGTCATACTTTTGAACACATGGCCATAGAGCCATTTTGTCAATGTTTCTATCAAAGTATATATATAACGAATATATTTGCTATCTTCAACCCTTTGTCTTTACTCTCATGCTCTCTAAAAAGTTTATTGAATTCTCGCTTATGAACTTTAATTTCTGCAATATGAGCGTTATTGTCTTTCTTTGTTTTTGTAATATTGGGTCTCATGAATTTTTCTACTTCTTGTAACTGGGAAAATGTTGAAAAGAATCGACTGACAAAACATGAAAGGGAAAATAATTACACTAATTACATATTTACATCTGCATGAAGTATCTGAAGCTCAATTGAACAATTTTAGGTGAATTCCATTAACCAGAATTCCCAATGCTTCTTGTTCTATGTTTTCCAATTCAAATGCATTATTCTATTTGCACTAAATTATTTTGAAAGGGCCTTCCCATAGTTTATCAAATTTTCCATGTTGTCCAGGCTTTGCGGCTCTTTCATTGAATTTTAGTACCAAGTCTCCGCATTTTAGACCCTAGTCTAAAGCTTTCTTTTCAAACCACCTTATAACCACCTGTTGGTAGTTAGTCATGGCTATTAGGGCTTTCCCCCTTTTTTTCTTGTACCTCCAACAATTTGGCCAACCGAACCTCCATATCTCCATTTTCTTCAATCTCTAGAGACTTGAGTAGTTGTAGTGCAGGTATCTCTATAGATATCGGTAACAACACCTCCTTCCCATACACTAGTTTGTACGATGAAGTCTTCAAGGCTTGCTTAGGAGTTATGCGGTCTGCCCATAATGTCGTTCGAAGATTTTTATGCCATTCCCTCTCATGATTCAAACCGATCCTTTTGATGAGTCAGACTAGATTCTTGTTAGTTGACTCAACTAGGTCATTTCCCTGCAGGTAGTAGTTTGAGGATGTTTTCAAAAATATGCCATGTTCTAATGCAAACTGACTTACCTTGGAGCCTAGGAAATCTTTGGCATTGTCTGAGATGATAATCTTAGGTGCATTGAATCTAGTTACCAACCCTTCAATAAAATCTACAATTTCTACTTCCGTCACATTCTTCAGAGGTAGGGATTTGGTCCATCTTGCGAAGTAGTCGGTGGCTGTTAGGATCCACTTGTGACCAACGTTGGAGGTAGGGTTGACAATCTTGATGAAATCTAGTCCCCATTGCACGAACAACTCGTCTGCTACTATCGGATTGAGAGGCATGGAAGAATTATTTCTTTTCCCTACGTAGAATTGGCATTCTTTACAGGATTTTACCATTTCGTAGGAGTCATTGAACAATGTAGGCCAGAAGTACCCAACACGCAAAATTTTGATAGAGGTGGTCTTTGCAGAGAAGTACCCGCCTTCTGGACTACTGTGGAAAGAGTTGATAAATTTCTTTTCTTGCTCCATGGTGACACATCACAATAGGACACCGTTGAAATGAAAAGGATCCCTTCAATAAGTGAGTACCCACTATTTTGCAGCTGGTAGAATCTACTTCTTTGAGATAGGAGTCCCAATGGATACTTGTCGGTGTGCATAAATCTTACCCTATCTGTCAGCCAACAGCCTTTAGGTTTAGGCTCGTTTGTTAGGACTATCTTTGCTTGTTCTTCCTCAATTTCTATCTCTTCGTCGTGTGCCAAATACTCGCACAACCCTCTTCCTTTGACAGTCTTCGTAGGCCTGACTTCAATGTCATATTCTAGGATCTTAGTGATCTAGTTGGATCTTTTGTCAATGATTTCTCCTTCCATGACGTACTCCCGCACACTAGAATGTGCGACGTAAACAATTACTTTAGTGCAAGCTATAAGGTGTCAGAACTTCTTGAGTCCCTTTACAATTGCGGAAGCTTGTCTTTCAATGAAGTTATAGTTCATCTTGTACTCCTTCAAAGTTCGAGAATGGAATGCTATAGGGTGTTCTCCCTTTCCTTCATCATCATTCTAAATCAGAATAGTGGCGATGCTTGTCTTACTGCTAAAAACATACATTATGAAGTCCTTTGACAAGTGAGGATTTGCCAACATAGGATCCAAATAAATAACATCTTTCACCTTCTCGAAGGCTTCCCTCCCTTCTTTTGTCCATTTTAATAATTGGTCTTTTTTTTGCATCAGCGTGATCGGTCTAATTATTCCTACAAAATCAGAGATAAATTTGCTTACAAAGTTAACCTTTCCCAAAAAAGATTGTACACCTTTCTTGTTTATCGAAAGAGGAAGTTCTTTGATTTCTTTTACTCTTTCAGGATCAATAGCAATTCCTTCTTAGGACACTAAATGCCCCAACAATTTTCCTTGGGGTACTCCGACGATACATTTTTTCGGGTTCAGGGAAACTTCGAACTCTTGGAATTTTTTGAAAACCTTCTCTAGATGATCAAAATGGTCATCTTTAGATTTTGAAAATACGGTCAAATCATCTAAGTAGATGAGGATGATTTTCTTGATGAGTTCGTTGAAAGTGATATTCATTGCCCGCTGGAAGGTAGCCCCTACGTTTGATAGGCTGAAAGGAATTTTAGCATATGCAAATGTTCCCCACTTTGTGATGAATGTGGTCTTGTGCTGATCTTTCGCTTTAACCCGAACCTGATTGTAGCCTGAGAAACCATCTAATAGAGAAAACATCTCTGAACCTGCCACAGTTTGTAGGATTGATTCCATGGAAGGCAATGGGTAGTGGTCTTTGAGTGATGCCCTATTTAGATCATGAAAGTCAACACAAAGACAACTATCTCCATTTTTATTTTAGACTAGAACGAGGTTGGATACCCACATGTTGTGCTTGATTGGAAAGCCAATCTTGGATTGGATCAACTTTTCTAGTTCTTGTGCCATTAAGGCTTCAATCTTTAGATTGGCGAGCCTCTATTTTTGTCGAACCGATTTAGCACCTTATGTTAGTTCGATGGTGTGTTGTTCATACCCCCTGAGGACATCATAAGACTAGGCCACAACCCCTTCGTATTTCTCGCAGAAGTGTATGAGCCTATCTTTATCATACTGCTTGACTTCTTTCCCGACCTTAAGTTTTCTTCTATTCCCAACCTCCAGGTCGGCGTAGTTTCCTTGGTCGACTACAAATTTTCTTTTATCATTTCTTGCATCATCACAGTCAAACATATGTTCGAGAATGACCAACCCTTTCAGAAGCTTATTTGATTTCAATTGGATGATCTATCCTCCATATGCTTCTTCAAGTTTTGTTAAAACTAATCGACGAATTCTCCCGATTGTTGAATGAACGAGGTGATATGTTCATCACTTTTGAATACTTGCCAGCTCTGATCATTGTCGGGAATGGAAAGTTGGACGATTACTCATATAGTGTGTACATTCTCAATTAAGTCAGAGATTGGATCAAATTGAGGTCTTATCATGGCCATGCGATCCACATATGAATTTTGCTCCCTTGGCACGACATGGATGTTAAGAGCTTTGAAACCTTCGATGAGATCCCAAACCTTATGCCTATAAGACCACATACAAACATTTTTTGCAGCAAAGATGTTTCTGACTTGGTTGATTACAAGTTCAGAATCTTTGAACACCATTAATTTTTTGGTACCCATGCATTTTGTGAGGCTTAGTCCTTGCACAAGAACCTCATATTTGGCTTCATTGTTTGAGCAAGCAAATTGGAAGCGGAACACCCTGAAGATCTGCTCATTAGAAGGTGACGTTAGACGTATCTCGGTGCCTACGCCGAATTTGCATCTAGCACCGTCGAAGTGTAATGTCTAGAGTTCTCAGGCTTGTTCAGGCATAGAGTCCTTTAACACCTTCGAGAACTCTTGATCTTCATCATAGATGACATAGGTGCCCAAACTGGTGGCATGATAATTGTCGAAAGGATTGGTGCCCACACTATCAGTCAAGATGACTTCTCCTCAATTGGCTCTGTCTTCAATTTCCTGCTCATGTTCCGACAAATTGCTACTATTAGATTCTTCTTTGGTGATAGAGGTATCAGTATCTTCGAAGTTGATCATGGCTTCATCAACTACATGTTCTGCATGCAGAGGTTCTGATATTATCTTCATTTTGGACCCGTGCTTAGTTATGAGAATTAGGTGGGACCAATCCAAAGAAACGTATACACCTATCTTTGAGGTGAATTCCCAGGACAGGCAGAGGCCGAACATGGGAGGGGCGTCAATGATCATGATATCTTTCGGTACTATGATGCTAGGATAGGAAAACAAAGTTAAGGTAGGTCCTTAATGATGCCTACAGTTTCAATCTTATTCCCATCTAGCTGCATAACTCCTCTCTTTAAGGGCTCATAGCTAAGCCCTAAAGCTTTAACTATCTATTTTGGCATGACTATAGTACTGGCACCATAGTCGATCATGGATTTGTGCAGCAGTTTCTTCCCCACAATGAGAGTTAAGAAAAAAGGTTTAGGTTTCAGTTTTTCTTCTTTGGCTTCAGGTGGAGCCTCTTTTGTAGTATTCACAAGAACTTTGGTTGGAGGCGATGAGTCCATTGCATATTCAGGATTTTTTCCCATTGATTGTTCAACCTTATCTTTCTGCAGGGCCTTCTTTAGTAATGAATTTTGCTTTGGAATGGCTAAGATATCCCAAAGGGTTACATTAGCATAATATTTCTTAAATTGTTCCACCACGTTGAAGGGTGGCAGATTTGGAGGCTTCTGCTCCTTGGATTTGGTGATAATAATCTCCTTACGTGGTTGTGGAATGACCGGTTGTGGAGAAATCATGGAAGGGACAGAGGGTTGGTCTAGGACATTTCTAGGCTACGGAGTGACCAGTTCACCTGTGAATCTTCTCTTCGATCGAATGTTGTAGACAGACTGTACTTGCGAGGTTGTCGATGTAGATGCTTCATAAGTGAACACTGCTTCCTCCCCTTCCATGAATGAGAGGAGGGCATGGTTAGGAGCTATGTCATTTTCTTTCTCTAAGGGAATTCCCTACATTTGTGTGGTGAGAACCGTGTTCTCCGCTTGGGGAGAGGCGTATGTGTATCCTAAATTCGTCGCCATGCCTTAGCTGCGTTGCTTCGCAGCTTTTTGCTGCAAATTGCCACACAGACAATTTCAAGGGATATGAGCATCACCGTAGGGATAGCACCATGGATTGAAATCTTCAACGAGATTGTTCTGCCCTGTGGTTAGCTCTCTACTTGTGCTAGTTTGAGCGGACCTTAGCGGAGTCGGTACCAACACTATTTGGTGATTTGTTTGGGTCGGCAGAGTCATGCGTGCAACTCTTTGATATTGGTTCTATTGGTAGGAGGATCTCCCACTTTGATAGCCTTGGTAGGACGGTCTCAGAGGATCAACCTAGCTACGCTTGATAGTGGTTACTTCGTTTGTCAAGTTCTGTAACATCTCCCTTATGTCGCTCATCTCGTCCTTTGAAGCGCTGGATGTAGAAGCAATATTTTGGGGCACACTTGTATATGTATACATAGATGGGGGTGGTGCGGGTGTGCTTGTAGATGGCATCTCTTGAGAAGAAGCCGATATTTGAGGGAATATCAACATAATGGGCCGAGGTGGAAGCTTCCCGATGTTAATTAGGTTGTTCTTTGCCTTAACTACTATGTTGTATGCATCTGGCAACGTGGTTCCACCGAGTGAATGGATCATCATGGAGATGTCGGTGTTGATGGACTTTAAGTAAAATATAAACGCCAACTCAGCCGGTGGTTGGATGGCATTGTGAATCCTTTGCCAAGTTGTATGGAATCAGGCATTGAAATCGGTCATGGCTTCAGATGGGGCCTGCTTGATCGTTGATAGATGGTGATATAGCGAAGACCTATCTCTATTATTAGAAAATATTTCATAAGAGGGATCCCCGAGATCATCCCAAGTACCTATAGTATTAGCTGGCAGAGTGCGATACCAATCTAGTGCTCGTCCTCGCAGAGAAGCAACAAGCAATCTCAATGATATATTTTGATCTGTAACTCTGTGCATGCAAACAAATATTCAACTATCATTTGTCTTCTAAAAGTATATATAAAATTATTCTAATAGACATTAAAAGCAAAAAAATAAATGCATTTGAGTAAAGAAAACTAAAAAAAAGAAAATAGAATATCTCTTTATAGATTGATTTTTGCCTTTGCATAACTGTAGTTTTGTTTTAGTAATTAATTTTTTTAGTACTTTCTTTTTATTTAACTTAATATGAATTAATTTAAAAAAAATTCTTGTAAGATACTTTTAATGAAAAATTTAGAAAAACCTGTAAATGCAAACAAATATACAACTATCATCTACGAGTTTAAAAAAAATGATAGACATTAAAAGCAAAAGAAGAAGAAGAAATGCATTTGAGAAAAGAAAACTAAAAAGAAAGAAAAAATAATGATTCTTTATAGATTACTTATTTCTTTTTAGTAATTTTTTTTTTTAATACTTTCTTTTTATTTAACTTAATATGAATTATTTAACACAATTTGAACCATATCAAAATATTAATTTTTATAAAAAGACTTAACTACTAAGTTAACTGTAATATATATGAGTCCTAACTAATAAATAGACTAAATTCAATGAATATAAACTAAAACTATTACCATAACAACTTCTACAATAACTTCCACACTTACACCAATTCAAGCACTTCCTCAAATAATCATACATACAAATTGCCAAACCATAGAGAAAGTGTGAGAAATGAAACAAAAACTCTAGAGATATGAAAAAAGACAGGTGTAAAAAAACACATAGAACACTTAATAGAAATATAAAATGAGACATCCTCTCTTGAAATAGAAAGACAAAAAAAAAATCAAGGAAAATATGGAAGTGAAAGAAAACATGCAAAGAAAATAGAATCTACAGCTTACAGTAAAAATAAAGTTAAATGAAGTAAAACTAGTGGGACAGGAGGGAGATGGCGAGCGCTCTAGCTTGGCGTGAGCTTGCAACCATCTAGGCCCAAGCTGCATGTGGAGCCTGTAGCTTGCATGCAGAAACTAATTGGGGGATCACTGTTCTTTTGAGTTTATCTGCTGGGGAAGGGGTTTTGTTGTGTGTACAGGGGTTGGTTCTCTTTTTATGTGTATTCCCTCTTTAGTTGGTGTTGCAGGTGATTAAGCGTAGTGTGGATTATTTTGATCTTCTCGGTGGTGGAGATTACATGGGCTTGGAGTGGTCTATTTTGTTGTGATGTTAACCTCCCATTACTTGATTCTCTGCTTGCTATGTGGGGAGGTTGTGGTGGGAAGGTTTAGGCCATTTTTTCCCCTTGAGAGTGTTGGTTTGAGGGCTGGTGTGTGGGATAGGTGCTTGGGAGTTGCTTTGCAGACTTGGTGGATGAGTGTTTAAAGTAGCTAGGTTGTGGGAAGTAGTGTTATCTCATCTGCTGCAGCTAGGGACCATTTAGTTCGCAGCTAGTGGGTGTGGCTTGGGAGCATAGTTTTCTTTTTGGCGGTTAGTGTGGGTGTCGAGTGTGTGGGATTGGAGTCCCACTTTGGGTTGGTCATTGTTTGCTACATCTAAGGTTTGGGGTGTGGTGTGTTGTGGGAAAGGCTAGGATTTAGATGAATCTAAATGCTGGATTGGATGTGGAGTTGGGGGATGAGGCAATGATAGAGGTGGGTGATGGGGCTTGCTCTTCTGGGGTAGGCTTGTCTAAGAGCAGGATGTTCAAAGTGCAGAAGATCGATGACTATCTCGAACAGGCTCAAGTGTCTCTAGTGGCTGTGATCTAAGAGGAAGTGGTTGCGGAGGATTTAGAGTATTATTGCAGGCATTTGCTGATTTGTAAGTTTTTGGGGATGAGGGAATTGCTTCCATTCCTCGAACCTTGGATTTGAAGGACTTGGAATCCTGAGGGAGATTTTGAGATCCTATTGGTGGTGAATAACTTCTTCCTGGTGGATTTCTCATGTATCACAAATCAAAATAGGGCCTTTGAGGGTGGCTTGTATTTTTATAATCAGGTGGGTTTGTTCATAAAACCTTGGCATGTAGGCTTCATTTCAATGAAAGAGATGTTGTCTAAGGTTTCGGTGTGGGTTCATCTCCCGTGGTTGCCGCTCGAATGCTGGAAGAGAGATATTTTGTAGTCTATTTCCATGTCGCTGAGAAAATTGATTGAGCCCTCCCAAAAGACTCTAGAGACGTAGATTTTTTCTTATGCCCGTATCTGTGTGGAGATTGACTTGAGCTAACCATTGCCTAATTCTATTGAATTGATAGTGGGGTCTAGTTCCCAAACTCAACCACTAGACTATGAAACTCTGCCATTTATATGTCATTTATTTCGGGAATATGGTCATCTTCAAAGGGGGTGTCCACATGCCACAAGTGCGGGGAACCCAAGTAGCAGAATGGCTTCATCAAATCTTGGATCCGAAAAGGGTAAAGGACCCTTGCAGGGGGGACATCAGATAAAGATGAGTTTATATCAGCTAGATCTTGAAATAAGGGGTGAAGCCAAAAGAGGACTTATCGAGATCGATAGGAGGAGGGGGTGTTCAATAGGTTTGATGCACTGAATGATTTGTTTCATGAGGAGGGGATTTCTCCTGACATGCAGGTGGAGGGCCTTGTTATTAATAGCCATAACTCAAAGCCTATGATTGTTACGTCTTCAACTCTTGGCTTTATGGATGCCCCTGGGGAAGTGAAGGACTCTTTGATTTCTTCCTTGGAAGATAGGCTTTGGGATCCTTGTATGATGGTTGGTTCTCATATGGTTTCTATAGTAGTTGGCACCGGCCCTGTGGGAGGCTCGGGTTCTAGAAATTCAGGCAAAAACTAAAGTTTCAGCTTCTTCCCCTATTCTAGGTGTGCAACAAAATCCTTTGAAGAATAATGCTCCTGAGAAACCCCCGAAGGTGGGTAGAAAGAAGGATCAGGAGAATGTTAAGTTGGTAGGTGAGACGTTGGTTGAATTTGGGTCAGTGAAGACATTGGATTCTCACTTCTCTCAACCTTCGTAATGGTTGTGCTCTCATGGAACGTGACAGGTATGAATAGCATCCCTAGACAAAAGGCTATTCAGGATTTGATTCATGTTCATTCTTCGAATCTGGTTTTTCTCTAGGAGACAAAGTTATCGGTGGATAATATGATGTAGTGTGCAACTAAAATTTGGAATAGGGGATTATGTCAGTGTGTGGGAGCACAAGGGAGCTCTAGGGGCCTGGATTGCTTCTAGGATCCTCAGTTAATTTCTCCTATCTGGTGGTTCACTAGCTCATCCATTTCCCTTGTTTCTATCAGTTTGGAGATAGGGGAAAGAGTTTTTGTTTCCAACATTTATACCCCAACAAATATACTTGGTAAGGCTCTCGTATGGTTTCATATCAATTTTTTGAGATCATTGAACCCCTTCCTTCCTTGGATTATGGCAGGTGATTTCAATGCAATTGCTTCTCTTGAGGAGAAAAAGGAGGGAGTGCCTCATTTGGACCCCTCTTCCGACCTTCTTCATGAGAATATGGCTTGGCTTTGGCTGGTGGATATGAAACCTAGGAATGACATGCTTACTTGGAATAATAGGAGGCTCGGGGATGAAGCCATTTCTGAAAGATTAGGTAGGTTCCTTATTTCATGCTTTTGGGTTGGTGACAAGTGGCAGTCAAGCTCAAAAAGCTTAGATTGGTGGGGATCAGACCATTGGCTGATCAAACTTTCTACCTGTTTGAGAAGCGTCCCTAAAAAGCAGTCTTTTAGATTTCAACTTATGTGGCTCAAAGAGGAGAGCTCACCTGACTTGGTTTCTAGATGGTGGATTGAAGGACGACCAACTTTTGTTACGGCTATGTATTCCTTTGTGAAGAGGCTTCAATATGTGAAGTATAAAATAAAATATTGGAATACGTATCAGTTTGGCAATGTGTTCCAAAAGAAAAGGGAAGCTCAAGAATGCTTGGATTTGATCACGAGGTGAATCCGAGATCAGGGGCTTGTTGAGGATTTGTGTAGGTTAGAGGAAAGTGCGGTTAAAGATCTAGAGGAATGGGAGCTTCGAGAGGAAATTTTTTGGAAACAAAAGGCACATGTTGATTGGTTTCAGGAAGGGGATAGGAATATCTCTTTCTTTCATAACTCAGTAAAGGCCCAAAGATAGGGTAACATTCTTTCCCCTCTTCGCACACTTAAGGGCACTGTTCTTTCATCCTCTATGGAGATTTCTAGTGAGGCAATTCATTTCTTCTCTAGTTTATTCTTTGAAGATACCCTACTTGCATGCAAGGAAGAAGCCTCTATCTTGGTGTGTATCCCTCCTTTGGTGACTTTGGACATGAATACCTCTCTTCTTAATCCTATTTCTTTGTAGGAGCTAGAAGCAGTGGTGTTCCAGTTGAAAAAAGGGAAGGCTCCTGGTCTAGACGGGTTTCCGGCGAAGTTCTTTTAGGAATTTTGGGAAGTGATCAACCTCGACCTATTGGAGGTTGTGCAGGAGTCTCTAAGGAATAAGCAGATGTTGAGGGCAATCAATGCCTCATTTATTGCTCTTCTCCCAAAGTGTGATGGTGCAGATTCTTTGGATCTCTTTCGACCAATTGCTTTATGCAATGCGGTGTATAAAATCATTACGAAGCTAATTGCGAAACGTGTGAAGCCATGGTTGGATAAGTTTATCTCAGAGGAACAAGGGGGCTTCATTTTTGGTAGAATTTTTTTGGATGGAATAATTGTTGGAGTTGAGGCTATTCATTCCATGCCCACTTCAAAGGAAAAGGCCATATTTATAAAGTTGGACATGGCTAAGGCATATGACAGAGTTAAATGGGGCTTTTTGACCAAAATCCTAGAAGCCTTTGGGTTCAATAAGGAATGGATTAATTGGGTCATGAGCTATGTAGCAAATTCCTCCTTTTTTGTTCTCATAAATGGGGCATCTACTGATTTGTTTGGTGCTTCTAGATGTCTTTGGCAGGGGGATCCCTTATCCCCATATTTGTTAATTTTGATGGTTGAGGGCTTAGGGAGGTTCATAAAGTCTAGGGTTGCGGATGGGCTCATTCAAGGATGGAGATGGAGCAACACTCTCCCTCTGCAAACCCATCTTCAGTTTGTGGATGACTCAAATTTGATGGGAGCTACTAAGGTGGCTGAAGTGGTTGATTTTTGACAAATGTTGGATTGTTACTTGGTAACCTTGGGCCAAAGCATCAATGAAAGTAAGTCCTGCATTTATTTCTTTAAAACACTCATGCTTATCCAACAACGTATTGCTAGGATCTTAAGGTTTTAGATGGGGAAGTTACCCTTCCTCTATCTTGGAATCCCTCTGGATGTGCATCCACTTCCTAGGAGTTTTTGGAAGGAGGTGATTGACAAGTTACATGGGCTCATGAGTCACTGGACTTATAGATGACTGCCCTTGGCTGACAGAGTCACTCTGCTGAAGTCGGTGGTGCAGGCCCTACCTATATACAGATGCTTTGCGATGACAACTCCTGCAAGATTCATCAAAGATTTTGAGGGAATCTGCAGGCAATTTCTATGGTCGAGTAATCTCCTTTCATGGAAGTGGAGCTTAATTAAGTGGGAAGCCATTTTTCGGCCAAAGCAGGATGGTGGTCTTGGGTTGCGAAGGGCGGATTGCAATGGGAAAGCCTTGGTAGAAAAGTTGTACTAGAGATGGTGTTCTCAACAACATCGGAATTGGGACAAGATCCTTACTTGCAAGTATCTTGGGGAGGTGGATGACGTGAAGGTTCCTAGATTTAGTCTCTTGGGGAAAGGCTCAATGATCTGGGACACTCTCAAGTGTGGTGCCACACTGGTCAAATAAGGACTATTTTGGATATGTAATAGAGGTTTTGATGCCCTCTTTTGGTATGACTCTTGGGATGGTTTCCCACCTATCCTTTCCTCGCACCCTCACTTGGGGGATCTATGTAGGATTTTTATGCAGGTAGGCTGGAGTAGAGTGATGGATTTCAAAGCCCCACAGGCTTTGGGGAAAACTATTATGTATCAGTGGAAGGATATGCGGGAGTGTCCCCCAGGTGGATCTTTGGAGGATAGGAAGGAGTTGGTCTCCATTTTGGTGGACATAGTTTGTTGCTTCCTTCTGAGGTGGGATGTGTTGGCATGGGGTATGGACCCCAAAGGGAAGTATACTATCACTTCAGGCTATCGAGCTTTGGACAGATAGGCCTTAGGCAATGCCAAGGTTTCTTGGTGGAAAAATATGTGGAATAAATTCTCCTAGCCAAAGTGTAATTTCTTTTCTTGGCTGGTGTTGTATGGAAAATTCTTGACTTGGGATAACCTTTGTAAGCGGGGTT
Organism: Sequoiadendron giganteum; assembly: GCA_007115665.2. Taxonomy (NCBI): domain Eukaryota; kingdom Viridiplantae; phylum Streptophyta; class Pinopsida; order Cupressales; family Cupressaceae; genus Sequoiadendron; species Sequoiadendron giganteum. The sequence goes on along the minus strand of CM021110.1, from coordinate 409,838,438 downwards.
TTCAGGGTCCCTCATTATGTTTCCTCTGTTTAAAGGATATTGATATTGTACCTCATCTCTTCTTTTAGTGTCCCTTTGCTAGGGCTATTTGGTATTTTTGGTGGGGAGCATGGAAATTGCAGTGCAAACAACCCTTCTTCTCTTAAGGAGTTTTGGTGGAACATTAGGCCCACCCCAGTGAAGACCCCCTTTTTGCACATAACATGTTCTATTGGCCCTAGTCTGATTGTTTGGAAACTCTGGTTGTAGCACAACCGTAGGATATTTTTGGATAAGAAGCTGATGGTGGGTCAAGTTTGGGCTCATATTTTGGGAGCCTTGTAGGAGACTTTGTGTGCTAAATGTGATCTGTCAGTCCTGGTGGATCTTGGAGATACTAGAGTGACTCGTAATTTGGGGATTTCTATTGGTGGTGCTAGAAAGGTTAGGATTGGGCATGGCAAGAGCTCTAGAGGGAAGGTCTTCAGGGGGGGAATTGGATTCTTCCTCCTGCTGGAGTCCTAAAAATCAATACAAATGGGTAAGCAAGGGGTAATTTGAGGCATGCTGGCATGGGTGGAGTTGGAAGAGATAGCTCTGGGGTGGTTGTGTTCTTCTTTTCAAAATATAAGGGGCAACACTCTAATAACCTTATGGAGGCCTTAGCAATCCTTTTGGCTTTGAGGAGGGCATATGCTTTCGGTTGGACAAGGATTATCAGTGAGTTAGACTCACAGGTAGTGATAGACATACTAAATAATCATCAATTGGATGAGCTTAGTTGGTAGTTGGTTGTGGTGGTTAAACAAATAGCTAGTCTTGGAGATTCGCCGAAATCTATCACCTTTTCCCATATCCCTCGGGAATGGAACAAGGTGGCTGATAGTTTGGCCAAATGGGCCTCTAAGAAGAATGGAACTTGGATGGTGGATGATTGGGACAGTTTATAGGAGGATCTTGCTTAGAATTTGGAAGGATGGGTTACTGAGGATATGAGATATTGCATGATTGTGGAGTGATTTCTGATTTGGGGTTTCTTGGCCTTTCTGGCTTATTTTTATGCTCTTTGATTTGTACTTCTCTTGGAAATTAATAAATTTTTAACCCTCTTTTATAAAAAAAATGAAAGTTAAAAATCATTTTCTAAAGTGAAAATAAAATCACTATAGATATATTTTAATTGGCATTTGCTGCCATGAACAATGTGCAAGAAACAAAGAAAAAATAGAAGAATCGTTTAAAGAGTCTACAAAAAAAATATTCTTTCCCAATGTAGGGCTTCGTTGGTTGCCGAAAATATCAGGGACCTCAGCCCGAACTTGCAACGAAGGTAAGTGTAGATTCCATTTTTTATTGCAAAAACTATGACCTATGCAAATTTCATGAAGGAGCTTCATTCAGGTTTGACAAGGAAATACAAATTTTTTCGACGAAGAAAGAGATCTCAAAAAAGAACATTAAAGCAAATGGAATACTGGTTCCCCAACTCCAGCTTATACTAGATCCTGAATATACACAATGATGTTGAGAGAGATCATTACCGCTATGGAGAATGAAAAATCATACTAGTTGAAGAAGCTTTGAATGATTCTCTTTCCCTTTTCACTTGTGTAATTGAATTGATCTACTCCCAACTGCACCAATGGTCATCATTAATTACTATTATTGTCAAATCTACATCACATACTGAGTTGTATATGTTCCAGTGATAGTTGAACTTTGTCCCGACACTAGTAAAGCCACTGCAAATATTTAAGAACTCCATTTCATTTTGAAAAGTGGAACAAAATTCATTCAAAATTCAATCTTAGAAATATTTTGGAGGTGATATTATTGGTTTTGGTTAGTCTTCCATTTAAAAATTGGGCAAAGAAAACTAAAAAAGTAAAAAAGGCATTTTATTTTGCTAAAGATTTTGTGCAGAGAATGCAGGTTGACATACCCTAAAAAGGAAAGAAGCGTTAAGGAAATCCATCTCTATACATTTATTTGCATCTTGAGAAGATATATTTGGCATGAAACAAAGAGACCTTCTCACATAAACAACTGCCATGTTGATTAGGAAGGTCATAATCAAAGAAAATACACTCTCTATTAAGAAATATCTACATGTTGTCTCTTATTTTTAATTACAACAACATAGATAGGTTATTAATTAGGTTGCAATAAATCTTTGTTTATAGAATTCACTTCATAAGGTCTACTTACATTGATTATTGAAAAAGAAGTGGGACTTTTCCTTGACAGAAAGAGTGCTGAATGGAGAAATAAATTGTGCCTAACCATCAAACAAACTGTGTATTCGGTTGGGGATTTGTAAAAAAAATTAAATTTGTTTTGTGTCACCAAAAAGTGTAGTCTTTGAAACTTTTTCACTCATTTTGGCCTTGGTTTGCCTTGGTCTAGTCTTCAAAGCTTGCAAATCAACAACAATCCAACGATGTTTTACAAAGGTGTTGTGAAGTGTTGTAATACATCTTCCCAATTTTCTAAGACCCTTTCAACACAATTCACCTAAATAACACCTTTTTACCCCTTTCCAAGCCTTGTGCCAAAGTGTTGTAATGTATTTTCACACTTTCCTAGGCTTATCATCACTAATTCAATCCTTTTTAATGATAAATTAGTCCCTTAATGTACTTTTAGGCTCGACTTAAGTGTGTGTCAGGAGGCAAGTCTGATAAACATCATTTAAACACCTTTTTATTCCCCACCACCACTTGAATTTTTCCAAGTGGACTAAGTCGCCAACTTGGGCGACCTAGTCCCTTTTGGCTTAAAATTCAAAATTAAATAAAAAACCTAACTAGAATTTCCCTCCAAAACCCTAGTGTCGGTCTATCATGTGACATTTTTGGGAAATTAGGGCATATCTTGTATAAATAAGGGTTTTCACCTTCATTTCCCCCCTAAGATCATTTTTTTCATCTTCACAATCACTCTTGCACTCAAGCTTCCCAAGCAAGCAATCAAGCACAAGGCATCTCAAGCAACCTCCATTGGAGCTGGTTCTTTCATGTTGCAAACTTCAAAAACAAAGGATTTGGTGAGTGTTTACATTGTTCTATCATTCAATCATCTTTCCTTTCATTGTTTCTCATTTGGGTTTAAGTTACCATCAAAGGGGTTTGACTTGGACAAACCCCTATTCCCTAATCCCAACATTTCCTTTGTCTTTGCATGTGTTTTGCAGGTTGTATGCATATTTGGGAAGGTACAAAGTGTTGAAGTGGGTACAATCATTCCATTCAAGTCAACTCAAGTCATCAAACCCTAGGTGGAACAAATGAACAACTTGCAGACCATTTTCTGGAGATTTAGACACAAACATCTACAGAAAAGGAAAGTGCAAGTGGGGACCCACAAAATCAGACCTTCAGGCTCCTAAAAGTACCAGGAGGACTAGGTCTCCATCATTGGGGACCTTGTCCTTGTACTAGGCCTGAAAAAGGGTTTTGATATTTTTGAATACCCTTTTTCTCGAAACCCAGTCTGACAGAATTTCTCGACAGATGGACTAGGCCGCCCATTCTAGTATAAGTGTCCCTTTGTAGATTTCAGGTAGATTTCAGAATATTTTGGGGCTCCTCTTTTGCAAGTTTCATTTCCTAGATGCACCATTTCTACATTTCTACATTTTCCAGTTTACTTTCAGATTGCATGCATTTAGGTCATTTAGTTTTGCTTACATATAGTTTACATTTTCTTTCATTTACATTCCTTAGTTAGATTAGTTTCGTTTCATTTCCAGTATTCAACCACACTTCTCACACACCTCACAACCCTATTCAACCCATACCCTTTGAATGCAATCACCAAAAAGCCTATCAACTAAGTGAAAGAGTGATATTCCTACACCAAGTGCTCCTAGGTGAAAAACCATAGGGGCCTAGTAAAGGGGAATCCTCTTTCCCTAGTTAGCAATATAATATTTTTGGTGGTTCATTTTGGTGAACCCGATTGTAGACCACTTGTTAATCTTCTGATTGTTGCATTTCATCTTAGGAAAAATCTTGCATTGCATCAAGATTTTACATTGTTGGCATCCTAGGGTTAATAAAAAAGTACATTAGTGCTAAATTCATTTTAGATTTCACTTTGCATTGCATTTTTCATGATAAAAGTACTAAAAAAATTGCATTTACATTCTGTGTTTATATTAGAAAGGCATCAACATCATAAAACATACTCAAAAATTCATAACATTGTCAAAAACAACACTATTGGGACTAAGTCGCCACACTGGGCGACCTAGTCTTCTTGCACCAGTCACTCTATAATTTTTGGCACTTTTAAGGAATTTCCTGCATTTTAGTCCTTCAGTCCTTCAGTTCTGCATTTTTGTTTTATGTTCCATAATTTTAGTTACAAGAAGTTTAGTCTCTTTTATTTACATTGCATTAGCATCCACACCACCCTTAAGAAACTTTGCATGAGTATTTGGTGTTCTCTTATTGATACCATTATGAGATGAAGCTCTAGACTCATGGCATCTAACGAAAACACTCTTGTTGTGGATCTTGGGATCCCTCAGGCTTCTACTCCTAGTATCAACAATAGTACACTAGGCTTAGAGACCATCCTTAGCAACTCTTTTCACCTAGGAGACACACACGGTGACCACAAAATTGATGACCTCCCAAATGACAAACTATTTCACATCCATGCTGATTTGGATGACCTTCAACATGAACTAAGCCTTGAGAACATATCTAGCACCACCATCCCCATTATAGAGAACCTTCATCGCCTGCTTGACCGTGATGATGGCCTAGGTGTTATGAAGAAGATAATGGATAGATACCAAAAAAATGCCTCTTCCACACCTAGGGTATCTCACTCACCCACCCCGATTGTTGGCCAAGGAGGACCTTCCAATCCTCCCCCCTCAACCATAGATTCCATCCCCACTTACGCATCTCCTAGTGTGACAATAATCATGCAACATATTAGTAATGTGGTACCTTCCTTCGGTATTCCTACTAGTGTTCTTACTTCCCTTGTGGCACCACTTTCACTTCCACCTCATACCACCTACACCGATCCCCTTATCACACAAATTTTTCACACCATCACCTCCATGCAACAAAAAATCTCCACTATCAACCAAATCCAACATGGTTCACCTACTCACTACGTTCATAGCAATCCATTATCCTTAGACATCCTACGCACCCCACTACCACAGGGAATATAAATTCATAGATTTGAGAAGTATGGAGGAAAGGGTGACCATTCTAATCACGTTAATGCCTATATTGCCTTATGTGGTGACTTTTCTCTTGATGACAAGTTGCTAGCTAAACTATTTCTTAGGACCCTCAAAGATGCCGCTTTGGACTGGTTTTCATCCTTACCAAACAATTCCATTAGTTCCTTCAATGAATTGGTGGATTCCTTCATCAACCACTTCCAAGTCCACATGACCCCTAAGAAAACCTTGGCCGATCTCATGAGATGCAAGCAAGACACTAACGAGAAGATAACAAACTTTATCTCTCATTATTAGGTGCTTTATTCTTTAATTGATGTCGAGATACTTGACACACATCTATAAAAGATGTTCACTAAAAACCTATTAACACCTCTCCAAGACAAGCTCACCCTCATGAAGTTCCCTTCTTTCATGCACTTGTGCCAAGCATTATGTGATTATCACAACTCTTGACTAGTAGTCGTGATACATGGTCCACTTCTAGTAGAGTTGAAAACTCCGACGCTTCCACCCAAACCAACTCTCAACCATTCCGAAAACTAAACAAAGGGATTTTACAATTCAACCCTTCATCCCAAATCCCTCCACCTACCAATAACCAAGTGGCCACTGTCCGATTTGCTGTGCCCTTCAATTATGGAGATCCTAAACGCACCTTCATGCCTTTACCTGATACCCTCCATAACACCATGACTCAATTACTACAACAAATGATATCCTTACCTCCTGTCCATGCACCTGATCCCAATAAGCCATTACCCCCATCCTATAACTACACTACTTATTGCTATTTTCATCGATAGAATGAACATGATACTGAACAATGCAAGCATCTCAAGCACCTTGTGCAAGATCTAATTGACTTAGGTCATCTATCCATTGTTGGTACCATTGATAAAATAAATAAGTCCGTGGCACCCCCCAACCAGAACTTACATATTTTTACCAACCCTATGCCTAAACTCAATGTTTCATTTGTCAAATCTAGTGAAACTTCACAACTTAATGTTATGAATGTTGACACACAACATGCAAATTATGATCCTTTTTCGAATGCCACCCATGTCAAACCTATGGAAGAGATGGTGGGTGTGATAAACGTCATCCATCGTAAGGGCCAAACCAAAACATCTTCTGATATCACTTTTACATCTCAATATTTACTTAAAAACCTTCTTGATGGTCCTCTCTACATAGTTGGTAGAATCTATGATAAGCCCACTAATTGGACACTCATAGATCTCACTTGTGGAAAGAACGTGATCGCCGAGGAGTTTTTGGTATTACATGAAATTGCTCAAGATGTTTATAATAGACCAACTGCATGGATCAAAACGCATAATAGTTTCACATGCCCTACGATCGGATCGATCACTCTCCCATTACAGATAGGTCCTAAGACATTGAATGTGACATTCTCCATCATTCCATAATCAGACTAGCTTTATTTGTGACTAGGCCACTCGTGGCTTCATTCAATGAAAGCGGTCCCATCTGTTATTCACAAATGTGTGAAGTTTCCTATTGACAATGAAATATTAATTTTTCACCATAGCAGCTTCAATCCTTTATCCTCTAAAGATAAATTTTCTTTGGAAGCCTTCTGGCCTAAGCCCATGGGACCTATCACCCCTAGACGATATTTATTTTTCATTGTCTATTAGAAGTTTAAAGCAAAGAAAATCTTTAAACTCTCTCTCCGCAACATACCCCCTTCTACTTCAGAATCACCTATCATTGATGAAACTATGTTGCAACCCAACTCTGACATGCCTAATCAACCCATACTTGAAACCTCCTCCACATCATCCAAGAGGCCTAGGGAGCATGACAACAATTCTATCCTTCCCCCTTGCATCAAACAAGTGTATAAAGCGAAGGAGAAAGTGGATGAGCCACCTACAGTTCCCCCCGTTCCTCCCCTTACAAATGATAAACAACCTATGGTGGATCGGCCTGCTCCTTCCTTGATACCACTTGACAAAACAACAAAAAGGAATAAAGAAGCTAGAGAACGTAGGCGTCGCCATCGTGCTCTTGCTTGCCAGTCATGTGATGAGGCAAACACTAAAAACCATGATCCACCTTTAGCTGAAATTATGCTTGATGAACCTCCTCCCCCACCCTCACAACTTGATCCTATACCTCCCTCACCACCATTCCTGCATGCTACCACTGATATTGTCATTAGACCTACCATTGTCATAAACTTAGATGATGATGATAATGAGAATGCTAGGATAGACGAAGAGGTCCACCACACTTTGAATTCACTATTCTCCTATTCTATGAGCATCCATGATAATTATCCTAGGACAAGCATTGACCTTGACGCTAGTTTGACAATTGTTGTTGTCTCACTAGCTAGTCACCCACCTGAATTCTATACTGAGCAAGATTGGGAGGCAGATGAATTGCTCGCCAAGTGACACACATGTGCCTTACTAGTATTTTCTTTTCTTTTTGCATTTATGTGACATGTGCTCCCCGTAATGTCATGTATGATGTTCCCCCTCTTTGTGATGTTCTTCTATATGTCTCTCCATTCTTCTATATGTCGTGCATTCCTTTTTTCTTTTTGTTGTTCCTTTTGTCTTCCATTTGGGGATGATGCAAGGGATTGAGACCGCAATGTCTCCTTCATGTTGACCCAAATGAACCTCTTTTCCTTTTATTTTTTTCTTTTTTCCTTTCATTTGGGGATGATGCAAGGCATTGAGACCACAATGTCTTCTTAATGTTGACCCATATGGACCTTATTATTTTGTTCTTCTTACCTTCCATTTGAGGATGATGAAAGGAATTGAGACTGTAATGTCTCCTTCATGTTGACTCAAAAACATGGCTCTTTTTCTTTGTCTTGTTACTTTTGTTGTCCTTTTGGATATGATGCAAAGTGTCGAGACACCCTATGTCTCTTCCATGTTGACCCAAAATGAATCTTTCTTTTCATTTTCTTTCACTCTCTTTGTATCCTTCTTCCCGTTCTATGTATTTGGGGGAGATGATGATAGTTCTAAGCTCTCAAAACAAACATTGCAACAACGAACATACTGACCCCAAATCCATGGATCCCTTATGTGTTTGTGGTTTTTCATTTTGGGGGCAATACTTCTTGGTTTCCTTTTCTTTCTCTTTGTATGATGTAGCCTTTCTTGGATACCTATCACTTGACATAGGGCTTTCCACATAGGCTCTCATGTCCTTTTCTTTCTATTTGCATTTTTCCTTTCTCTACTTTAAAGCAATTTCTCACAAAACGGTGTGTAGCAATTCCTTTAAAGTGGGGGCATACATTGGCATTATTTATTTTTGCATTTGCATTTTTTTTTCTTTGTCTTAAGTTCCTAGCGCATCCTTATCACTTCATATGATGTGTTTCTCACTTTATGGATGACATTGGGTGTGATGTCCTTCATAAGTCTGATCTATCTTAGCATATTACATTTCTCTTAGTGTCCTGATGCGATGCACTGCATCCCCTAAGTTGTGAATTTTCTATCCTTTGATTGGTCCTCTCTTAGAGACATTAGACAAAATGCTCCCTAAGTCAAAGACCTCACATGAACTAAATAAGACTCCTTGGAACACTCTTTTTACATTTTTGTATTTTACATTTTGCATTTTTACATGTTGCATTTTTGCATTGTGTATACATGGCCACCTTGCATAACACAACTTGCATGCCTATGGTTCCATCTTGCACTTGTTCATGAGTTCTAAGCATCCAAGGCTTTTCTTGTCTCATGAACCGCACCCTTGCCTTTTGTGGCACCTTATCAAAAATTATCAGGAGGTATAACTTTGGTATGGTTGAGCGGGAAGCCCAACTAGTGGCACAAATTTCCCCATAGCCACCTTTGTGTGTGTGAGTGCATACCAACCGTGTGTATGTATCTCACCTCCTTTTTGACATTCTCACCCAACGAACAACCAGAAGTCTCATCAGACCAAAGTGAGTACCCCCTTTTCTTTCAGACAAACAACCTAGATTTGATCCACAACTAGCTAGACAAACGATCGAAGCTTGATCCAAATTTTCCCTGCTCTCTCTTCACTCTTTCACATCACTCCTTGTGTGATATTTTGTGCTTATGTTTGGTTTGCCATGGGATCTTGATCTTGGGGGCTTGATCATCCCTCTTGATCATAGTCATCTCACCTGACTAGCATGAATACATTGGATCCCACTCGACATGCATGATTCAACTACTTTAGTGTGAGTTTGAAGCAAGTTCATCCTCTCACTAAAGTGGGGGCTAAATGTGTCACCAAAAAGTGTAGTCTTTGACACTTTTTCACTTATTTTGGCCTTTTCCCTTGGATTTTGGCCTTGTTTTGCCTTGGTCCAGTCTTGAAAGCTTGCAAATCAACAACAATCCAACAGTGTTTTACAAAGGTGTTGTGAAGTTCTGTAATACATATTTCCACTTTTCTAAGACCCTTTCAACACAATTCACCTAAATAACACCTTTTTACCCCTTTCCAAGCCTTGTGCCAAAGTGTTGTAATGTATTTTCACACTTTCCTAGGCTTATCATCACTAATTCAACCCTTTTTAATGATAAATTAGTCCCTTAATTTAATGTACTTTTAGGCCCGAATTAAGTGTTTTTCGGGAGGCAAGTCCGATAAACATCATTTAACACCTTTTTATTACCCACCACCACTTGAATTTTTCCAAGTGGACTAGGTCGCCACCTTGGGCAACCTAGTCCCTTTTGGCTTAAAATTCAAAATTAAATAAAAAACCTAACGAGAATTTGCCTCCAAAACCCTAGTGTTAACCTGTCATGTGACATGTTCAGGAAATTAGGGCATATCTTGTATAAATAAGGGTTTTCACCTTCATTTCCCCCCACTAAGATCATTGTTTTCATATTCACAATCACTCTTGCACTCAAGCTTCCCAAGCAAGCAATCAAGCACAAGGCATCTCAAGCAATCTCCATTGGAGTTGGTTCTTGCATGTTGCAAACTTCAACAACAAAGGATTTGGTGAGTGTTTACATTGTTATATCATTCAATCATACTTCCTTTTGTTGTTTCTCATTTGGGTTTAAGTTACCATCAAAGAAAACCCCTATTCCCTAACCCCAATATTTCCTTTGTATTTGCATGTGTTTTGTAGGTTGTATGTAGATTTGGCAAGGTACAAAGTGTTGAAGTGGGTACAATCATTCCATTCAAGTCAACTCAAGTCATCAAACCCTAGGTGGAACAAAAGGACAACTTGCAGACCGTTTTCTAGAGATTCAAACACAAACATCTACAAAAAAGGAAAGTGCAAGTGGGGACCCACAGAATCAGACTTTCAAGCTCCCGAAAGTACTAGGAGGACTAGGTTTCCATCATTGGTGACCTTGTCCTTGTACTAGGTCTGAAAAAAGGGTTTTGATATTTTTGAATACCCTTTTTCTCGAAACTGAGTCTGGCATAATTTCTCGACAAAAGGACTAGGTCGCCCATTTTGGCGTAAGTGTCCCTTTACAAATTTCAAGAAAATTTTAGAATATTTTGGGGCTCCTCTTTTGAAAGTTTCATTTCCCAGGTGCACCATTTTTGCATTTTCCAATTTACTTTCAGATTGCATGCATTTAGGTCATTTAGTTTAGCTTGCATATAGTTTCCATTTGCTTTCATTTACATTCCTTATTTAGATTAGTTTCATTTCATTTCCAATATTCAACCACACTTCTCACACACGTCACAACCCTATTCAACCCATACCCTTTGAATGCAATCACCAAAAAGCCTATCAACTAGGTGAAAGAGTGCTATTCCTACACCAAGTGCTCCTAGGTGAAAAACCATAGGGGCCTAGTAAAGGGGAATCCTCTTTCCCTAGTTAGCAATATAATATTTTTAGTGGTTCATGTTTACATGGGAAAATGCACTATGGCTTACAACATAATAAGGGCACCAAAGAGAGAGATTGCAAGACCAGTTGCAAAAGTAGAGGGACATGTTGGTTGTCGCTGACCATACTTTGTGTGATGCAAAAATGATGTCAAGGCCCTCAATATCAAACCATTTCCATTGCTTTATAGATTGTGAGAGACAAATGATATTTTTTATTCCTACTCCTCTTGAAGAAGAAGTTTCAACTCGGTCCATTAGGTTCTTTCTGTAAGCTTTCCCTTTTAACTTTATCTTTTTGTGCAGAGATAAGCAGACAATTGTAACTACTCATTCATGAAATAGTTCATGCAAAGGGAATCTCTCACAACTATTATAGAGATGCTTTAATATCATACGTTACACATTACACATAATCTTCTTACATAATCACTATCCTTAACACAACAGGCATAAGAATGCCAATTTAAATGCAATTTTTTTTTGTTGACGTCAAAAGTTATTTCCACCCCTCTATGACTGTAGAACACCTCTTGGCACAATTATTGATTCCTTGTAATTCTTTTTTTACTTATGAAGTGTTCATGTTGAGTTTCATTTTGGTCATTGAACCTCAATATGGTTCCTTCAGTTCATTTGGTACTCCACTTTGCTTCATAAAAGATGAACTCCCAGAGTTAAGGGGCATTGTGCTCTATCACATAGACAAGTTGTAGCTAAAAAAATTGAATGCCCTTTTTGATGATATGGTGAAGCAACTAGTAGAGTAATTTATTTTACTCATTGGTGAGTCATTTTAGGAGATACTTTTTGAGGATTTTTGTGGGTTGATTTTATTTGTTGGACTCGATCTTTGAACTTTCCTTGTTCTTGGTCTTTTATTTTCCCATCTCAACTACCAATACAGGATGGGCATAGTTATCAATTAAAAGGAAATCATACTCAAGTGTTAGATTCAATTGAAGATATTTGTTCTTCTAGAAGTTTTCATATTCAAGTGATGGAGGTTTTCAAGAAAATAAACAGATATTTGAGCAATCAACCTCTGTTTGGGTTGAAGGACTAGTCCTAGGAATCAAATTTTGTAACCATTGATCTTAAAATATTCTATGAAGTTGATCATTAAAATGGTACCCTAATTTTTAATATGAAGGATTCAAGTGCTTACCTTAGCAAAGAAAAGGATTTAGTTGACCTAGACATCACATTTTATCAATCGTATGACCCTAATGTTCCTACACTGTATGCAAATATTATACAATAGATTGAGTAGATGGCCTTTTGCAAGTATGGAGGTGTTTCTCACTAGGGTAAGAATAGGAATATTTCTTTTGTGGGTGTAATACAAAAACAAATAAAAGAAAAAGAGTTTAGGAGGGTTGTAAATAAATATGATACAAAAGCATTATTTATTTATTTATTTTTGAATGGATAGACAATGTATTGGGTATGAGAAATCCACATGTTATGATTTATAAAGATGGAAGCATTTTGGAAGATTTAATTTGTAATTTCTCAAGGATTCATAATGAATCATTATCTATTGATTTAAATTTTAGATGTTTCCTCGTGTCTTAATGTGAAGGCATCCACGATTTATCATTATCGTGAAAATAGTGATTTGATAAGAGTCATGCACTATGTTTTTAAAGTTGCATTAATATGTGAGAAATCCTAATCATAGGACTTAAGAACTGTTGCTTAAATAATTTTTTTGCAATCAAGTTTTAGTATCCACTAATGTAGTAATGACTACAAAGCTATAGAGATTTTCTATTTTATTGGATCATTCAAGTGAATGGAGATGTCATAGATAGTTAATAATCAAGGCATCATTCAAAAGTATCCACTTTTTCATGTGGTGGGATCTTGGTTAAGGCACATAATTTTATTTGCAAGATACTAAAGAAACTTGAAGCAAGTGTGTGAAAATATTACTTGGTGCTTGCACTAGCCATAACAATGGAAATCTAGAAGAACATGTAGTGGACCTCCTTTTTGAGCTAAATCCTGAGTTAGACTCACCTTAAGTGCTATTATAATAAACTATTTGTATTGTGGTTGGTCAAGCAGAGTAGCATAAAAATTCTATAGAAAAGAATGAAATCTATACATAACAAGGAAAAGTAAGTGAGCCTCAAGTGAACTACTAATAATGCATCTCAAAAACAACAAATGTTTAACATGTGCACAAGAAACAATCAAGTGGTCAAGGTCAATTCACAAATATAACTACCAAATTTGAATTTATTGAAGTTGGTGATGGGTATGAATTCAAGAGTGCAATTAAAAGTGGAGTTATTTAGGTAAGGAGTATATATCATATGGGTTTGTGTAGGATCATGGGGGGAAAAACATTGGTGATGCAACAAAAAAAAAGTGGCATGAGCAAGTAAAAATTGTAGAATTCACGTTTGACTTTTTGGTTGGGTTAGTAAAAAGTACATTTGCTAAGGTAAACACCAAAGCAAAATGTATATTCGTTATTAATGGATATACATTAATAACAAATATCTAATATTAACAACAAAAAATTGATATCCAAAATTTATAAATAATGAATATCTGTTTTGTAAATCGGATATCCGTTATTACAAACTTACAACTTTTTTGAGACCAAACACATGTATATAATATAATAATATATTTTTTATATTTGATAATAATAATATATAAATTAATATTATAATATATATTAATATAATAATATATAAATTAATATAATAATATATATTAATATAATAATATATAAATTAATATTATAATATATATAAAAATTAATATTATAATATATATTAATATTAATATACAATACATATTATATATTATTAATATTAATATACTATATTTGATATATTAACATTATAAAATATCTTATGTCATATATTATATATTAATATATATAATATATGATTAATATCTATTATATTATTATTATAATTAAAGGGGGTAAATGCTTTTGATTTGGAGCTATGAACCAGTGAGGTCACAAATAGGGGAGCTCATCCCCAATTTAAACATTCAACAATTACGTGCCCACAATAGGTTTGAATTTTGATGGCAAGAACAACACCACAACAACTTAACCATCATACCATGCTACTATTAGTATCTATTATTATATTATTATGATTAATACCTATTGCATTCTAGTTGTAAAGGAAGGAGCCTAGCTATTGATCAATAACTATTCAAAAATTGTAAACTTGAAACACCTATTGATGCCTCAATAATTTGATAAATAATTTCCATGGTAGTGTTATAATTTCCAAGGTTGAGCACAATAATTTGATAGGAGAGTGTGATGGGAAGAGTGATGAATCACTTTAATACATTGCAGTGTAAATAATCATATTCCAGATGCGTGGAAATCACAAACTATCATGTGAACGCTGTTGAGTCATTTCCTTTACTTTTGCAATTAAAATTAATAATGAAAATGAAATGTTGGGTGCATTGGCTACCCACAAGAGTTTGTTAATGGATTTAAATGAAATATTTTGGTTAGTAGCTTTTGTCAGCTTAATGTAAGAAATGAAAAATAATTTGTACATGACCATAACCTTGAATGTGCTTGCAATGGTGGAGGTTAACATCGAAGACATTTTGTAGGCGTTCTCCACTCAGGTGAGAACAAAAAAAATATTCCATCCATTTTGTATAGAAGAGGTGCAAGGATTACATAGATCTAAAAATCATATATAAGTTAATATATTAGAGAGTATAATTTGATATGTGCATAAAAGATTCATTAATTTAATTTATAATATTTTATGTATAGAATATTATTTTTTGTGTATGTAATTTTGAAATACAATCTCAAATACATATAATATTGTTTATGTAAATCTATTACCATGAAACACAAGAGTTTTTATCTCCTTGATAAAAAGGTTTTTGAAAGCAAGTTATTTGGTATCTGACCTATTGATGCGAGGCTTAAGCTTCCATTGATTGCATACATTTCCCAATGAGTGTAGTTATTATTCACCACATGGAAGTAGCCTTGTTGACATATGTTGTTGTTTAGTGTTCACACATTGCTTTTAGTTTTATTTTAAGCTTAAAATGAGAGGGAACAAAAAGAGGATTGAAAAATTAATGAAGAAAAGGCCATTTAGTTTAAACTTCAAACCTTAGCATGCACTATACATAGCCTTCTCTAAAATGGTTGAATTCTATTGTCACCTACATAAGCTTTTGTGGATTGTAACTATTGTTGTAGCCAAGCAACATTACCTATTGATATTTCAAAACCTTCAAGTAGTTATCTTAAGAGGTAAAAAATAAAAAAATAATATAAACATATATACAATTTATTCCAAAATTTAAAATTTAAAAGGTATGACAAACTGGTTCCCCTTCTCTGTGATAATTTGGTAAAAAAAACTTCTAAAATAAAAATATATATGTTGAAATTATCCATTGCCACTATAATGTTGTATCCATACCATTGGTTATCAAAATAAGGTGACCTTATCATGGTGGGTAAGTGATTATTTGAAATGGTGATGGTAGTGGAAGCCATGATGACATTAATGAGGTTGTCAACATAATAAGAGATCAAATAGTGGTTGAACTAGATATCCTTTGCTCCAAATATTGAAACCTAATTAATACAAGTAGATGATTACCAAGGGAGTTGGCAAGTGCAAAAATATCACCATAATATATTCCACCTATAATTAGCTCACAAGGCCCATATAGCCCTCTCTTGGATCGTTGCATTGTTTGACCCAACTTTAGTTGAAGAAAAATATCATATCCAATGACATCCTTTCAGAGCTTGAAAATTGTAGCCTTCTAAAGTATTTAAAGTTACATACAAGCAATTTAGAGGAGCTCATCCTTTGGGTAGGTTATAAAATTTATAAGTTTTGTTCTTGGCCAATAATTCACTCAAAGGCCATATCCATCTACAACTTTTTGAGGCCAAGAGCTTGCAAGAAGTGTATCTCTAACTTAACATATGTGTAATCACTATAACTGCATAAAAAAATACAAAGACATCCAAAATAGGTTAAGGTAATAAATAAGCTACCTAAATCCAATTTACAAGATAGCTCAATTGTATAAACACTTTAACCTTCAACAAAATAATAAGAATATGTAAGAATAAATAACATGTGTTGGTTATTACAAATACACCAACTCACAATTATTTTTGGGTGCCTATACAATCTATAAAATTTCTACATTTGACTATTGATACTCAAACCAAACCAAAAATGGGTAAATAGAGTTGCTCAATGACGAGTCTAGTTTATTTTCAATAACAACTATTATATAACTACAAGAGAAAAAAATTCCATAAACAACTTAATCTTTTGGAAGTTCTCTACGAAAAACATGTTACTAAAGCAACATAATCAATTCAATTCTGTTTATTGTAAAAGATGATCCATAGTGGTTTGAGGACAAGAGAAATTTGGTCATCCATTCACCCATTCCATGCCACACTCATAGAAGAACTCATATCTACACCTATAATATATTTTATATTCTTACCACTTTCATAAACAATCATAAATATGGGTAAACAAATAGTAGATAAAATTTTAAAATTCTTCTAAAAAACCTATAAGAAAAGAACTTGTGAATTGATGCTTCAAAATTAAATAAAAAGAATGAGGGAAAATTCTTGAACATAAGTCATTCATTAAGTTCCATTATCCTTTTTAAGTGAGAGTTGTCAATGCATAAATTCTTTTATCACATTTTTTTTAGATGGATGTGATATGGATCTACCCCTGAGCTATTGGCCATCCTCTTACACTAAATTTTATGTAATATTAATTGTTTTCCTAATGTCCCCATCAAAAAAATCCAGGTGCACATTGGACTTGTTAAGATCGAGCAAGGTGAGGATGAAATAGACTCAAATAAGTGTAAGGCTTGTATTATCACTGAGATCTAGGTTCAAACCCCAAGAAGGGATAGTAGGTGCAAATCTTGTGTAAATTTAATGTCATGGGACAAAAGTGGAAGAAGAAATTCATGAAAAGAAGGAATATTGGGATTTTTTACCCACATGTCATGTTATTTCATCAAAATTCTAATTCAATTGTGCCCTTGAATTTCCCATAATGTTGTCATTTGCAATCTTGGGCAAGCTTTACAAGCTATAAAATTTTCTTTAATTATTTCTACAAACAACAAATTTTGGAATTGAGAGTAGTTAAGTTCAACATGCCATGGCACCATACAACACACATAGAACATTCTATTATAGAAGGGACAATTTGCATTCAATATGTCATATTCCCTTATGCTTGCAATAACCTCATTTACTAGCATCCCAAAGCAATTAGGAAAAGGAAAATGGATCTTTTTTGACTCAAGAATTTGGGCCTTGATAATAAAAGACAAATACTCATAAAATATCTCTAATGGTAGAAAATAATGACATCCTTGAGGCGTTAGTGCTTCTTTGCAAGAGTCCTATGGATAGTAAATGTTTTGCCTCTTCTATTCCAACCTTGAAAGTATATATCGGGTCATGCAAGAATAGAAAAAGTGATGCAAATAATGTATACCCTCAAACATCTCTGATAAATTATCCTCAAAAAATATCCCACACAACTCTATTGGCACTAAACCCTACCTTTTATATGAATATTTCCAAGATCCCACTATCTTTTCTACTCCTCTCATATAATCCTTAAGTTTGAGCATACAAAACCCAATAGGAAAACTTACCAACACATATATAATTCATGATATTGAATTGGATGTATCTTAGTATTTTTTCCATAGTGTTGAAACTTAAATAGTTCATATAGATACAAAATGACAAAAATAATGGGGGATCAAACCAACAGATTAGCATAGGTAGAGGCTTTAGAACATTGAGTTTATATTATATATCGTTGTCTTATTATGGGTACTTGGGAAGGGAGGACGTCATTGGGGAGCTAAGTAGTGGCTTGAACATGGGTCAAGGTTCCATAGCTTTACTGTTGAGCCCAACCCACAAGCCACATTGAATTCGTAGATTAATTGGAATAACTAGTTGTCATTATGGAATTGATGCAAAAAAATGTAGTAGATAAGTTCTAACAAGATCTAGGTGAGAAAACAAGATTTTGTTAAATGAGATGAACTCATAGGGAATGAAGAAAGTTTAATTTAAAAAACATGTAGCTTGTAGTACCTACTAAGGATGGAAGGTAGACAAATATACAAATAAAGTACTAGAGAAAAGCGAGGAATTTTGAATAATCCTTGTAGCTTGTCAATTTTTTCTTTATTGGTAAACTTTGTGCACCTTTTTAAAATTAATGATTGGTACGGGAAAACTTGCTTACCATGACAGAAATTCCCCCACCAACACACAAATGAGCTGCCAAGTGGATAGGAAAAGGTTTCGAGTGTATGGATTGTATTATTAGATTTAATTCTCTAAGGTAGGGGGTAAAGTAAATGTGGAATTTGCCTAGGGGTGAAAATTTATGCCATTACATTTTTCCCCCACTATAGTGAGCATACACACCAATGAATGCAAGGTAAAATAGAGAAAAAGATGAAAAGCATATACCTAAACTGTCAAGGAAGCAGACCGCAATTTGACATGATCAAAAGTGCAGGAGAGAGATGGATCCACAGGTACTCAATCCTATGGAAATTTGAACAAAAGCTCTATAGGTTCTCAGTCCTATAGAATTGGCTCCACAGGTGCTTGGTCCTGCAGAAGGTGAACAAAGGTTCTATGGATGCTCAATCTTGTAGAATGAAAGTGCTTTATAGGTGCTGGGTCTTGCAAGGAAGGTGCCACAGGTGCTCAGTCCTAGGGGGCCAGAAATGAAAGGCTCCATAGAGTCTGATTGATCCTTATAGGTGTTCAGTCCTCCAAGCTTGAAAAAGAAGCTTCATAAGTGCTCGATCATGCAAAGCAACATGTTAATCCACAAACAAAACATGTTAGATAAGCAAAAATCATGCAAACAGTCGATATCTCAAAACAAACAATTAAAGGAGAAGCTTTCAAAGGGGTCCATCGGGAACCCTTCAAGATTGCAAGGGACCCACACAAAGAGATGCTCCATTTGAAAAGTGATGAAATTTTTGCAAACGATCCTATCATCAAGGAATCCTTTTGAAAGATTCTCTTTTGTCTAGGAATCCAAAAAAAAGAAGAAGAATGACCTCCTTAGAGGAAAATTCTTAATTAATTTTTGTACAAATATTTCCAGCAAGGGATTCGTTGGCCACTAATTACACCTTAATAAAAACCAGAGAAGTAGGAGCCCCCATTAGGATGGTGCATACGAACTAAAAAAGCACGTGACATCCTAAGGAAAGGAAGAACATACAAAGATGTCATGGACGACGATACATGACAAGATGTAGAAGTGGAAATGTTGTCGCACATGCGAGGGATAAAAAATAGGCACCACAACATCAAGAAGCAAGTAAAGAAGAGAGAAATATAAAAAGAAAGATAAGAAAAGATGAAGAAAACAAGAGACAGGTTATGCTTTCATCTTTGCAGATGATACTCAAGCCAAACAATCCTCTTTTATGGATGTTTTCATGTCATTAGATCTTCTATAAACTTGGTATGGCCCAAAACATTGCTTTCACCATCGATTAAAGAATGTTGCTATTTTTAACAGTAACTGTACTGCTTCTATGTCCCTCTTCATTTCCATGCATATAGAATTTCCACCATTCCCAAAATGCTAAATACCTTTACAGTTGCATGTTTTCATGGTGTGTGGCCTTCACTGAAATTTTAACTGTATATAATGTAAGGCTATATATCTTTTATCACATCTCTTATTTCACAACTGCATGGCGATTTATTAAAAAAAAACTGTAGCATTGATTTAAAGACAACCATTTTTCTCAGGTCCCAAAGTATTGTTTTCACCATAGATCAAAGTGGTGCAAAATTATTTTTTTTGCTCTGGGGTTTGGTGAGAGCCCACGAGGCTCCATGACCCAATATGGTAGGGTGGACAGTAGGCCTCCTTTTTCTGTGTTCATACTATAATCCATTCCATGCACATGGTATGCCAACATTTTTTTAAATTGCTGCATTCTATTACAATTGAATTGCATATTACTTCTTATACGTTGTACAAGTTTTTAAATTTCTTGATTTATTTATTGTCTATGAATGACACATGTTTATTGCACTGAACTTCACATTATGCTTTCACCTTTACAAACCATGCTCAAGTTAAACAATCCTCCTTTGTGGATGTTTTTAGGCCAATAGATCTTCTATAAAATTAGCAGGGCTTGAAACATTGCTTTCACCATTGATTAATGTGTCGCCAAAAAGTGTGGACTTTGATACTTTTCTCTCATTTGGACCTTTGCCTATGGATTTTGGACCACTTTTAGCCTATTTTTACACCCTTCCAAGCCTTGTTCCCAAGTGTTGTAAAACATTTTCACACTCTCCTAGGCTTGTCATCACTTAATCAACCCCTTGTTATGCTATAATTACCCCTTAATGCACATACATGGCTTATTTCAATGTGTTTTGTGAGACAATCCCGACAAACATTTATAATTATATTTTAACTATTGAAAACTAATGTAATTCACATAGGTGGACTAGGTCGCCACCTTGGGTGACCTAGTCCCATGTGGCATAAATTTCATTTTCAAGTAAATTTCTTTCAAGATTTTGGTCTCTAAAACCCTAAGGTCAGCTTGTATGGTGTTAGTTTGAGAAAATTAGGGCATAAATTGTATAAATAAGCCTCAAAACACTAATTCATCATTATGCACCATCCATTTTCTTCTCCATCTCTCTCTCTCATCACCTCTCCTCCTCAAGCAAGCTAAGGTTTCACATTCCAAGTCAATAAGACATCATTTCTAAAGCATTCAAGGGCTGATTGTTGCAACAACACAAGATCTCTTATCATGGCAAGGTAACTTACTCCATTACTCCATTGTTTCATATTCATGCTTTACATTTTCTATTTATTTTGGTTTAGTTACCTAAAAGGGGTTTGAAAAAGGCAAACCCCTAATCCCTAACGATCAACAGTCTTCTCGTTCTCTCCTTGTGTGATTGCAGATTCAGGTACTTTGAAGATCTTTGAAGGCATTTAAGACTTGTTGAAGACCACCCCTTGCATGCAAGGTCAAATCATCCACCAAAAATCACTCTCAGGCTCGGATATCAAAGTTTTAGAAGTGGAAAATTGTGAAGAACCAGGGTGCAAACTGTTAGAACCAGAATTTTCCATAAAATTCCAAAGGCTTTTATCCATCTAAACCCAAAATTCATGCCATCTTTTTCATGAAAAATTATTTTCGCCATTTGCAAAGCCATAATTGCCATTTACCGCTATACCATTGCCTAAATATTCACCCTTTATAGCCCGCACCTCATATATATTTACCGCGGCCCTTTGCAAAATGGTTCACAGTATCCTAATTAGCAGTAGTCATGATAGCCACCCCGTGGTTAAGGCAAAAACAAGCCGCTGTGATGTGCCACGCGGTAAGCAGGCGGAGCTCGACTGAAAAGAAAAAGCAACATCCGAAGCAAAGCTCCGATGACACGCCACGTGTCAAGTAGCCGAAGCCCGGTGGAAAAAGTAGGAGTGTTTCGAAGTGAAGTCCTGGTAGAGTGCCACATAGGAGGCTCCTGACAAAAAGTGACTATGGTGTGGCCCCCACTCGGATAGAAAGCAAACAATTGCGTAACACCACGTGTCAATTTGGCAGAGCTCGGCTAAAAAGAAAAGTATCGTCTAAAGGAAAGCTCTGATGGAATGCCATGTGTTAAGCTAGCGGAGTCCGACAGGAAAGAAAGAAAAGCACTCAAGGGGAAGTCCCGATGAGATGCCACATGGAGAGCTCCAAATGAGTTACGAAGTGACATCAAAATTAAAGGCGAAGCCACGAAAAAATAAACCGTGAATGGAAAGTGTGATAGCTTTGCTAAGAAATTAACGAATTTGTTACATCAACTTTTGTTGCATATTATTTAATCTCCTATTTTGTTTTCAAGCGGTGCGATCGTTGATATGAGGTTGGCAGACTCTGATTAGAATGCGAAAAGACATAGATCAAAGGGCATAGGAGATTTTCAGAGAGAGATATAAAAAGGAGGATATGTGATAATTTCAAGAGGAATTTTTCAGGAAGGGGTACATAGTGAAGAACATGATGCATATATAAATTCTGAAGAAGTCAATGAAGATATCTGATTTTGTGGCCTAATTTTGGTATCAACTATTTGTTGGAATTATTCAATTATTTGGCTGTCTCCACTTTAATGCTTCTCTGTTATTTAAATTGATATATCAAGTATATACTCAGTTTATCAATGCACATTTTTTGTACTTGTGTGATATGATTAATTTCTTCTTTCAAGTAAAGATTAAATCCTTTTGGTCAATCAAAATAATTTGGGAGTGTTAATTGGATCAATAAGAAGAGCCATATAACTAGGGTTGTCAATCTATCTCAAGTAGAGTTTGTCAACTAATTGCCTGCACGTTTATACAAGTTATAAACCCACAATAGTGTGCTGAACAGTTTGAGTTATTGCCATTAAATGTCACATTTTTTAGGTCTTCATTAGACTCCGTTTACCCAACAATGCATTGGTCTCATGCATTTCATTATTTAGTTTCATCTATTTTTTACATCTGTTAATTGAAAATATTAGATTTTTATATTTCTTGGACAATTTGTACTAAATTAAGTTTGCATCTTTCCACTTCCAAATTGCCACTGTGAGTAGATTGCTTAAGGAATAAAACTCATAGTTCAAATCTGCTTCATTCATATAGGTACACCCACCTAGGTTTAGCAAAGCCTGAAGAGTAGAAGGTTCAAAAGCATCATTTGGCCTTGTACGTTAGCCAAAAATGTTGTGAGAGCTTGGCAACCTCTCGTGGTTCAAACCTGCATTTTTGGGACCTAACAGTTTGGCGACTCCATTAGGGAGTCAAATTGAACCTAAGCCTTCATCATAGAGTCGATACCTTGCAGAAGACTCCATTGGGAACAAAGGACTACAAAAATTTCTCACTTTTAGGAAGTGAGTGGCGACTTTGAATGAACAAGTGCATTGATACTGATAAAGTGAAGTACACATCATAAAGGAACCACCCTAGAGTTCAAACTATCAAAATAGCTCACAACATGCATGGTAGAAGGTCTTTGCATCAAGGAGGTCCTAATGACAAAAGTAAATGGACACATAAGAATGACAAGGGTAATAGGGTGTCTGATGATATGTGCCTGACAAATAAAGACAAAGCATCAAAACAATACCTTGAGACATATAATCATTATGATACATTGACAAATGAAAACAACTCATCTGGAGAGCCTCAAACTCTAGAAGAGAAGAGAAATCCCTTTTATCAGCATGATCCAAAGAAGCAGGAGGAATTCATGGCTGGATTAGAGGCTGAAAGAGTCAGGAGATAACTTGAATATGATCAAAAGATGGCATTACTTGAGGGGAACCAGAATGGTGATGATACAACAGTCGTAGAGAACTATGAACACATGAATCAAGATGAAATAAATGCATAGTTGGAGTATGAAAGGAAAGAGGTGGAAAGAGAAAGAGCAGAATATGAACAAAAACTACAAGCAATAAAAGAGCTTCAAGAATCTAAGTTATAGAAAACTCAGATCAATGCCCAGATGGCTAATTTACCTAAATATGTGCCACGCCACAGGCAAGGAAATAATAATGCAGGACCTTCAAATCCCCTAAAATCACAACAAAATCAGTCAGGGAATCAATATAGACCTCATAATGCTCAACCACTCCCTCACCAACAATACATGCCTCCACAAGGTCATCAATATGTGCCGCCACCTCACAACAATCCATTGTACCAGCATCCTCAAAATCCACCTCCTCCACCATACACGACCTTGATCAGACAATTTGATTTGGATGGATTTCAAATATATCCTTATCCCATGGATAACAATTGGAGAAGCCTTGTTCCAAAATTCACAAGAAGTAGTGTAGTCACAGCTGAAGAACACTTAAGGAGTTTTAATGCATTTATTCAAGATTTGGATATGCAATATGAGGATGTACAAATGAGATTGTTTATGATGTCACTGATTGAAGATTCTAGAGATTGGTTTAACAGTTTGCCAACAACTTCTATTGATTCCATTCAGGAGTTTTATGAACAGTTTCTTGAGCAGTATGGGAATCAATGTGCACCTGAATTTGACCTGCATGAATTAGTAGCTATCCAGAAGCATCATAATGAGTCAGCTTATGACTTCAACCAGAGGTTTTCTAAGTTACATAATATGACGCCTCCTAGATCTAAATTAGTTGATCCTACTGCATTGAGTATCTATTTAAAGGATTTTGATCCTAAGACATGATATAAGCTTAGGAACAGGTGTCCCAAGAGTTTAGCTAAAGCTCAAAAGTTAGCATTAACTATTAAAAACAATAGGAAAGCTACATGAATGATCGACAAGATGGATAATCCTAGGGTTCCCCAATATACCCCTTCAAACAGGCAAGAAAATGCATACAAAAATGAAAGGCCAAGGTTGCATAACATGCCATATAATACAAATTGGAAGGATGGAAAGCCAGTAATGGATAAGCCTAAGAATAAAGAGACACCCGATCCTTTAAAGAAAAGAGGGGTGTATATGGTAAATAAAGGTCCTTGGTGTTCAGTTTGCGACTTGCCACATTCCCCTGATCATTGTATTGTAGCTCAGTCGATGTCAGGAAAAGACATGCCAAAAGACAATAATGAAGAGGACCACAACATCTATTTAGCTTCCCATACTCTTCACCTTGTTGAGCAGGGATATTCATCTTCAGAAGGAGGGTACGAATATGATGTTGATCACCAAAAATACACTGTCCATATGGAAGAACGACAAGTTTTTTTGATCATGAAGAAAGTGATGATGAACAGCGTTCTCTTAGTACATCATATCAGACAAATGAGTGCAATATAGGGAGACCAACCGAAGAAGAAATTGAAAGGTTAACCATTGCAACAGTTGAGCAGGCCAAAAGAAAATACTGGTTGAGAAACATGACAGTGAATGCGAGTGAAGGTGTCCCAAGAGGAATGTTTTTGAAGGATAAGAAAATGCCTCAGGAAGCTTCAAAAAGGACAGATGATAAGAAGCCTGATAAAAAAGAACAAAAGCACAAGGAGGAAAATAAAGAATTTCCCAAGGACAAACAAAATTTAGATCAAACAAACAAAAAGGAGAAAGAGGAGAGTCAATGGAGAAAAAGAAGATGATCAGAACAGAAGGTGCCTCTTTCGATTTCATGCAAGCTTTGTCTTAGGTAAGGATTTTTGTCGCATTACTAGAAATGATGAAGGTTGAAGCGTATAGGGAAAGGGCTATTCAATTGATATCTAGTGGAAGTAATAAAAATACAAACCTTGAAAATAAGGAGATTCCTGAAATTAGTAATAAGAAGGAAAATATAAAGGTTCCAGAGGTTTGTCTAAGTAATGCATTGATGAATCCACCACAAATTGATCCATTCTTTACTACCTTACTCATAAATAACAAGCTAGTAAGAAATTGTATGATAGATTCAGGTGCTTCTATTAACATCATGCCAGTAGGGGTGATGAAACAACTCAGTATGTGGGTGGATGTTGAAGGTGGTAAATGCTATACCATGGATAGTAGATCTGTCCCGGTGGTGGGAATCATGAAAGATGTAGAAGTAAAACTGGCTACTTACCTACAAGCAACTTATAATATTGATATAACTGTGATTGACACACCTCCTTAGTTTGGAATGCTTTTTTCAAGACAATGGACTGCAACAGTTGGAGGAAATGTACAGTTTGATTTATCATATGCCACAATACCGATCAATGGTGAAGAAGTCAAGTTGTATAGAGAACCAAGGATGAGTCAGATTGTGGATTGTGTTCCTCAAGAACAAATAAATTTCTTTTGTGATGTTGATCTAGGGAGCTTTAGAGTGGAACCGTCTTAGCCTAAATTAGAAAATACTAACCCAATTAATAAGCATGTTTCTAAAGATCAGCAGGGCATATGGAAAATGTATTTTGATGGAGTATGCAACCAAGAAGGTAATGGAGCTGGAGTAGTATTTATATCACCTGAAGGTGTTACATTCAGATATTCATTTTTGATAACCTTTGAGTGTAAAAAAAAATGTGGTAGAATATGAGGCCTTGTTGATTGGTTTAAATATGGCCATCAAACACAAGATCAAATTGATAACTATCCTAGGAGACTCTGAACTAGTTATCTCACAAATCAGATCAAGATATGCTGCAAAGAATAAAAGACTGAAACAATATAGAAATGCTGTGTGGGACATGATTGAGTTATTTGATGCTTTCTTAATTGATTGGATAGACTTGATGGTGGATTTTCTAGCTAATGTAGCCCTGAAAAGAGGTGATATCACCTTGGCTGGAATATCTCAGGTTGAATTCAAAACAAGACCTGCTATCCCTGACAACATATACAGTTGGCAAGTTTGCAATGATGATACCGACCTTGTAAATTTTCTTCATTGCATAGATTAGTACAAGGCTCAGGAGATTGGATTCAATGCTTTTGTGGAAGAAGTGGATGGAAAACAAACTATATTTGGAAATGAAGTCTTGCAACTTAAAACCAACAAGCTCCCCAAAGGGCTTGTGGCATTAGAAAGAGTGTATGATGGGAATGATCACTCTCTCATGGAGCAGACAAGAGTCAGGAGAGAAGATGTTGAAGAAATAAATCTAGGAACTGAGTTAGCACCAAATAAGGTCTATATTGGAAAGAATATTAGTCCAACCATCAGGAGAATGTTGATTGCATTATTGAGAAAATACAAACATGTGTTTGCTTGGTCTTATGAGGATCTCAAGGCATACAGAGAAGATCTTTTCCAACATGAGATTCCACTTAAACCAGATGCAAAGCCATTCAGACAAAAGTAGAGACATATTAGCCCAACTTTGGAACCTAAGATGCAGGAGGAACTGGAAAAACTCAGAGATGGAGGTATTATTAAACCCATTAGATGTTTGACATGGGGTCTCCAACCTGGTTCCAGTAAGAAAGAAAAATGGGGATATTAGATTGTGTGTAGATTTCAGAAATTTGAATGTTGCCTCCCTTAAAGATAATTATCCTCTTCCAAATATGGAGGCAATATTGCACAAAGTAATGGGATGTGAGCTGTTATCAATGATGGATGGGTTTTCTAGATATAATCAGGTTAAAGTCAATGAGTCTAAGCAATACAAGATATCATTCACTACACCGTGGGGGACATATGTCTATGTGAGAATGCCATTTGGTCTCACAAATGCAGGGGCAATGTTTCAAAGGGCCATGGATGTGGCATTTGCAGATTTGATTAATGCTATAATGGTGGTGTATCAAGATGATCTTACTGCTTATTCCAAAAAGGCAGAAGATAATGTACCTGACATTTGGAGAAAATATTTATCAAATCTTTGCAATATGGTATTAGTCTTAATCCCAAAAAATGTCACTTTGTTGTTACAAAGGGTAAACTTTTGGGACATATTGTATCAAAAGATGGGATCAAAATAGACCCTGAGAGAGTAGAGGCCATAGAAAAAATCCCCATTCCCAAAACTATCAAGGCAATCCAATCATTTTTTGGTCAAATTAACTTTGTGAGGAGATTTGTGTCAAATTTTGCTGAGATTGTTAAACCTATATCTAAGATGCTAAAAAAAGGAGAAAAGATAAATTGGACTGTGGAAGCCATAGAAGCCTTTATATCTATCAAAAGAACTATCAAAGAAGCCCCCATCCTCAAGTCCCCTGATTTTACCAAACCCTTTCAAATATTTTCTTTTGCCTCATTTCACACGATAGCAACTGTTATGTTACAAAAGAATGATGAAGGTCATGAGCAACCTGTATCTTTTTTTAGCAAGTCTTTGCAAGGTTCAAAATTGAAATATGATATCATGGAAAAACAAGCCTTTGCATTGGTCAAAGAAACAAAAGATTTAATACCTTATCTTGTTGGAGCCAATGTAATTGCCTATGTCCCACATGCAACTATGAAAGATATCCTGATACATACAAAGGTGATAGGGAAAAGATGCAAATAGATTAATAAAATCCAAGAGTTTGATATGGAAATTCAAATTACCAAGTTGGTAAGGGGACATGGTTTAGCTAAGCTGATGGCAGAAACAAACATTGAAGCAGACCAAAATTGCAATATAGAAGGTGAGGAGAATGAAGTTGCAAGTATTGAACTTACTCCTTGGTACATGAACATAATGTATTATCTCAAGCACATGAAATGCCCTGAGGGGTTGAATGATAATCAAAAGAGAACTTTGAAGATGCAAGCTTCTAAGTATGTATTTATAGAAGGGGACTTATTTTGGAAGAATAGGGATGGAGTGCTATTGTTGTGTCTAGATGAATCACAAGAAAAACATGTCTTGAGGGAGATGCATGAAGGGGTGTGTGGAGGTCATTATTCTGCCAAAACCACTGCACATAAGATTCCCAGGGCTGGCTATTATTGGCCTAAAGTTTTTAACGACTCCTTTGCACATGTAAGGAAATATGAGGCTTGTCATAAGTTTTTAGGAAAATTGAAATATCAAGGAGCCCTACCCCTTAGACCTTTGTAGGTTGAAGCCCCTTTCCATCAATGGGGCATTGAATTCATTGGAGAAATACAAGAAAAATAAAGTGGAGGACATAAATGGATACTGGTAGCTACTGATTATTTTACTAAGTGGGTGGAGGCAATCCCGACTAAGCAAGCAACAAGCAAGGTGGTGATAAAATTTCTAATGAAAAACATCGTGACTAGATTCGGCACACCAATAAGAGTGATCATAGATAATGGGATGTGTTTTAGATCTGATGAATTCAAAGACTTCTGCAATACACATGGAATTACTATTTCCTATGCTGCCCCTTACCACCTACAAGCAAATGGTCAAGCAAAATTTAGTAATAAAAGTCTGTTGAAAATAATAAAGAGGATGTTAGACACAAATAAAAGGCATGGGACTCAAAGCTAAAAATGGCTATATGGGCGGACATGATTACAGTGAAAAAGGCAATCGAAAAGTCTCCATTTGAACTGGTGTATGGAACACAAGCCAGGATGCCACTACATAATCTTTTACTAGTTTATAATTTTATTTTGCAAGAGGATTTGGATATTTCTGAACCAATGGAGGAAAGAATGGAACAACTTGTAGAGCTTGATGAAATAAGGCGAATGGCCCAAAAGCAAAATATGAAGCTGCAATCACAAATGAAATATCTTTTTGATAAAAAGGCTAGAGACCAAAAATTTGAGGAAAATGATATTGTGTTAATGTGGAATGCTTGATGCCAGGAGAAGGGAAAGCATGGAAAGTTTGAAGCTCTGTGGTTGGGTCCTTTTGTGATCATTGGAAAAGGAGGGGAGGACTCTTATTATTTGTAGAACATCTCTGGAGAGGAGCAGGAGTTGCTTGTACATGGGCAGTTCCTAAAGCATTTATTCTCTTAAGGAGTAACAAAGGATTAAGGATTGCCAGTGCATGGAAAATTCTTAACAAGCCTCTTAAAACATTCTTTTCCATGCACAGTAGTTTAAAAATTCAAAAGGGGTTGGGACTTGCTAGTACATGGACAATCCCAGAACTCCCTCTTTTAAAACAAAATTTTCCATGTGTGGTAGTAATAGGATCACTTCCATCTCCTCCATTTTCTACCTCCTTTCAATTCTCATATCCTTTGAAGTCTTGGCTTGCTCTCCCAAAGATATTCTGGATTCTTGCAGTAATCGGTAAATCACTCATCCCCAATAGGAGCCGCTGTTAGAACTAGAATTTTCCATAAAATTCCAAAGGCTTTTATCCATCTAAACCCAAAATTCATGCCATCTTTTTCATGAAAATTCATTTTCGCCATCCGTAAAGCCATAATTGCCATTTACCGCTATACTGCTGCCTAAATATTCACCCTTTATAGCCCACACCTGATATATCTTTACCATGAACCTTTGCAAAATGGTTCATGGTATCCCGATTAGCAGCAGTCATGATAGCCACCCCGCGGTTAAGACATAGACATGCTACCTTGATGTGCCATGTGGTAAGTAGGTGGAGCCCAGCTGAAAAGAAAAAGCAGTGTCCAAAGCAAAGCTCCGATGACACACCATGTGTCAAGCAGCCGGAGCTTGGTGGAAAAAGTAGGAGCATTTTGAAGTGAAGTCCCGGTAGAGCACCACGCGGGAGGCTCCTAACAAAAAGTGACTGTGGTGTGGCCCCCACTCGGATAGAAAGCAAACAACTGTGTAACACCACGTGTCAATCTGGCAGAGCTCGGCTAAAAATAAAAGTGTCATCTAAAGGAAAGCTTCGATGGAATGCCACGTGTTAAGCTGGCAGAGCTCGACAGGAAAGAAAGAAAAGAAGTCGAGGGGAAGTCCTGACGAGATGCCACGTGGAGAGCTTCAAACGAGTTATGAAGTGATATTAGAATTAAAAGTGAAGTCACGGAAAAATAAACCGCGAATGGAAAATGCGATAGCTTTGCTCGAAAATTAACAAATTGTTACATCAGTTTTTGTTGCATATTATTTAATCTCCTGTTTTATTTTCAAGCAGTGGGACCGTTGATATGAGGTTGGCGGACTTTGATTAGAATGCGAAAAGACATAGATCAAAGGGCGTAAGAGATTTTGAGGGAGAGATATAAAAAGGAGGATATGTGATAATCTTGAGAGGAATTTTTTAGGAGGGGGTACATAGTGAAGACCATGATGCATGTATAAATTCTGAAGAAGTCAATGAAGATATCTGATTTTGTGGCCTAATTTTGGTATCAACTGTTTGTTGGAATTATTCAATTATTTTCCTGTCTCCACTTTAATGATTCTCCATTATTTAAATTGATATATCAAGTATATACTCAATTTATCAGTGCACATTTGCTGTACTTGTGTGATATGATTAATTGGTTCTTTCAAGTAAAGATTAAATCCTTTTGGTCAATCATAGTAATTTGGGAGTGTTAATTGGATCAATAAGAAGAGCCATATAATTAGGGTTGTCAATCTATCTCAAGTAGAGTTTGTCAACTAATTGCCTGCACGTTTATACAAGTTATAAACCCACAATAGTGTGTTGAATAGTTTGAGTTATTGCCATTACATGTCACATTTTCTAGGTCTTCATTAGACTTCGTTTACCCAACAAGGCATTGGTCTCATGCATTTAATTATTTAGTTTCATCTATTTTTTACATCTGTTAATTGAACATATTAGATTTTTATATTGCTTGGATAATTTATACCAAATTAAGTTTGCATCTTTCCACTTCCAAATTGCCATTGTGGGTAGATTGATTAAGGAATAAAGTTCACACAGTTCAAATTTGCTTCATTCATATAGGTACACCCACCTAGGTTTAGCAGAGCCTAAAGAGTAGAAGGTTCAAAAGCATCATTTGGCCTTGTACGTTAGCCAAAAACATTGCGAGAACTTGGCAACCTCTTGTGGTTTAAACTTGTGTTTTTGAGACCTAACACAAACCTAGGGCTTCCGGTTCCCCTTTGAAAATTCCAAAAATCTTGAAGAGGACTAAGTCGCCAAGAATGGTGACCTAGTCCCTCTGGATAGGTCTTTTTTGTGATTTTTTCATTTCTGGACACCCATTTGGCAGAATTAGACTCCAGACCAATTTTTGGGAATCTGGGACTAGGTCACCCAGATTGGCACAAGTGTCCCTTTCAGCCTCAACATCAAATCTAGTAGCATTTCCAGCCTCTACAAGCTTCCAAGTGCAGACCTCTTCAATCTCATCCATTTCTGTAATAGTTTGTACATATTTCTTAGGTTATTTTATATAGGTTTATATATCTTTATGTGTTTTCAAGCATAGTTTCATTTCTTAGTTTATTACATTCCTAGTTACATTTAGATTAGCTTCTATTTTATGTTCATTACATTAAGGGCACAATCACACACATTCACTCTAAACCCTCTAATCCTTTGAATGAACCCTAAGATGAAAGAAGTCTAAAAGAGAGCTATTCTTCCAAAGTTAGCTTCTAGGTGAAAAACCTTGGAGGCTCATTAGGGAATCCTCTTTCCCCTCTTCCTTTTTGGTGCTTCATTTTAGTGAACCCGACATTCCTACACCTTATTTTCTGATTTGGACTTCTTCAACATCCTAGGATTAATTTGCATTGCATATTGCATTAGTGAAATTGCATCCTAGGGTTTCAAAATTTGCATTAGTAAAAAGTGCATTTAGTCTGCATTTTTGCATGTTAAATCATCAAATCTTTCCGCAGTTTTGTATTTTATTCTTAGATCTGCATCACCTCATATAGAAACCACTTGAATCAATCCAAAACACTTGAAAAATCTCAAAAAAATCATCAGGTGGACTAGGTTGCCACTCTGGGCGACCTAGTCCCTTTAGGCCTATGAAACTGCCCTTTACAGAGCGGAAAACCCTATTTTCCAGCTTCTATTTTGTGCCATTACCTCCCTATATCAATAGGTTGCATTTCTGTTACATGTATTTTATTAAAATTAGCATAAATTAGCTCATTTCATGCATTGTAAATTTTCAATTTTGCATTTACAAAGTTTCTTTTTTAGATCATTGATAGTGTAATCAACAAATTGCCTTCTTTGTAATCTGAAAATTGTATTTCCTTTTTTTTTCTTTCCATTGCATTGTAAATTCTTCAAACATGTTTGTTTTATTTCTTTCTAAAATTTCAAAGAAAAATTTAGTAAATAAACATGTTAATCATTCTTTCAATGCATTCCCTAGTTATGAAAGTCTAGTAACTGGAACTGTTTATAATTGTCCCAAACATACACAATCTACTATCTCTCCTGTTTGTGAGGATGATGTTTTAGAAGAAAATACAAACATAGATAATCATGATGACCATAATTGTTCCTCTCTTGATACCTCTCCTTCTAGTGATGAAGGTATCTTGTTAAAAGAAGGTACAGTCATAAAGCATCATGACGATCTTGCTTGTTCTTCTCCTCATCCCTTTTGGGAAGATATTTTAAAACAAGAACATGAAATTATACACATTTCTAAACATTACCTTACCTAGTCTCCCTAACTATGATGATCAACCTTGCTCTTCTTCTAATACCCCTCCTCGATGCAAAGAGGACATGCTGGTGTTAGACGATCCTTCTCCTAGGAGTCATAAGACTCTCGACCCTCCCTCCATATTTGAACATCAGAGTGATCCTTCTCTTGATGCCTCCTCCCCTTCTAGTGTAGCATGTGATGAACCTCTTCCAAGCCCTTCTACTAGAGTGGATTATTTGGAATAAGAACATGAGACCTTTGATGATCAAATAACACCCTATCCTACTCCTTCCTCTCCTCATAATTCTACCATTAATCATTTCCTTAATAATATTATGCCCTTACAAGAAGATGTAGAGCCTATATTAGACTCTCCTTCCCTAGGGGATGTTAATATTATTCAACCTCAACTCATCTTTTCTCCACCTTCTAAACCTAAATTCACTCTCTCCCCACCTAAGCCTAATGTGTTGCAGCAATTGAGTCATAATACCATTGCTCATACACATTACACTCACAACAACCCGCATTCCCAACCATCAACCTCAACACCCTTACCTTCATCCCCTCCTATTCTTCCTGTTGCCCCTCGCTTCAATTCCTTCCTTAGGGAGTATGCTCTTGTTGATCAACTAAGGAATACTCTCGCTAAAATATCTCTATGGGACCTTATCCAAGCCTCCCCTCACTATCACAACATGATGCAGGATGCCTTACAACAAATTACTGTACCTTCTAATACACAAACAAATGACATAGCAACTATGATTCAAGGCTTGAACGCTGACCTTGTTTTCCACCAAAGTGAGCTCCCTCCTTTGGGTGTGCAACAACAAGATGAAGCCTTCATGATCATATCTCAATACAAAAGCATAGGGATCAAGTGAACCCTTGTTGATAATGGCTCCATTGTTAATGTATGTAGTGTCAATCTCTTGGATAGGCTCCATATCGATAAATCAGCCATTTAACCTTCCTCCTTATCTATTCATGGATTTGACAGTGTAGGAAAAAAGTCGCTTGCTGTAATCAATTTTCCTCTCACTGTTGGAGTGGCCACATTAGACACATTGATTCATGTTATGACAAATGATGTTTCATCTAACCTCATTTTGGGTAGGCCATAGATTCATGTAATGAATGGTGTGCCTTCCACACTTCATCGAAAGATGAAGTACATCTGCAACAACAAAGTGTGCACACTTGTCATTGATCCTGAACCTTACAGTGTCTTACACCTTGAGCAAAACAAATCCAAACCCTTCACTAGTACACCTACCAACCAAGTGCAATCCGTACAACCAAATTCCTTTGACGATGGTTGGGGTTCCTTAAACTTCACCCCTCCCCTAATGGGAGACTACAAGACCAACAAAAAAGACTCTACAAAGGGACACATAGTCTTGTTAACACAAGACTCGACTGATCCTTCGATAGCATCCACCTCAACTACTTTAGCCACCAATACAAAAAATGAACCATCACCCGATCCAAAGAAGCTGAAAAAGCTTTACGAAAAAGGTTATGAGATCATGAAACAACTTGGATTTAGTGGACAAGGTTGTGGTGCTAACAAACAAGGTATCCACAACCCTATCAAGCCTCATACACAAATATCCAACCATGGTCTTGGATTTTTTCCTTTCATCAAAATCATCAAACCTTCCTCCAACACCAACTCTATCCCTCATCACCCTTCTAACCCTACCTTCCAAAGTGATCCTTTGAAACCAACAATGGAATCTTTGCTTACAACCAATGTCATCTCACAACCTCCTCTTGATTCTGATTTTACACACTCCTCTCAAGGAGTATGCAAAATCTCACAATCCATAGAGCCTTGTGTAGGTATGACTTCCCATACTAAGCAAGATCCCTCCTTTTTTCCAACCAGAGGATCACCTTCTACCCTCGATCAAGAGGATATCTTGTTGAGACTCCTCCAAGATCACTTGATCTCCCTTCCTCCCAGAACTTGAAAGAAATATTCCAACAAACATCCCTTTTGTGCTTACCATCGAGTTCACAACCATTTCACTAATGAGTGTAAGACCATGAGTCATAAAATCCAACATCTTAAGGATTGTGGTGTTCTTCCTTATGTGGAGGAACCTCACTCCTCTAATTGATACCAATTTTCACTCACCCTTGCATCCCCTCAAACATTTCGGCTCACTCTTGTCTTGCACTAAGTGGGGGCAAGGGGTTAGTTATCCTTCTTCCCTCATATGCCACTTGTCGTTGTCTCTTTCAACTTGTCGTTAATATTTCATGAACATATAAGAGCAAGTTTGAGATGCAAATGAATCATCTTAAGTCGACTCACATGTGACATACACTCCTCTTCATGACACGGCTTTTCAAAAACATATGACTCAACAAGGTTTTCCGAACAAGCTCTCATGTCCCTTTCCTCTTCTACTTTAAAGAAATTTCTCACAATACGATGTTTCACAATTACTTTAAAGTGGGGGCATGCATCACCACTCACATTTCAATGTACGATCTTCCTTTTTTCTTGTGTTTCCTTCTCTTGAAAACATTACACACAATGTTACTCAGGATGAAATATCTGCATTTTTCCTCTTGTACATACAAGATGAGCCCTTGCCTCTCTTGCATACAAGATGAGTACATTTTCACCTCGCCTCCCTTGGTAACATTATGTATAATGTTCCTTAAGATGAGACATCACACAAACAAAGCTAAATCCCTTTGAACAATATCACTTTCTCTTGTGGCGCCTTATCAAAGTTATCACAAGGTATAACTTTGGTATGGTTTGAGCGGGAAGCCCAACAAGCGGCACAAATTTCCCCATAGCCACCTTTGTGAGTATTAGGAAAACAAGTTTAAGAACCACAGGAAAATGACAGATGATCGAAAACCAACATTAAATAGAACTTTTAAATATGGAGAAATATTCAACTCGAGAGACAAAAAATAGGTTTAAATTAGGAAAAGATCATAGGATGCACTATCAAGAGGACATATTCTCACTTGCAATCAATCCAAGACATAGAAATGACTAAATAGAGGATTAATCTAGACCATTTGTCATTATGATAGGATAATGGTTGTTAAATTTTAGATTTTAGGTCAAATTATATGTGAAATTAAGATAAATTAAGCATTAAGAATTTTCATTTACAACAACAAAAATACAACATCAAATAAACCTACCATAGAAATGATAAAAGAATATACCTTATTGACATTTAAAAGCTTGTAATGATAGATCTTACTGGAAATTAGATCTTGAATATTGTATGTTGATCCTCAAATGAAGATCAAAGATCTTGTAATGAAAAATCTCATAGAAGATAAACATTTTAGAGATTAGCTATCATATATTTCACCATAGATTTGGAGGCACATCATACATTTTAATAACAATGAACAGTTTGTTATAGCATACTGAAAAAAAGAATATTATAGACAAATAGGGAAATTGTGAAAGAGCTATTAGGAAAACACTTAAGAATCACAAGAAAATGATAGATGATTAAAAACCCACATTAACTATAACTTTAAAATATGGAGAGTAGAAGAGGAAAACTACGATATTGAACAATTTTATTTGCGGATCTGGAGGAAAGAATATCATAAAACATATTGATACAACACAAGTAATCTATGTAATAGTTGGCTTGTCAATTCTAAATTCGAGCCACATTATCAGGCACTAAATATTATAGACAAATAGGGCTGATTATTAAAGAACTATTAGAAAAATATACATGCATACATACATATATACATATATATATATATATATATATATATATACATATACATACATACATACATATATACATATATATATACATATATACATATATATATACATATATATATACATATATATATACATATATATATACATATATATATATATACATATATATATACATATATATATATACATACATATATATACATATATATATATATATATATATACATATATACATATACACACACACACACATATATATATACATATACATACATATATACATATACATATATATACATATATATACATGTATATATATGTATATATCTATACAACTCACAGATTCCAGAGCACAATAGTCTTAAAACCCTCCAATCTGCTATAAAATAGAGGCAAAGGCAACAATTTTTACAGTAGTCTGCTATCAAACCAACACCATAATGCCTCTTTGGATAGTGCAACTTAATCAATATATTTTCTCGCACATTTTAGAGTATACTTTCCTATAAATATATATATACATATATATATGTATATATATATACAGATACACATATATATACTATGTGCATCTTTGGTGTTATACACATTTTGCACAGTTAGTTCCTTGGTATCTTTTTGATAGAGTTAAACTTCAAATCCTTACAAAGAGAATGGTATACAATGTCAACGGTATGTGGAAATTAATGCTTCAAAACATAGATAGATACATATACACACACACACACACACACACACACACACACACACACACACACACACACACATATATATATATTGAAGACAAATAGAGTAATTGTATAAGAGGTATTATAAATAACACTTAACAACCACCAAACTAATATAGATAAAATTTAATTGAAGAAAAAACAAAGCATACATATATGCATATGCAATGCATTTTTGATGGAGAGTGTAATGCATGGAAGGTACAATATATTTTTTAAAGGAGAGTGTACTGCTTATTCATCATTCCTTCCTTCATTCCACCCTCCATCTAAAAGAACTTCACTTTTTTGATTGCATATACATATACATATACATATACATATGCATATAAAAGAGGCAAACTACGATAATAAATAGCTTGTTATGGGGAAGTGAAAAAAAAATCATGAAGAACAGTTTCTTATGGGGAACTTCAAACATATGAGGAAAAATGAATATCATGAAACATATTGATATAAGACATATAACATGTTCCATCCAAACAAAATAATGATGACAATTAATAGTTTGTTATAAGGAGCTTCAAACAGATGAGGAAAAAAGAAATTCATGAAACATATTGGTAAGCAACATATTTTAAACATTCCGGCCTATGGCCAACGGGTTATAGCTATAGTTTGCTAATTTTTTTTTAGTTTACTTAATTTTTTTTAATACTCTCCACTTCTTAAACTCTATTTCCCAAGGGAAAAATAGGCTTGCTTCTAGGAAACAATTCCAAGTAGGTCTTTAGAGAACTTATTTCTCATGCTTCGAGCATATGCAAAACATTTCTCATTATTGCTCCAAAAACATGCTTTTCCCTTGGGAAAGAGAGTTCAAGAAGTAGAGTATTAACATTCTAGTTTACATGCTAAATAGATTAGGGACCTTTTGGAATGAAATTCATTCAAAATGTGAATATGAAGAGATTATAAAACTGGGTAAGAGTAGGCAGACCATGGGAGAAAAATTAAAAGAAATCTCTTGGGGCTGTTTATGATGGTAGGTAGTTTTCTAATTACATGAGTTTGCAATAGTGGAGTTGGTTGCCTTGATACGCAGAAGAAGGATGGTAAGTGTTTACTCACATGAGGGTTAATGCATTGTGGTGTTCCCCATAACAAACTATTCTTCATGGTATTCTTTTTTTCAGTTCCCCATAACAAACTGTTCATTGTCGTGGTTTACCTCTTTTATACTACATATTTTAAAGTTCTACTTAATGTGATTTTTGTCTATAATATTTAGTGGAAAATAAGTGTTATTCTAATACCTCTTATACAATTAGAAAGAAACTTAATAATCACAGGAAAAGGATAGATGATAAAAAACCCACATTAAATATTATTGTTCCATCCAGACAAAATAACCACGACAATTAACAGTTTATTATAAGGAGCTTCAAAGAGATGATAAAAAAATAAATTCATGAAACATATTGGTATAAGATAATCAGTCTATGTAACAGTTGTAAGAGGTGTTGGAAGAACACTTAAGAATCACACGTAAATGACAGATGAACGAAAACCCACATTAAATAGAGCTCATAAGGCCAATGGGTAGCAATAATCTCTGCAAAATGGGTATAATGCCAGAGACTTAATTGAAAATTTGAGCTACATTACCTGGCACTAAATGAAGAGAAATTTGTGATGGGGAACTTCAAACAGATGAGGAGAAAAGATTATCATGAAATATATTGATACAAGACATATAACATGTTCCATCTAGACAAGATAACCATGACAATTAACAATTTGTTATAAGGAGCTTCAAATAGACGAGGAAAAAAAAAAACGGAGAATATAAGAGGCAAACTACGATAATCAACAGTTTGTTGTGGCGAACTGAAAAAAAAAGAATATCATGAAGAACAATTTGTCACGGGGAACTTCAAACAGATGAGAAAAAAATAATATCATGAAACATATTAATACAAGACAGATGAACGGAAAGCCACATTAAATAGAACTCCTAAAGCCAATAGGTAGAAATAATCTATGAAAAATGGGTATAACGCCACAAACTTCATTGAAAATTTGAGCTACATTACCTGACACTAAACATTATAGAAAAATAGAGAAATTATAAAAGAGCTATTAGAATAACACTTAACAACCACTAAACTAATTGTAAGAGGTGTTAGAATAACACTTAATAATCAGGTGTAAATCATAGAGGAATGGAAACCCACATTAAATAGAACTGGTAAAGCCAATAGGTAGAAATAATCTTTACAAAATGGGTATAATGCCATAGACTTAATTGAAAATTTGAGCTACATTACTTGGCACCAAATGAAGAACATTTTGTTATGGGGAACTTCAAACATATGAGGAAAAAAGAATATCATGAAACATATTGATACAAGACATATAACATGTTCCATCTAGACAAGATAACCACAACAATTAACAATTTTTTATAAGGAGCTTCAAATAGATGAGGAAAAAAGAATATCATGAATAAAATATCAATAATACAAGAGGCAAACTATGATAATCAACAATTTGTTATGGGGAACTGAAAAAAGAATATCATGAAGAACAGTTTGTTATGGGGAACTTCAAATAGATGAGAAAAAAAGAACATCATGAAATATATTGATAGAATACAAATGAATGGAAAGCCACATTAAATAGAACTCCTAAATCCAATACGTAGTAATAATCTGTGCAAAATGGATATAATGTGACAAACTTCATTGAAAATTCGAGCTACATTACCTGACAATAAATATTATAGACAAATAAAGAAATTGTAAAAGAGCTATTAAAATAACAACTAACAACCACTAAAACTAATTTTATCTCTAATATGTTTATGCTTTCATACTAACCCTCTGCATATATATATATATATATATATCCAATTACTCCTATGTTAATGGGTATAATGCCAAAGATGCACAAAGATAACTAAAACAATAAATCAAGGGTGATAAAATTACTAACCCTAACCATATTTTTAACGAAAGAAAGAAGATTTAACTAAAATTTCTCTTATGGTATTGGGTATAATGTCAAAGATGCATAGAGATAACTACAAACAATAAACGAGGGGCAAAAAAATTACTAACCCTAACCATAGTTTTTCATGAAAGAAAGAAGATTTAACTACAATTTCTGCATCCATACAGAGCCATAATATTTTTGAAGTCTCCGAAATGGGTATAACACCAAAGATACAAACATATAACAAGAAGACATGAACAATAAATTAATCATTTATGCAAAATACCCATATAAAAATACTTAAGAATTTCGGAAAACACCAATTTTAAAACCCTCCAATCTGCCATAAAACAGAGCCCAAGACGACGATTTTTAGAATAGTTTGCTATCAAACCAACCACGGAGCTGAAGGCAATGATTTTTACAATAGTCTACTATCAAACCAACATCACAATGGCTCTTTCGACAATGCAACTTAATCAATATATTTTTTGGCACATTTTCGAGTATACTTTCCCACACTGCAACATTGAATATTGCATTTACTTTGTCCACTGCTATCGTACAACAATGGTAGGATGCATTAACCCTTGCGCAAGAAAACACTTACCATTCTGCTTTCGCGTATCGAGGCGACCAACTCCACCACCACCAACCCACATAATTAGGAAGCTCCATGTTGTCATAAAAAACCTCGGGGAAGTTGCCGCTGGCTAGGAGATCTTCGACACCGACAAATCCTATTCACGGCTAGGCTAACGAAAATACTGGTGGAAACTTCAAACAAATAGCCTATCGGATAATAAACACATTTAGTTTGTAGTTGTAAATACTCTAAAATTCTATAGAGATATTATGATTAAGATAACATAGATTGCCATTTTAACATAAAAAATATAAGTATTAAAACAACATAAATTTGAAATTAACCCCTACATAGCCATTAATATCCTATGGTGCCACAATATTTGATTAGGAAATACTAGCCCATGTCAATATCTCAAATGTTAATTTAGGTTTAGTTCAAGTCTGTGACTTATTGTGTGTTCTGTAAAAGCAGTGAGCTAACTAGCACTGAGTGATGCCTCAAAAATTACATTTTGAAGAATAAGTAGAAGAAAAGTATCTATATTTTCAGCCACCATAAG
Organism: Sequoiadendron giganteum; assembly: GCA_007115665.2. Taxonomy (NCBI): domain Eukaryota; kingdom Viridiplantae; phylum Streptophyta; class Pinopsida; order Cupressales; family Cupressaceae; genus Sequoiadendron; species Sequoiadendron giganteum. Next base: position 409,796,774 of record CM021110.1, on the reverse strand, counting down.
GATTACACTGATTTCCACTTAACAAATGATTATATTCACAATTAAGATCATGGCATGGGAGGAATACATAACCAAGAATTCAATGACTCAAAAAATTCCTCTAGCACTAAACAATAGTTTAATCTTCAACCAGTAGGTGGTTCCATGAAAAATTTCAATTTTAAAAATGCAAGGAGGTTGGAGATATTCATCCACTTCTTTGATTTTTATAATTTTATTGCTACAGGGCATATTGATATTTTGAGGGAAATATTTATATCTGGAAGAAACTAGATTAAAGTATTTAGCCTGGTTCTTTTGAAATATTGACTTTAGCTATAGTAAGACAAAGTATAATCTATGAATATGTAAAATTTGGGAGATTCTACTTACATTTGTACGATTGTTATGTATTAATGTGCTCTGATTATTTACAGGAAAGTAAGCAAGTAGCTAAATTAGAAATTTATAAATACATTGGTAGTGGCAGTAATCATCTTTGTAGCTTGGATTGGATATGAGGTGAATCTTCCCTTACTTTATTCTTGGGGTGAACTATATAGTTTATAATCCAAAGTTAATATGCCTTGACATGTCTCTCGCTTTATCATATAATATGAATTTTTTATTTCTATCCATTGTAAAATTTTAATTATATCTTAAATTTTAATCTCATTTTCGGAGTTTATTTATTTGTCTTTTGTTTTTAGGTTGGTCAAGCTGAAATCAAACAATTCATCTATAGGTGGTAGAAAATAGAACATGAACTATTCACAAAAGATCCCAACCTTTCTGAAATTGACAACACTAGCTGGAATACCAATAATAACACATATAAAAGCAAGCAATATACAACAATGTTTAAGCCAGTATCCTCATTCAAGTTGAGGATTGCATTATATGAGCTTGATAAACTAAAACAAATTTTACAGTAGTAGAATTACACCAAATTCATTAGCCCTGATCACTACAAGCTCAATCCTGTTGTGGGAATCAGTAACAAGTCCAACATTGGCCTCTATTACTACAAACCTTCAAGGGCTTAAAAGAATAGGATTCTTGAGATTTAAATACAGGTTTCCTACTTGTATACTAGATTAAAACTGGGTTGATTGCAATGTAAATTCAGTTGGATTCTCAATAGTGGACCAAATTAGAACCGAGTTATTGATTGTAGATCAGATATGTATATTATGTAGCACAACCCAATCAATTAGTCAATGTGCACTTCTTGCCTGATTTGAACTCAGAACCCATTGTTGGGTGTTACTTACTTGGCAAATAAGTCAATTTTATATCAACAACCCTCCAATTTCTTGTTCATGAGAACTAACACCATCAGGAGGATAGCATAAAATTAAAGAACGAGGTAGAGCAAGGAAGGACAAAGAGTTCCAAAAAACTGAAAGGACTGGAAGAATAATTGAGTTGCTTCTTCTTGTATAGGTTTTGTGAATCAAGCCATCAAATAGAGATTTCAATACTAACCACAGAGTAGAAGATTTCTTTTCAGATTTGTGACTTTTCTAACAATTGTAAGCTTACCCTTGACATGGGGTGGCTTTGATGAATTATAGGTGTGTGAACCGAAAAATATGAAGGTGCTTTGTGTGGGGATAAAAGAGCGGATCCTCTACAAATTCCTAGGGTTTCACCTAGAAGGAAGAGAGTTTTCTTTCACCTCTAGGGGCACCTAATCTTGTGATTCAGTTAGATATTTAGGGGTTGAGACCTTAAGGGGAGTGAGATGTGTGTGGAAGTGTTGAAATGTGTTATGGAAATATACTACTTAACCTAATTTGATCTAACTTATGCTACTAGAAAACACATGATGTAATATAATAGAAATGAAAGCAATAAGAGTAAAGTAACCTAACAGAACAAAGAAGTGCACCTGGAAATCGAAGAGGGCTGGAACTGGGATTGTGGAAGTCAATGGAAAACTAGAAAATTAGGGTTTTAAGCTATTTGGGACACTTACGCCTAGTGGGGCAACCTAGTCCCTTTTCGGGAAATCTGCTTCGGGAGTCATTTCTGCCAATTGGGTCCTCGAATCTCTAACTTTCAGTGTCAAAAAGCCTCAATGGGACTAGGTCTCCATTATGGGCAACCTAGTCCCTTTATGCTTTTATGAGAAACTAAAAGTGGAATTAGGTGCCTTAGGTTTGTATTCTACTTCTCCACGTGAATCTTGTCCAAAACTTGCAAAATAACCTACAAAACAAAATGTATTTGGGTTTCTAATGTGGGATTTGCCTTGGTCAAACCCCTAGTTTGTATTTAAACTTGAAATGAAATGGAAATCTGCATAAAACCTAGCCTTAAGTGTGTCTAGAACTAGGAAAACTGGACACAAAGAAAATCCCTATTCTATTATGCTATAATAAGATGTATGTAAGAGATTTGAGGTTTGAAATAAGTCTTTAGAAATGATTTGGTGGCTAGTTGCACCTCCTCAACCTAGATTTATCCATGAATCTCCATAGGCATCTATCTTCAACCTTGTCAATGTGTGATCTTGGATGTGAAGTAAGCTTCAAGACCTGCAAAAATCCCTAGTTTTCTATCTAAAAGCTTCAACTTTTTCTGTGTGATAGATGAGTCTTCTTGAGGAAGATATTTTTGCACTTGATCTTGGAGTTGAGTGTGAAAAATGAGGAAGAGAGAGAGGCCAAATGACCTAAAAACAAGTATATATAAGCAACATGACCGAATTGTCGGGAATTTTGACCTAAGAAGCCGATACCCATCAGGGATTTTTGGTTAATTATTGATTTTCCCGCTTGAAACTTGAAAAATCCTCAAAAAGGACTAGGTTGCCCACTTAGGCAACCTAGTCCCACTAAGGGAATTTTAAGTGGGAACAATACTTTTTGAATGGTTTTGATATGATTTGTTAGAATTTGAATGATCCCTTGGGTATAAGAGGCCTTCAAGTCAAAATTAACAGCCTTAGGGGCCTATAAATATTGTTTTAGGGTGAAAATTGGTGAAATAGGACCTAAAGTAGGACCAAAACGGGCACAAAATTGTCCTTTTCTTCAAAGGTATACAATTTTTGGCGACACAGTGTGTAATGTCCCCATTTTTCTAAGTAATGGCAAATATTGATATTTAGCTTATTTTAGTTCCATAAGCTAAATAATGGAGTACTAATTAAATTAATTATTTTAAAGTTATCTATTTAAAATAAATATAAAAAAGATAACTTGTTTTTAATTAATTGAATTAAAGTGACAAATAAAAAACAAAAAATATTTTAAAGTCATTTTATTAAATATTTTTTAAAGTGACTTAAGCGGAAAATAAAATAATATTATAAGGCCACTTTATTAAATAAAGTGTTCTTCTAGAAGTTGGAGTTAGTTACAAATTGGCTTCTTCTAGAAGATTCAATTGAGTCTTTAAAAGGAGTTGAGTGCAAGGCATTTGGGCATCCATTTTTGAGTTGATATTTCTTATGCATTATTGCAAAGGCTAGAATCTTAGATTCAACTAAATTTATGAGGACAAAAACCTTCACGAATTAGTACGTTGAATAGAAATCCAACTCTACTTTGCGAGGAAAATCCACCCAGGGTTTTCCATTGAGCTTATTACAGGTATTTGGCATTGAGAAGGAACTAGAAATGGTATTTCATTTGCAGGTTTACAACTGCTAGGGTTTGATATAATTTTGGCTAGGGTTTTGGAGCAACTTGGGAGAGATTTGGAAGTAATATTCCAAGTTGGGTATTTGAGATTTTGCGGAAGATATTGTATATTCGACCTTGAGGGTTTTGTAACAGTATTTTAGCTTCCATATTGATGCATTGGTTGAACGTATATTGCTGATATTATTTTACATTGCTAGGAACTAGGGTTTCTACACCCTATTTTGGTGTTTTTGGTAATTTTGGAACTCAACCAGTTAGGGTTTGAAGTTTAATTTGCAAATTAAGGATAAAAGAATTTAGATCTGAAGATTATATTGGCATATTTTCATCCTATAAATGCATCATTGGGGTTTGGGAGTGAACTGCCTTGTTTTGGAAGGAGTCTTTAGTCATTGCCAACATATATTCATGTGCAAATTTGTGTTTCAAATTTCTTCAATTTTATATCAGATTGTTGATCCAAGAGTTTAGTGGTCAAATTTGTCATTATTTTGACATCACATTAATCTAGGGTTTCATTGCTCCAATCTAGACCTAGTGGCCTTCCTTTGGAGGAGTTTAGAGTTTGTTTTGGCAACCATTTACATCATTATTATCAGCAAATAATTTAGACATTAATAGAAGGGTTTGATAGCATCAACATCAGTGATTTCTTGTCATATATGTGATCATATTGAGCCTAAATGAAGTAGCAAGAAAATTAGTATGTGGTAAACCCAATCTTATGGTTTGTTTGTATATTGTAGACCCATTTTTAAAGTATTTTTAGTCTGGTATTAAATCTATATCAAACCTGATAATCAGTGTACTCAAATCTAACATATTCTCAATAAAGTGGAGATTGCATGTTAAATTCTTGCTATTGGTTTATGCAAACATTGTTTATGGTTTCTATGTTTTATATGATCATTTTGGTATTGAAATCCATCAAGAATCAAACAAAAAAAATCCCAAAATAAAAAAAAGGAGATTGCATGCCAAGTGTTTGACAAATGTCAAACAACCTAAATTGAAAAATCAAGGGTAGATTGACAAGGGGTTCTTATAGTATTATCAAAGCTTTGATCCTGCCAGCTTGTGGTGTTAGCATTTGCATATCAGATTTGAGTAGTTGGTTGATGTGCATTCTACATTTGGAAATATGGATGCAACTATGTTCCATTGATATATTTGTACCAAATTTAATGAATATTGTTCTCTTCCTAAGAAAATTTGAGATGTTCTCACCTTTAATCAATTCTTGGGTGGACCATAAGAAGAAGAAGAAATTGTGAGAAGAAGAGAAGTTCTAAGAAGGAAAGAAGAAAAGAAGGAAGAGATGAAATATGAATTGCTACAAGGTGATTTGTAGCTTGCAAATGTTCCAAAAAGGCTTGTTTAGCAGCATTACATTGGTCAAGAAGTAGAGACAAACAATGAGGAAAGCAACATAGGTTCATTTCAGCAAAGTGATGAGTTGGAGAGTGAAGATCCAAAAGAAGGTGAATTACTTGCCTCTTCTACAAGTGAAGTGTACATGAATTTCTTCATTGGTGATGTAGATATTGGTCTTGATCAACCACATGAAGGTACATGGATTCTTTTGATGATCCATTATTTGAGCATATAACATAATCTCACCAACTCTGCATAGTAATTGCAAGGAATCAAATTGTGAGTTGAGTGGCCTTGAAGGTGGTATTTTTAATCCACATGAAGATACCACAAATAGGTATGATCATAATCTTGATTTTCTAATTTGGAATAGCAGTCCTTTATCTCTACAAAATCATGTGTTCGCAACCCTTACACATGAACATGATAATGTTATAGAGTCTTCCAATGTTAGCACTCAATATTTGTGTGTTAAACATGAGGAATTCATTGTGGATTCAATCCACAATGAGTCTAATCCTATGTATCATACCATGGAAGATGTCAAGAGAACTCAAGTCTTGTGTGACGGTTGGTTACAAAGAGCAAAGGATGGTAAGATGTTGGCTGCAAAATCAAAACAACACTTGCAAGAGGTCAAGGAATGTTGCAACCAGCTAGATCAAGCAAAGAAGAAAAGGGAGTCACACCTTAGATCTCTAATTCTTCCAAGGGAAGAATCCATAAGAATGGTGCAAGTGAGGGAAGGTATTATGAAGAAAGAAAGCAAAAAGAGTATGCAAATTTGGGTGGACAAGCAGAAAGGTATGAGTTAGAGAATTTGGTTCTTGTATCTGATTTGCATCTTGAGTTGCCTTTGTTTGAGGGTCCTTTGAAGGCCCAAGACCTACAAGAGGTAAGAGTAATTGAGCATACACTTAGTGGATCAGCCACTAATGCCAAATCTTTGCATGATTTTGCTAGTCATATGGGGATTGAAATGCTTCAAGGGGATATCATTGGTAAGAGGCTTTATCTTATTCATCTCCAATTGTTCATGGTTAAGTGTGAAATAGGGATGATAGATCCTAGGTACACAAGAGGTTTGGCATTGAATAATGGTATTATTATTTCTTACTTCATGAGATCATCATTACTGGATGGACACATGGAATGTAGTGTTTTGATTTTAGCTAAGGCTTGTTTTCATGATGGAGATTGTGCTACATTGTGTTATCCTTGCTTAACACTTACATTTCCAAACATGAGTACTACTTATGTGGATTTGGAGTTCATGATAGATGGGTGGAAGACTGTCTTGAGAGTTTTGAGTGATAGTGTACCCAACACGGTGACTACCAGAGGGATGGAGGATTATTTTATGCATTATGAGGTAAATAGTTTTACATGTTGCATGATGTTTTCACCTCTAGTCATGAGTCATCATCCTTATGAGGATTTAGGGAGTATGATATTCAGAGTAGTACAACAGTCTTCGGTGAAGGCTAAGGTATGTGATGGTGAGTTTTTTTATTACATGTTGAGAATTATTGCACTACTAACTAGGAGAGATAAGGAGGTGCTATTTGTAGATCTCTTGCAACATAGTTGTTCAAATAGCAGTATTTACAAATTTCTAAGATTGATATGGGATCTTGGAAGTTAGTTTTGGCATACATGCGCGAATTGCTTGAGGACACTTGCAAATGATGGGAAGGGAGGATTGTAATGTCCCCATTTTTTTGAGTAAAGGAAAATATTGATATTTAGCTTATTTTAGTTCCATAAGCTAAATAATGGAGTTATAAGGGAGTACTAATTAAATTAATTATTTTAAAGTTATCTATTTTAAATAAATATCAAAAAGATAACTTCATTTTAATTAATTGAATTAAAGTGACAAATAAAAAAAATTTAAAATATTTTATTTAGTCACTTTATTAAATATTTTTAAAGTGACTTAAGTGAAAAATAAAATAATATTATAAGGTCACTTTATCAAATAAAGTGTTCTTCTAGAAGCTAGAGTTAGTTACAAATTGGCTTCCTCTAGAAGATTCAATTAAGTCTTTAAAAGAAGTTGAGTGTAAGGCATTCAGGCATCCATTGTTGAGTTGATATTTCTTATGCATTATTGCAAAGGCTTGAATCTAGATTCAACTAAATTTCTGAGGATGAAAACCTTCAAGATTTAGTAGGTTGCAGCTCTACTTTGTGAGGTAAATCTAACACCTAGGGTTTTCCATTGAGCTTATTCTAGGTATTTGGCATTGAGAAGGAGTTGGAAATGGTATTTTATTTGCAGGTTTGTAGTTGCTAGGGTTTGATATAATTTTGGCTAGGGTTTTGGAGCATCTTGGGATAGATTTGGAAGCAAAATTCCAAGTTGGGTATTTGAGATTTTGGGGAAGACATTGCATATTTGACCTTGAGGGTTTTATGGCAGCATTTTGGCTTCCATATTAATGCATTGGTTGCAAGTATATTGTGGATATTATTTTACACTGCTAGGAACTAGGGTTTCTACACCTTATTTTGATGTTTTTGGAAATTTTAGAGCTCAACTAGCTAGGTTTTGAAGGAAATCATCATTCCATCTAGGGTTTGAAGTTTAATTTGTAGATTAAAGATAAAAGAGTTCATATCTAAAGATTATATTGGATTTTTTTCATCCTACAAATGCATCGTTGGGGTTTGGGAGACGAAGTTCCTTGTTTCAGAAGGGATCTTTGGTCATTGGTAGTATATATTCATGTGCAAATTTGTGTTTCAAATTTCTTCAGTTTTATATTAGATTGTAGATCCAAGAGTTTAGTGGTCAACTTTGGCATTGTTTTGACATCACATTAATCTAGGGTTTCATTGCTCCAATCCTAGACCTAGATACCTTCCTTTGGAGTAGTTTAGGGTTTATTTTTATAGCCATTTACATCATTATTATTAGAAAATACTTTAGACATTAACACCAGGGTTGGATAGCATCTACATCAGCAATTTCTTGCCATATATGTGATCATTGATCCTAAATGAAGTAGCGAGGAAACATGTATGTGGTAAAATCAATCTTATGGTTTGTTTGTATATTGTAGACATATTTTTAAGTATTTTTATTCTGATACCATGTGTATCAAACTTGATAATTAGTGTACTTAGATATGATATATTCTCAATAAAGTGGAGATTGCATGTGAAATTATTTCTATTGGTTTATGCAAATATTTTTTCTTATCATTTATATGTTTTATGTGATCATTTTGGTATTGAAATCCATCAAGAAACAAACAAACAAAACCCCAAAAATAAGAAAAAATAGATTGCATGCCAAGTGTTTTGACAAAATGTCAATCAACCTAAACTAAAACATTAAGGGCAGATTAACAAGGGGTTCTTGCAAAGTGACAACCTGTATATTGAAACAAATGTGACTTGTCTTGTCATAGATGTCAGTAGAATAAATTCTTTATTATAAGAAATAAAGTTCATATTCTCAATTTTTTGCTTTCATACGAGTGAAAAGTACAATTGTCATGATTTTGAATGAAATAGTACAAGATGTATTTAATTTCTTAATATTTTATTATTTTTAAAGTATTTGTTTTCCTCAGATAGTACACATGATGTATTTAGTTTCTTAATATTTTATTATTTTAAAGGCACTCATTTCTAGAGCCATGTGTTAGTTGCAAAAATGATTGAAACTTTCTCAGCCAATCAGATTAGAGATAATTCATTTTAAAAATATTTTTTTGTTAAAAAATGTACATCTAAACTTTGCAAAAAAATAAAATTATTGTCCAAAAAATAATTCTAACTTCTCATTTGATAATTGATTCAATTATCAATCTACCCATTAAATAAAATGGAATACATAGTACTTGAGAGGTACCAACTGAAAAAAACTAAATATAAAAAATATGAATCTTATAAATATAGGCATACGTAGACATGTCATATACATTAATAGCTTCACTTAAAAAATAATACATAGATGAATTTTAGGAAATCTTATATCCATAGATATATGGACATGTCTCTTACATTAACACTGGTTTTCATGGGCACGATAACAAGTGACTTTATTTAGAGCATTCGTCACTAACAGACAGAAGTGAAGTGATGACGAGGAAATAGGAGAGACATTGACACTAAGCTATATGCAGGAGTATGCTCCGGGAATGAGATGAAGATGTGCAAGTAATTCATAAACATGAGCACAAGGAAGAAGCAGCCGAGGGATCAAGGCATGTTTCTCTTTCGGCAGGTGATGCGAGCCTGGAGACGATGTTTCATAAACATGAGCAAAGAGGAAACACCCGGGCTAACATCTGGAGGACTGCCTTCGTCGACACATGCCCAGTGGAATTTGTTGAGCAAATTAGCGAGAGTGATGGGAATATGCACGCTTGCAACGTCCATTCCTGCACACACTCGCCTTCCTGCTCCAAACGGAAGATATGACTTTCTTACCTTGTCGCGCTCCACATCGCCTAGGAATCTCTCGGGCCTGAACTCTTCAGGGTCCTTCCACACCCCGGGGTCGTTGGAAACGCCGTGCAGATTAAAAGCCACTATTGATTTTGCGGGTATAGTGATGCCCATCACCTTACACTCATCCACAGTTTGGTGAAAAAAAGCGAGAGGAGCAATTGACCCCTTTCTCAGTGTCTCCTTCACAATAGCTTGCACATATGGCAGCTTCCCCAAATCCTCTAAACGTAAAAATTCACCTCCCCCCTCCCTCGCGGCTTTGTTCACCTCCTCGTAAGCCTTTTCTTGCATGTGTGGATGGTTTATGAGATAAGCCAGAGCCCATTCTGTGGATGTCGAGGTGCTGTCCACCGATAGAAGGAACAGCTCATGCAAGTTGAACGCTATTTCTTCATCCGATAACTTTGATTTGGGGTCTTCATCTTCTCCTTCGCCAATGGAGAGCATACAATTCAAGAAACAGTTGGGCGCATTCTGCTTCAGGTATCCACGATTACTACGTGCAAATTTTATCGAAGGCAATAAAAGCTGCAGAACATTAGCCCGGAGAGCCTTCCACTCCTTTTGCGCTCTGATTGAGGAAGGGACGAAGTGGCGAGCGTATGGGAACCAATCTATCACAGTTTCTCCTCCATCAGTTAACCTAATATCTTCAGCTATTAGGTGTTCCAGTTCCGTCAAGAAACTTTGGTCGTCAAAGTGAGGGCCAAAGCATAACGTGGCAATAAAACTCATCGCCACAATTTTGAGGGCGTGCAAGGGCCTCACCACGCCCTCATTATCTTTCATCTCCTTTTCCAACGTGTCGATGAGATGGCTCACACTTTTCTGATGAGAAGAGCTCTGAAGTGCAACGTGGGAGGGACTGAGAACATTTTTGTGAAGAACCTTTCTGAGCTTACTCCAATGCTCGCTAGAAGGAGACATAATGGTGGTTTTATAGTTGGCGGAAGTAAACTGCCTGGAGTAGACTGGGGGACGGCTTGCGAAATTGGAGGCCTGGTTTACCAGCGCCTCCCAGATTGCAGTTTGGCCGGTGAGAACTACAAGAGGTGATAATCCCAACCACACTGTCATCACAGGGCCATAAGATTTTGCCATATTTGTCAAGACCGAAAGAAAATTGTCACCCTTACTGATCTGATGCAAGTTGCCCAATAATGGCAGCACCGGTGGAGAGGGAGGCCACTTTTTCTTCCTACTGATTAACAAGATGTGGCTAACAAACAGGGCAAGCAGGCTAATAAGCAGTATGACAATGCCTTCCACCATTGGGGATTGCAATAAACGGAGGCGGCCAGCATAAGTACTCGCACTTACTATGTTCTCCATGACGGATTGATGGATTGGTTTTATGCCAACTGATATATGACTCTTATATACACTCAGATCCCTTGGATTTAAGACAAGCGCTGGGTATCACACACTGGACAATCACTTTTGTTTATTGTCCTAATTATTCGGTCAATCTTAATCTCCCAATAACCAATCTTCACTGTCATTGTTGATCTATCAAATCTCATTAAATATGCTGTACATGGTCTTCCATTTCAACCTCTTATATTGAAGATGATGAACACATGGTTTGTTGTAATAAAACAAAGTGCCGTATTTAGATGGTCTCGCTTCTGAGGTTTTGTTGTCTTTCTCAACTCGTGTAGGCCTTCTGTATGGGAAATGGCTACTATTCAAGACAAGCGCAGGGTATCACATACTGGACAAACACTTTTTATTATTTTCATAATTATTCGGTAAATCTTAATCTCCCAACAATCAATCTTCACTACATTTTTATTGTCTCATAGATTGGCTGGTTTTTGAACGTAATTAAAAACATCCATTCATTCATTGTTGATCTATCACACTTCACTAAATATGTTGTTCAACTAGATAATCTTCAACATGAGAGTTCACTGACGGAGTGTTGTAGAGTTTTGGGATCCATTAGAAAAATATGAAGGCAGACAATTTGGATGCATGGACCTCTCTAGAATCTAACTAATGAAACTCTAGAGTCTAAAATACATGGGCCCCACAGACTTCAACTAAATATTATAAACTTCAAATGGAAACTGAACTCAATTATACTGGGCATATTCGGTCCATAGGAAACAAGAATATGAAAATCCATATAGATTTTACTTAAAAAAAGTGAAGTTCAAGGTCCCTCTAGAATCTTATTAATAAAACACTAGTTGTATCAAACATGGCCCCACCAACTTCAAATTTATATTTCAAACTTTAGACATCTGCTCAACTTAATTATATAGGTAGTTTAGGTCCACAAGAAGCAACACAAATGAATACTTGAGGTAAAAAATCTTGTAGATTTCACATTGCAATTTTTTTTCAAGCTTTGAAGATTGAGTGTCTATAGATCTAGACTTTAAATTAATCAAGTTTACCAAGATTTTTATGTCCAATGATGTTCTACACGCTTTCTAAAATTCTATTGGAAAACAAAGAAAAAATCTAATATTTTTCTACAACCACCTAATATTGTATGATAACTCATGTCAAGACTCACCACCTAATATTGTAGCGAGACTTGTACAATTGATTAATAATGATTAGTACACACTTTTGATGTGGTATATATTTTTTTCATTAAGCAATTATAAAACCAACTATAGAGAACCTACCAAATTTATAAGACATACAATATAAATTACAATATAAACATAATCATAACACCTCTTTTGCAAGTGCTAATTAACATATATAATTCATATCACTTAAATTTATAATTACATAATTATATAAAAATATGAAAACATTACTTAAAACTAGACACAAAACTAAATTAAAAATAGAATAAAATTTTCATCATTACAATACTACTAATTAAAATAAAAATAATAATATTATATATAAGTATTTTTCAGTTAATATAATTTAACGATATAATTAATATTATAGGTTCACTAGTGAACCAAATACATAAAAGATATATCTAACTAAACAAAGCACTCTACATAGAGATAGAAATAGTATCTAATGTAGTTATTTGTAGTAAAGACAATACAATATTTTCATTTGTACGAGCTACTCCGGCATATAACAAAAAAGAAAAATGTGGAAATGAAATAAAATAAAGTGTCATATTTAGAAAGTCCCGTTTCTGTATGTGTCCTAAAAATTACTTTGTCTATTTAGAGTTAGCTACAATTTGGATGAATATTTTGTTTGTTTTGACTATACATGTCCTGAATAATGTAGAGGCACTTTCACAGAGTTAGCTATTATTTGGAAGAACACTGAGATTGGAAAGAATAACATATTAAAACACTTTATAGAGTTAACTATTATTTGAAAGAACATTGAGATTGGAGGGACCACTGCATCTTTATAACTAAGCTCATCTTGAATATTACTTTGTCTAGTTTGTCTCCTTTCCTCATATTCATAGAGTTAGCTATGATTTGGAAGAATGCTTTATCTGTTTTGTCTGTACATGTGCTAAATAATGTGGAAGCACATTCACAGAGATAGCTATTATTTGGAAGAATATTGGGATTGGAGGAAATAACGTGCTCAACTGCTAGCTATTATTTGGAAGACCATTAAGATTGGACAGACCACTGAAAGCTCAGTGAGAATGACGTCTCGCTGTTTTCTCAAAAGAACTCTCAAGGAATCCACCACGTCCTTCCCAATTATCCGACAAATAAAACTCCATATTATTAAATTTGTTGATTTGTAGATAACCGTATTTTCCAAGAATTCTTTTGGTCACACCAACACCATGTGGTAATACTTCTGCAGTGATTTGATGTTGATACTGTTAAAAGTTGTCCAATAATGGCAGCACCGGTGGAGACGGAGGCCACTTTTTCTTGCTACTGGTTAACAAGATGTGGCTAACAAAAAGGGCAAGCAGGCTAATAAGCAAATATGGCAATGCCTTCCACCATGGGGGATTGCAATAAACCGAGGCGGCCAATATAAGTTCTCGCACTTACTATGTTCTCCATGACGGATGGATGGATTTGTTTTATGCCAAATGATATGCGACTCTTATATACACTCCGATCCCTTGTATTTAAGACAAGTGCAGGGTATCACACACTGGACAAACACTTTTGTTTATTTTCCTAATTATTTGGCCAATCTTAATCTCCCAACAACCAATCTTCACTTTAATCGTTGATCTATCAAACTTCATTAAATATCCTATTCAATTAGGTAATCTTCAACCTGAGAGTTCACTGATGGAGTGTTGTAGAGCTTTGGGATCCATTAGAAAAATGAACATGAAGGTAGACAATTTGGATGCATGGGTTTCTCTGGAATCTAATTAATAAAACTCTAGAGTCTAAATTATGGTTCTAGGGAAATTCATCATCAATAATTTATCATCAATAAATTCACCTCCAACAATTCATCGCCATGACAAATTTATCTCGTAGAAAATTCACCGGCAACAATTCACCAGCAATTCATGGCGGTGAAATTTCCATGAGATGAATTTGTCATGGCGATGAATTGTTGGAGGTGAATTTGTTGATGGTGAATTGTTGGCGGTGAATTTGCCTGAAGCCCTAAAATACATGGGCCCTACAGACTTCAACTCAATATTATGAATTTCAAATGGAAACTCAATTCAATTATATTAGGCGTATTCGGTCTATAAGAAACACGAATACGAAAATCCATATAGATTTTACTTAATAAAAGTGAAGTTCAAGGTCCCTTCTAGAAACTTATTAATAAAACACTCAATTGCACCAAACATGGCTCCCATCAACTTTAAATTCATATTTCAAATTTAGACATCTACTCAACTTAATTATGTAGGGTGGTTTAGGTCCATAAGAAACAACACAAGTGAATACTTGAGGTAAATAACCTTGGAGATTTCACATTGCAATTTCTTTTTCAAGCTTTGAAGATTGAGTGTCTATAGATCTAAAATTTGCATTAATCAAGTTTACCAAGATTTGCATGTCCAATGATGTCTTATACACTCTCTACAAATCTATTGGAAAACAAAGAAAAAATCCAATATTTTTCTACAACCACCTAATATGGTATGATGACTCATGTAAAGATTCACCACCTAATATTGTAGCGAGACTTATAATTGATTAATAATGATTAGTACATACTTTTGATGTGGTATCATTTTTTCATTAAGTACTTATAAAATCAACTATAGACAACCTGTCAAATTTATAGAACATATTATATAAATTACAATATAAATGTAATCATAACACCTCTTTTGATGCAAGTGTTAATTAACATATATTCATATTATTTAAATTTTCAATTACATAATTATATAAAAAAAACTAAAACATTACTTAAAACTAAACACAAAACTAAATTAAAAATATAATATATTTTTCATCATTACAATCTACTAATAAAAATAAAATAAAAATATTATATATAAGTATTTTTAGTTAATATAATTTAACGATATAATTAATATTATAGTTTAATTAGTGAACCAAATACATAAAAGATATATCTAACTAGACAAAGCATTCTACATAGAGAGAAATAGTATCTAATGTAGTTATTTGTAGTAAAGATGATGTGGGATCTTCATTTGTATGCTACTCTAACAAATAACATATTTTTATTTAGAAGGCATATTGGAGATGCGTGTGGTTGAAATATTTGGTCTTCAAGGTTTTGAAAGGATGAAGAAAAGCCAAAATGTGCAAATGAAATAACACAGAGTGTCATATTTAGATGGTCCCTCTTAGGGCTTATGTATGTGTCTTAAAAATTACTTTGTCTATTTAGAGTTAGCTACAATTTGGATGAATACTTTGTTTGTTTTGTCTATACATGTCCTGAATAATGTGGAGGACCTTTCAGAGTTAGCTATTATTTGGAAGAACATTGAAGTTGGAGGGAATAACCTAATTAGACACTTTCATAGAATTAGCTATTATTTAGAAGAACATTGAGATTGGAGGGACCACTGCCATCTTTATAACTAAGCTTAGTGTCTTGAATATTACTTTGTCTCCTTTCCTCATACTCAAAAAGTTAGCTACAATTTGGAAGAATACTTGACTTGTTTTATCTGTACATGTGCTGAATAATGTGTTGGCACTTTCACAGAGTTAACTATTATTTTGGAAGAATATTGAGATTCCAAGAAATAAAGTATTCAGACACTTTCATAGAGTTAAAGCTATTATTTGGAAGAACATCAGAATTGGACAGACCACTGAAAGCTCAGTGAGAATGACGTCTTGCTGCTTTCTTAAAAGAACTCTCAACGAATCCACCACGTCCTTCCCAATTATCCCACATAATGAAACTCCAAGTTATTAAATTTGTTGATTTGTATATAACCGTAATTTCGAAGAATTCTTTTGATCACACCAACATCATCATGTGGTAATACTTCTGCAATGATTTGATGCTAATACTGTTATTAGCATTGACACAGGCGACTAAGATTTTTCTGACGGTCATCTTGTACCCATGGTAGGAGATGGACTGTCGATTCTAGACTGACACTCCTTGGATATCGCCTTGCTCCGCAAAGGAATGCCTATTAGTGTAATTAGTATGTATTAATATTCCTTAAGGAAATGAGCACACAGTACAAAAGGGAAAAAATAACACACTTGAATCTGTGATATTTGAAGGTTTATTTTTGTGTTATTTCAAAGTAAGTTAGTTAAATTTTGAGGTACATATGAATAAATTTAAAATTTAAAATACTAAATTTATATTCTAATTTTTTCATCTTTTTAGGTATTAATTATTATGCGTCAATTTGATTCATATTTACGTAATATTTTTCTATGTCATGGTAGATTTAAAGACTATCTAAGGAACATACAAGTTATCAAAATAAATTTGCATCAATTTGAAATATTTTCTTTCATGATATGTTTTGCGGGAACCTAAAGCTATCATAATTATGTTCTTATTGTAGAGGTCATTTCTCACTAAAATCATGCCATTTTAGCATATTAAAGTCTCATATAGTATTTCTACTATGAGGTAAAATATTTTCATCCTAGAGCCTTCAAATTGATATTAGAGCTTCATCAAGTCATATGCTATCATGGCAAATCGTTATGAATATTATCTAATTGGTTAGTGTGATCTGACTTATTAATTTTGTTTAGAAAATCAATAAATTAGTTGTATAATATACAATTAAATATCACACCACTATCATTTTCATTCAAAAGTTTATTAATCCTAGTAAGTCTCATGATTAACATTACATTGATTTCTAATGTTTACATCTTACTACACACCTTAAAAAGGATTTTTTTTCCAAGCCAACGAGGATTGCAAAAGTAGAGAATGAAGGGAAATGGCAATCAAGGATAGAATAGTCTAAATGCCTAGCTATAGGAAGATTAAAGGAAAAAAAATGGACCTCGAAGTTGTAAGGGAACATTTAAAATGGTATGAGTGTCAAGGGACATACCCAATACCTTGATAGTAGACAAAATCTAAGGCATTAAAACTCTTTGGTACTTGGACAACTAAGATGACAACCATGATAAGTCCAATTGATTCTATACAAATAAATTTTTAAATTCCTAAACTAATCATTTAGGATCTAGAAATGTTCAATATAGTTGGAGGATGATGTTAGCATGATGGAAAAATAATACAAAAGTGGAGGGGATAAATTGACGTGATGTATTTCGATAGATGGTGAATCCCTACAAATTTTATTTGGAGGTTCAAAATTCTATAACAAGAGGCAACAAAAAAAATGGTTAAGTGCATATGTAAGTGAATGTTGATGTTGACATAGAGGTAGAAATCCTACAATTGTAGTAGGAATTATGACATTATACAGTGATGAATCATCATGAGCATGGGGTCACTTAGAAATGATGACATAAAAATGATGTCAAGAGGTGTGGGTGATGTTAAATCATGATATCAATGATGGAAGGGCTACAAGAAAAACTATATGAAGTGAGGTTAGGAGGTGTAGTTGGAAAGTGTAATTCAAATGAAGGATGGAGCGTTACAATAAGAGGAATGTTGACATCAAGTTTATGTTAACATGATATCATCTATAGGAATGAGAAAATAACTAAGGCATGTCTATAGATATTTCCATATGAACTAGCTCATTGGGAGTGAAGTGAAGAAAAATGTTGAACATGAAGATTTAATGTGGACTACATATTGATACAAAATTTTAATTTAGTTGTCCACTAGGGTTCCACCAAGTGTAGATGGATCTCATCTTTCTATAGAAGTGTAATAGCCAAAATATAACTAAGTATAGAATTGGGTGGGTATCTCCAACTAAATTGAACTACAATTAGAAGGGAAAGTCTTGTGAAAAACACAAAACACCTTAGAAACACCCAAAATTTCTTAGAAACAATATCTTTTGGATTTTATGGGGTATAGGCCATTGAAAAGGAACTTGAAAATTTCTTTAAGTAAAAGTTCCTAGGTAAAAACCTACCTATTTTCTCTTAGATCAGTTATCAAAGACAGGTTTACAAAATATCACCATGTAACATGTCTAGTTCAACCTGTTGGAGTACGGGAAACACTGAGAGGGGGGGTGGGGTGAATCAGTGTCTCAATAATCAACTTCAATTCAATAGTTTTTCAAAACACATAATCTCTTTGTAATAATTGAACGTTCAATTTCAAGAGTGTAACCAAATGTGATAGCCAATAGCAGATCCTTAAACAACAGGAAAACTCAAATGTTGCAAAATAAATATAGAAAGCAACAAGACCAAATTGCATGAAACATAATTATCATGCATGGATCACAAAAGAATCATAACATAGTATTTTTCATGAGTGGAAAACCCTCATAGAGATTAAAAACCACTCAGTAAAATGCCTCATTGGCTTAATAAAAACCCACTGGTTATAAAGCCTTATTGGATACTATTTTTGCCCCACTGGATACAAAAATATGCCTCACTAGCAAATACTGCCTCACTAGAAAAATACAGCCTCACTAGTGAAAACATAGCAACTGCCTCACTAGCATAATGATGCCTCACTGACATTGATAAACAATCAAGATAAAGAGTAAAAGACAGAGGGTCTTTCTATTTATTTGAAGCTCATAATGCTATTCATGTCCTATAAGTTTCATTAAATTTGAAACCTAGAAAACACAAGTAACATTTCCTATGTTGCCTCTTGTATATACAAAATTTCACAAATCAAAATGGTAAATCAACATTTACAATCACTACAATAGTACACCTGCATTTTCAACATCTCACTGTTTGATGCTAGGGTTTCGAGAGAAACCTCTTTTACACAAACTCAATAATCATTCCCTAATAATTTCCTTTTGTTTTCAAAATAGAAAATTACAAACTCAAAAAGGATTCAACACCTCTCTTCATTCTATGCCATGCATCAGCATCATGATAAATAGAAAACATTATTCTATTTAACTGTATCAAATTCATACTTCGTGTAACTGAATGAAAATCACAAAAATTACAAAAATCATAACTGCAAACCTCCAACTATCCACAATTATTGTTTTTGTAGGAAAACTTAAGTTTGTTGTTTGTTGAGACCATTTCATACAATCATCAAACCCTATCTGTTGTTGAGCAATTACAATATTCTTGAAATCTTTGTTAAATCAAGACATATTCCATTTTACTTGCTAGGCCAGTAACTCTAAAAAAAAGGACCAGTAAGAACAATATAAACCACTCTCCAAACTGTCACAAGAGTTCCCTTAACCTGCTAATGTAGGTCAACATCTAAAAAGAAGCTCTCCCTTGTTCTTTGATAGGATTTATAGATAATAATCATATATTACAAAAACCTTAAAGACATGTGAGTTAGTCCATCATATGGATTGATAAACACTTTATGCCTTCCATCATGAAAACAATGTTAATTTCAAATACTAAACCTTTGAATATAAACATCATGTCAATTCTAGACCAGAACAGGTAAAGAAAAGTCTTAATACTAATATTGACATCAATGAAAAACAATTCCAGGTTAACAAAATCCCCCTTTGGCATTGATGTCAAAAACCGAACTTTGCTCCTGCCCCTATGAAGATAAACTTGCAAATCCTCACTTGTCATAGAGAAAATGTTAACCACTGACAAATATGCATGCTACCACTGTAAACCAACAAATACACCAATGTTGACTATACTACTGAAAATGTGAATATATAGTAAACTGTAAATTCTTACCAACTAGCATACCAACTATGCATGATCTTCTCCCCGTTTGACAACAATTCCAAAGGAACAAAGCAATGTTGCATTCAACCAACTCAAACTAAGTAACCCAAAAACTCAAAATGTTTGCAAATAGTGATAGAAGTCGAACTCCTTGCAAAGTATTGCATGAAAGTGATCTCGAAAATAACACAACGCTCTTAATCCATAAGATCTCAGAAAAAACACTGGGAAACAACCAATACCCACACCAAGACTTCTGAGGAGAAAGAAGCATTAGAGTGAAATGAGAACAAATTCACATGACACTATGAAAGCTTGTCAAAAATAGGATATTGTCATATCGCCTTTTAGCAATAAACCAACACTATCATATGGCCTTTTAACATCGAAGCAAGATTACACCTTGAATAGAAATATCCACCAAACATGTGGCTTAAACTGAACATGCACTGTTAGAAGAGAAACATCAAAAACAAGGTATCACTGTTAGACTAATACAACAAAAACCATTGGAACCACCTGAAGTATCATCATTGATAGCAATTTGAGTCAAGGTAACACTGCACCAACACTATTGAATCAAATAAAATAGACTACAATGAGGGAAGACCACAATTCAACATATTATGTACTACTGCCCCTGCAACAAGATATCACGAGCAACATAGTGCACAAGAAGATTTAAGAGTTCATTTTGCAAGATTATCAAAAAGCTTCACTAGAATCGTCACACCATCAATCCACTAAACGATGTCACAAAGCAACAATGTTGTGATCTCTGTTTGCCAAGACACTGACATCACACTTTATCATGTGTTATCCCTTAGGGTAAACCTTCCATAAATGAAATGAATAACTAGCCCATGTCATAAGAACAATTTCCAAGCAATTGTTCATGATTGCGCCATTGTTATCTGAATTAAGACTAAAATTTAGCACTGTCAAGAACAAGTTCAGATTACAAGTATTGAAATCTCCATTTATATCAAGCAACAATATTATATATTTTCATCACATTAGTGACGAAGAATCATAGAATGTCACCATAAAAATTGTATAAGGTGATATCACTGTCAACTCTTAAAATTTCCACAAGGTAAGACACATCAAGCAATAACACAAAGAGATATAAATGAATAACACTGTCTCATCAAACCTTTTCAACCCCAATTAAGTAAGAAAGGTCAAATACTCCATTGTTCACTATGAGTTCATTATGCCACTACCAAAACATTTACCATTGTCAAAAACCTGAATGTATGTTGTCCATAATTGCATCATTAATGTCCACTATTAAAAGAAATATGTTCAAGCAAAGTAATCTCTATCATCAAGTCATCAAGGAAATAAGAATGATCAAAATATCATGATTGTATAGTCTTCCAAAGTGTAGTGTCACAATTCACTTTCATAAAAAAATCTAGGTAACAAGTAGTACAACTGCTAGATAACATGTGTGGTGCAGGAGCACCTAGAAGAACACCTAGGAAACACTAGGAATAGGAAAGGTTTGTGAATTTTTGTTTTAATGTGATAAGGTCATGTTGACCATTGAACTTGTGGGAGAGATTTAAAAATATCTTGGTCAGGAGCTATCAGGAGTGGAAGAGTTGTGAGTTTAGACATTCATGGTGGGTAAGTTCTAGTAATTGGAAATAAAGACCAAAATGTTGCTTTGTGCAATTTTGGCCAAATGTGGTGGTTATGTCTAACCAAGGGAAGGGTAACGACCTTGGGAAACCTATTTAAGGATTGCCTCGACCTGTGTGAAAGGTTGGAAGGCATTTGAAGTTTGTAATTTTGAATTTTTCATGAAGGAGAAATAAGAACAGTAGGAGTAATTGCTTAATTTTCTATGTTTGAGCTTTTGGCAGTGTGTTAATGGCATAACCAGGCATTAGCATATGTGTGGAATGTAGTTTATCTGATCTCAAAGTGTTGGTTGGTTAATAGCTAGTTGTTTCATCGTACAAGTTGTTAATTTTCTGTTCTCTAAGTTCTTGTTTTTGATTATTTTGCCTAGCAAGCTGCAATAAATGGAGTCCTAGACCACCTTTCCCCTGTACCCGGTGTATGGGATCTTGGAAGTAGTGGCTAGGCTCCATGCCTGTAATTTTAGTAGGGTTAGGAGTCACTAGGAGTCAAGTGAGCATGAAAGAAGACCTTTCCTAGGCAAGCTAAACAATGCCCGGCTAGGAAAGTCAGGAGGTGTAAATCACCTAACTTGCAGGGGAGACCTCTCCATGACAATTCCCGTGGTAGAAAGGTGGAAGGAGGCCCTACATAGATCTGGTATCTGGTAAGAGGCTGCATCAATCCATTTGATGGAAGAACTCTTTGACAGTTCAACCGGGTGGCCAGGAAATGACAAAAAATCCCTACATTTGCTAAATTGGTGAAGAAACCTGTGTACGGCAAGACAAGGCCTAAGACTTTGGAAATTTTGAAGAGGTTGGCATCAGGACCAAGAAACCATAGGGGAGCTTTGGGGTTCTTTGGGAAAGTTTTGAGTAACATCCACTTTTCTCGGGTTAGGAGGGCTAATAGTGGCTCTAGGCTTGTAGCCTTTTTAACCCTAAGTGAGGGTTTGGAGGGAGCGATGGAGAAATGGAGCCTAATGGTTGTTTAAAAACCCTATTAGGATGATATGAAGCATGATATCACATCTCTACACCCCTGCAAGAATCTAGTTGAGTGTTGTGTGTGTTTGGCCTTTAGGGATGATTAAGGGTCAAGGGTGAAACAGTGGCAAAGCACCAAGTTTTGGTTGGGTTGTATGACATGGATGGAAGTGGGGATGGCCAGTAGAACCAAGGGTACCTACATTTGAGTTAGGACCTATAGGTTGAGTTGGTGGGGAGTGCCAACAAAGGGAATTACCAAGGTGAGACCCGGAGCATGGAACAGTGATTATTCCATCGAACCTCTCTTACACCAAATTGGTATCAGAGCAGTGAAAGGTTGGGGATAGTGAATTGTATGTCAGAGATTGAATCAAGTGGTTCCAACACCATGGTGACCAATGTTGAATTGGCAAGGGATCTGAAAGAGCAACAAGACAAGAACATACAACTTGAAGAGACAGTTGAAGAGATGAAGCAGAAGTTAGAAGAAGTGGTAGTGGCTGAAGGTAAAATGAAGGTACAACTAGCAGTGGTTAGAGACAAGGGTGAAGATTAGGTTGAGGAGGACATTGAAATAGACCCTGATCCTCCACTAAAGGAGGAACCCTTCCTCAAGGCATTGAAGGCTTTGAGTGGTAAAGCATTAGAAGGTATTCCCATATTTACAGGTAGAATGGATGCTGAGTTGGTCATGGAGTGGATAGAAGGAATGGAGAATCACTTTGAGTGTGATGGAGTGACTGAGGCACAAAAGGTGAACATAGAAAAATCAAGACTAAGGGGACAAGCACTGACTTGGTGGAAGTTCCTACAAGAAGAAAGGGAGAATGAAGTCAAGAAGCACATCTCTAGTTGGAAAGCTATGGTGGCCAAAGTGAAGGAATATTATCTACCAGAAGACTATGAGGTCCAACTACATAAGAAAAGGAAAAACCTTAGGCAAAGAGACCTAGATGTAGCTTCCTACACCGAGGAGTTCCAAAAACTAAGCCTTAGGTCTAGGGTGCAAGAAGTGGAAAGCATCAAGGTGGCGAGGTATCTAAATGGCCTCAAATGGAACATCCAAGAAGAGTTGAGTCTCTTTACACTCACCAATCTCCATATTTGTTTTCAAATGGCTTTCAAGGTGGAGGAGAAGTTGAAAAAGAAGCAAGACTCCAATTCTAAAGGCAGAGGTAAAGGCAGGGAACAAAGAGATCAAAGAGGGCAAAGGGGTGGCTACCAAGGTAGAGGAAATGACCAAAGAAACCAAGGAGAGTTCAAATCCACAGATCATGGCATTGAAACACCTTCTAGAGGAAGGTATAACAGAGGTAGAGGTTCTCAAGGAGGATCAAATAGAGGAAGAGGAGCAGGCAGGAGTAATTCCTATTTTGCAAACATGAAGTGCTATCATTGTGGTCAAGTTGGACACCTAGCCTATAGGTGCCCAGAGAAAGCAACTTCATCAAGCAATAAGAAGAGAGTGGCTTATACACAAGAGGACACCATGAGTCCTAAGGTAACTGAGGTCAGTCACATTGAATCTGAGATGGGAGAGAGTCTGATGTTTAGAAGAGTCTTGATCAGACAACCAGTCAAAGAAGAACCAAAACAAAGGAGAGCTCTATTCAGAGTAAGGTGCAGGATTCTTGGTAAAGTATGCAAGGTCATAGTAGACTCAGGTTCAATAGACAATATTGTCTCAGAGGAGGCAGTAAGGAAACTGAAATTGGAAAAGGTACCCCACACCAATCCCTACAAGGTCACATGGCTTAACGAAGGGCAAAGTGTTTTAGTGAATGAGCAAGTAACGGTGGAGTTTTCCATTGGAGGGTACAAGGACAAGTTAGTTTGTGATGTTATACCCATGGATGCATGTCATCTACTATTGGGTAGACCATGGAAATATGATAGGAGTGCCATGTATGATGGAAAGGAGAATACAATCTCATTTAAAAAGGATGGAAAGACTTTTAAGTTGCAGTCACTATCAGAGGAGGATGAAGGACAGTCCAAGACACCAAGTGTTCTACTAAGTAGTGGAAAAGAGTTCCTAAAAACCCTACATGAAGGTGGAGAAGGATATGCAGTGTTATTGCAATCCAAGGAGGAAGATAAGACTGAAAAACCAGTCATACCCGAAGCAGTCCAAAATTTACTTGAGAAGTACAAGGACATAGTAAGTGATGGCACACCTGCAACTTTACCTCCTAAAAGGGCTATTAGTCATCAAATTGACTTCATACCTAGAGCGTCTTTGCCTAACAAAGCAGCATATAAGCTTACACCGGATCAAAATTTGGAAGTGGCCAGAGAAGTGCAAGAGTTGTTGGATCAAAAATTGATTCAAAAGAGCATCAACCCATGTGCAGTACCAGTAGTTTTGGCAACCAAGAAGGGAGGTAAATGGAGGTTATGTACTGATTCTAGAGCAATAAATAGAATCACCATTAGGTATAGGTTCCCTATTCCTAGAATGGAGGATCTAATGGATTGTCTTGGAGGAGCTCAATATTACACCAAGCTGGATCTCAAGAGTGGATAGCATCAGATCAGAATTAAGGATGGGGATGAATGGAAGACAACATTTAAGACAAATGATGGGTTATATGAATGGAGAGTGATGCCATTTGGTTTCTCCAATGCCCCTAGCACATTCATGAGGCTCATGAATGAAGTGCTCAAAGATTTCACAGGAGTATTTGTGGTGGTATACCTTGATGACATCCTCATATTCAGTAAGACAACAAAAGAGCATTTAAATCATGTGGAGTTGGTTCTTAGAAGGTTGAAAGAGGAGAAGTTGGCAATCAATCTAGAGAAGTGTGAGTTCTTTAAGCAAGAGCTTGTATATTTGGGTTTTGTAGTGTCTAAAGGATCATTGAAGATGGATCCAAGCAAGGTGGAAGCAATCCTAAACTGGCCTACACCAACCATAGGGACTGAGGTAAGAAGTTTCCATGGATTGGATCAATTCTATAGAAAATTCATAAGGAACTTTAGTGGTATTTGTGCACCGGTCCTAGATACAATCAAAGGTGGTCTGAAAGCCAAGTTTAAGTGGACACAAGAAGCTGAGAAATGATTTGAGAAATTGAAACAAGAAGTGGCAACTCAACCTATTCTCTTGTTACCTAGCTTTGACAAGTTGTTCACTGTGGAATGTGATGCTAGTGGAGTGGTAGTAGGAGGAGTGTTAAGTCAAGAGGGCAGGCCTATAGCATTCTTTAGTGAGAAGCTCAATGAGGCAAATAAGAAGTATTCAACTTATGACTTAGAACTTTATGCTTTGGTTCAATCACTTAGGAAGTGGAGGCATTACCTTCTACCCAAGGAGCTTGTGGTCTTTACAGACAATCAAGCACTCAACTACATCAACACCCAAGAGAAGCTGAGTAATAGGCATTTGAAATGGATGGAATACATCCAAGCTTTTACCTTCACCATCAAGCACAAGAAGGGGTAGATGAATAAGGTAGCAGATGCATTGAGTAGGAGGTTGTTGATAGTACAAGAGATACAACTAAAGAGCATAGGGATTGAAAGCTTCAAAGGTCTCTATGGAGAGGATGAAGATTTATCAGAAGCTTATAAGGTATGTTTAGATTTTGAGAATCATTTTCATAGTCAATATGCTGAGTATACATTGCAAAGTGGTTTATTGTTTAAAGGGAATCAGTTATGTGTTCCAAGAGGGTCAATGAGAGAAAACCTCATTCAAGAGAAGCATAACGGCAGTTTTAGTGGACATTTTGGCATCAACAAGACTTTGGAACTAGTACAAAGGTTTTACTATTGGCCTAAGTTGGAAAGAGATGTTAGAAAGTATGTGGAACAATGTGTTGTATGTATGAAAGCTAAGGGAGGAGCTAGCAATGCTGGTTTATATCAACCCCTACCCATTCCTAACAGACCATGGGAGTGTGTGAGCATGGATTTTGTGGTAGGACTCCCTAAGACCAAGACTGGTTTTGACAGTGTGTATGTAGTGGTGGATAGATTTAGCAAAATGAGTCATTTTATTCCTTGAAAAACTACTCATGATGCTAGCTACATAGCTCATCTTTTCTTTAAGGAGGTTGTAAGGATTCATGGCTTACCTTTAAGCATTGTTTCAGACAGGGATGTTAAGTTCATGAGTCATTTTTGGAAGACTCTATGGAATAGATTGGGTACCAACCTATCATTTGGATCAACTTACCATTCTAAAACCAATGGTCAAACAGAGGTGGTTAACAGGGTGTTGGGTAATCTTCTTAGGTGCCTAACAAAGGAATATGGACAGACATGGGATATGGTCATCTCACAAGCTGAGTATGCCTATAGTGATAGTGTCAACCAAACCACAGGGAAGAGTCCTTTTGAGGTTGTGTATGGGATGCACCCAAGAGGTATTTGTGAGCTCAAGAATCTAGGAGCCATGGAGAATAGGAGTGGACATGTTGAAGACTTCAGTCAGACCATGAAAGAGATTTAGGAGTAGGTGAAGAAGATAGTCACCGAGGCTACACAAAAGTTGAAGGAGAAGGTAGATTTGTCAAGGAAGGATGTGCAATTTGCAGTGGGAGAGTATGTCATGGTTCACCTCAACAAATCCAGGTTGCAGAAGGGAGTGTCAACCAAGCTACATATGAAGAGGGTAGGACCATGCAAGATATTGGCCAAGTATGGGAAAAATGCATACAAGGTTGAGCTACCTATCGACTTAGGAATCTCACCAGTTTTCAATATAGCTGACTTGATCAAATATAAGGGATCAAACATAGGGATGGATCAAAACAATCAAGAGATCTTCAAGGACATCAGCAACATACCCCTACCTACTCAAGACAAGCACCAAGCTGAAATGATCTTGGAGTCAAGGGTGCAAAAGTCTACAAGACACAAGGTGTACATGGAGCACCTTATTAAGTGGAAGAATAAGCCTGAATCAGAAGCTACATGGGTACAAGAAGATCAGTTCTAGAAGCTTGGCATTGACATGTCCTTGATCTCTTCTTCTACTCCTTAGTGTTTGGGCAAAGAGGGGGAGAATGGTGCAGGAGCACCTAGAAGAACACCTAGGAAACACTAGGAATAGGAAAGGTTTGTGAATTTTTGTTTTAATGTGATAAGGTCATGTTGACCATTGAACTTGTGGGAGAGATTTAAAAATATCTTGGTCAGGAGCTATCAGGAGTGGAAGAGTTGTGAGTTTAGACATTCATGGTGGGTAAGTTCTAGTAATTGGAAATAAAGACCAAAATGTTGCTTTGTGCAATTTTGGCCAAATGTGGTGGTTATGTCCGACCAAGGGAAGGGTAAACACCTTGGGAAACCTATTTAAGGATTGCCTCGACCTATGTGAAAGGTTGGAAGGCATTTGAAGTTTGTAATTTTGAATTTTTCATGAAGGAGAAATAAGAACAGTAGGAGTAATTGCTTAATTTTCTATGTTTGAGCTTTTGGCAGTGTGTTAATGGCATAACCAAGCATTGGCATACGTGTGGAATGTAGTTTATCTGATCTCAAAGTGTTGGTTGGTTAATAGCTAGTTGTTTCATCGTACAAGCTGTTAATTTTCTGTTCTCTAAGTTCTTGTTTTTGATTATTCTGCCTAGCAAGCTGCAATAAATGGAGTCCTAGACCACCTTTCCCCTGTACCTGGTCTATGGGATCTTGGAAGTAGTGGCTAGGCTCCATTCTTGTACTTTTAGTAGGGTTAGGAGTCACTAGGAGTCAAGTGAGCATGAAAGAAGACCTTTCCTAGGCAAGCTAAACAATGCCCGGCTAGGAAAGTCAGGAGGTGTAAATCACCTAACTTGCAAGGGAGACCTCTCCATGACAATTCCCGTGGTAGAAAGGTGGAAGAAAGCCCTACATAGGTCTAGTATCTGGTAAGAGGCTACATCAATCCATTTGATGGAAGAACTCTTTAACAGTTCAACCGAGTGGCCAGGAAATGACAAAAAAACCCTACATTTGCTAAATTGGTGAAGAAACCTGTGTACGGCAAGACAAGGCCTAAGAATTTGGAAATCTTGAAGAGGTTGGCATCAGGACCAAGAAACCATAGGGGAGCTTTGGGGTTCTTTGGGAAATTTTTGAGTAACATCCACTTTTCTCGGGTTAGGAGGGCTAATAGTGGCTCTAGGCTTGTAGCCTTTTTAACCCTAAGTGAGGGTTTGGAGGGAGCAATGGAGAAATGGAGCCTAATGGTTGTTCAACAACCCTATTAGGATGCTAGGAAGCATGATATCACATCTCTACACCCCTGCAAGAATCTAGTTGAGTGTTGTGTGTGTTTGGCCTTTAGGGATGATTAAGGGTCAAGGGTGAAACAGTGGCAAAGCACCAAGTTTTGGTTGGGTTGTATGACATGGATGGAAGTGGGGATGGCTAGTAGAACCAGGGGTACCTACATTTGAGTTAGGACCTATAGGTTGAGTTGTTGGGGAGTGCCACCAGAGGGAATTACCAAGGTGAGACCCGGAGCATGGAACAGTGATTGTTCCATCCAACCCCTCTTACACCAATGTGTAAAGAAGCCATGTATCAAAATACCAATTGAATAGGCCTTATGAACTGATGTCATAGTGAACACCAAAATGCTGTTAGACCCAAAATGTGTAAGCCATAATAAAAACATTGCCAAATCCAATAAACAATTATCAAGTTAAGCATCAAAGTGCAACTTTCTACAACTATGCACAAGCTAGAAGCTTTCAAGACACTGTCACAAAGATTCCAAACCATGAACTATCTTCAAACACCAACAATAAAATAATAATTTGGGTGATCCCACAATACTGGTTTACAATTTTTGGACAAACTGGACACTGAACTAATTTTTTCTAACTAAATCTTCACTTTTGGGCACCTATAGCGGCTAAACCATGAGGAATTTGAAGATGATGCATACCAGTGATTTGTGACATTTTGTATGTAGGTTCTAATATATTTTTTTCAAAAATTTTGGAATCAATTTCCATCTCCTTCAAAAACTACTTTTTTTCAGTAAACACCATTTTTAAGGAGTGATGCTCACTGTATACAACATAATTTTTTTTTCCATGAAGGATAAAATTCTATTGCTTTCGAATTTAGATTTGTAACTACAATATCTAGCACTTTCATTTGGTTTCATAGTGTTTTATTGAATAGTTTTTTCTAAATCAAGTTTCGAAATCAAACCAATTACAATTCAGACATAGGCGGACTATATACAACATAACTTTTTTTGTATGTATCAAAATTCATTTTTTTTGTTGGATCAAAGATTTCAATACCTAGTGCAGTGATATTTTTCAATTTTTTTTTTGATAATCTGCTAATTTTCCACATGTGCAAAATAAAGAGCTTGATTTTCGGTGCAAAACCTACATTAAGAAGAAATAAAATATAAATATAATAATTAAATTTAATTTATTTAAAATTATACTTTTTGGGAAGCTTATAATAAGGACTACATACTTACAAAATTTTTTTAAATTAATTCATTTGATCCCCCAAAAGGTAAATCAAAAGTGTTTTTTTATCAACATTTTGATAGGTGTAAAGGAGACTCTGTTATAGGTATGGTTTAAAACTAGCGGGGTTCTATCCAAGGGGGTTTGATCTAAGGTGGTTTTGGGTGATCCCACAATAGTGATTTACAATTTTTGGCCAAATTGGACACTAAAATATTTTTTTCTAACTAAATCTTCACTTTCGGGCACTTATAGCGGCTAAACCATGAGGAATTTGAAGATTATGCAAACTAGTGAATTGTGACATTTTGTCTGTAGATTCTAAATATATATTTTTTCAAAATTTTTGGAATCAGATTGCACTTCTTTTTCCATCTCCTTCAAAAAATAGTTTTTTTCAACAAACAACGTTTTTAAGGAGTGACGCTCACCACATACAACATAATTTTTTTCTATGAAGGATAAAATTCTAATTTTTTCAAATTTAAATTTGTAACTTCGATATCTAGTTCTTCCAATTGGTCTCATAGTTTTTTAATTTTCTTTTTTGATAATCTACTATTTTTCCAAATGTGCAGAACAAAGAGCTTGATTTTCGATGAAAAACCTATGTTCAATAATACTAAAAAAAAAAACATAATAAAACCAAAACATATTAAAATTATATTCATTGGATAGCTCATTTTGAGGACTACCATCATCCAGTTGGGTTTGTGAAGCCTCCTCCATTTTCATCCTCAACTTGAGCTTCGAAGTGCAAAATTTTGGACTTTTTTGGTGCCTAAGGGGGGGGGAGGCAAATGGGGTTCAAGCGAACCCCTAGGGGTTTGCTCAAACCGGGGTTCATTCAAAAGCCCTTTCAAAAAAGGTTTCCGTTGGTTTTTTTTGCAGGAATGGTGGGAAGTTCATTGAATAGGTTCATTCGAACCCTAGTTCATTCAAACCCTCTTTTGGTTCATTCAAACCTATTAGTTCGTTCAAACCCCAAAAATGATTTTTTTGGCATGGGGTCAATTTTTTCAACTTTTCCTTCCTCACTCCAATTGTAAACCGCTTTTGTGCCTGTTCACCCTTTTATCAAACCCTCTTCAATTGTAATCCTTCAAATGGAACTTTTTAAGGCTTAAATCATTATATTTTCTAAAAATATGTGATTTCAGCAAAAAATAAAATCTCCCAGAAATTGTAAACCAACATTGTGGGATCACCCATTTGTATGTGCACTACGTACTCCACATTGTCCAGATTTGAAGAAAAAAATAATCGATTCAATGAAAAAATACTCCACTTGTCACCATTCACTATCCTTAGTGCAATCCATGCAAAAAAAAATCATTGTCAAAGAACCAATGTCTCAAGCAAGAGTTGAGATATCAACCAACTGTCAAGGTATTCCAAGGCATTATCAAATGAATGACTGATAGATTACCAACAAAAATGTGTCAATATTACCAATATACACCAAAACCCTAAAAGCAAGTGCCAACTGTGAAATGCAAATACAATTGTAGTGTCGAAAAATGGGTCCTTTGACATTTTCACAGTCGTTTGGGTCCTCATGTATTTTGGTTTAATGTTGCCTTGATTTAGTGTTGTAATGTGGATAAAACATTCACATTAGGTCTTGGGCCCCTGTGAACTAATGAATTTTAATGATGCCTTGTAAAAGTGTTGTAACACACTTTCACATTTTTCTAGGGTTTTAGCAATTAACTAAGCATAATAAACATAATTTTAATCATAATTAACCTTAAAATTGCCTTATTTGAAGAGTTGTAAAGTGTTGTAACACACTTTCACATTCCTCTAGGATTGCCATTAATAATTGGGCTTTCCCATGCTTTAATTGGCCCTATTGTGCATCCACAAGCCTCATTTATTGTATCTCTTCGAGGATAATCCTGACACCAATCAGTAACCAATTATAATTCAGGTGTTCTTGGCTTGAGTGGCCCAAATTTGGTGTCTAGGACTCATTCGCCACCTTGGGAAAATGAGTCCCACTTAGGTCTTTTTGGCCTCGATGTAGGTTTCACACATTTCTAGACACTTTTTATTTTTGGTCCCATACATTTTGTGTGATGGGACTCATTCGCCACCTTGGTAAAATGCATCCCGTGTGACCAAAATTCAAATTTAAATCAAATTTCCGATGGGATTTTATTCTCCTAGATCTGATGTTGGCTTGTACTGTTGCAATTTCAGGAATTCTTGCATAATTGAGTATAAATACAAGGTTCTTTCTCTCATTCTAGGCCCTTAAGCATTCAAGTACACATGCATATAAAAAATTGAGTTCACAAGAGATCATCAAGCATTCACAAAGGAATTCAAGGGTAGATTTTCAAGAATTTAAGAGCATTCTTCAAGCATCAATCATCATGTCAAAGATAACATTCTTCATGTTTTTTATTGTGCTAACAATTATGATGTAGAGTTCATGATTTAAGCAAGCATTACATTCAAGATCTATCAACATCAAGCAAGAGTCAAAGACCACATCTATTGTAGCCATTTCAAGCATAATTGCAACACCTTATTGCTAGGGTTTGGTGATTTGCAACATTATCTTTTGTTCATTCATCATTCTCCCTTTAAATTTTCTTTCATTTCAAGGTTTAATTACCGACAAGGGGTTTGACCAAGGAAAACACCTATTCTCTTACCCCACAATATTTTTCCCTCTTCTTGTGTGTGATTTGTAGGTCTAGGTTGCAAATTTGTCAAGAGGCAAAGTTGGAGAAAAGTTGTCAAGTCCCCAAAGTTGTCAAAGTTTCCATTCAATTTTGGAGAAGTTTGGAGAAGACCTACAAGTGGTATTTTGCATATTCAGATCCAAAAACCAGTCAATAAGAGCAGAGCAGACCAAGAGACACAAAGTCCAGTTCAGAACTTCCAAAAAATCAGAAGTGGACTGATTCACCACTATTGTCGAAGGAGTCCCATTGTATAGGAATAATCAAGATTTTTTACAGATTTGGATACCTTTTGGCTTAAACTTGCTCCATTGCATTTTCCTGAAAACTGGACTAATTCACCCAGCTTGGTGAATGAGTCCTAGGCAACATAAACAATAGACTTTTTAGTGATCCAGATCTCTTTCCTACCTTGTTTAGTCTCCTAAGTGCACACTTCTAGTTTCATAGCCTTTTACTATATTTTGTTGATCTTTCTAGGTTATTTTGCATATCACATTGTGTTTTGCAATACATTTTCTTTTCCAAGTTTACACTTGGTGGTGAACCCCTCATTTGACATCATTCAATCCCCTAGAATAGTCCCTTTTCCAGATTTCAATCTTTGCATTTAAATCTCAAAGTCTTGTTTTTGAGTGAAGCTCGTAAGAACATTGACCTCTCTCCTTTTAGGTCCAAAACGCTAGAAGCGAAAGAGAGGCCACCACCAATTTTCTTCTTTTCAACAATGTTACCAACTGTGTCAAATCAAATGTTGAAATGTTATCAATTGTTACCGACATAAAAACCTTAGCAAAGTAAACCAAGAAACTCCATGTGAACTTCAACCATCAATAAGATGATCTTGAATTTCTTAAGGAAAACATTAATAAATATTTGTATTGAAGCAAATATGTAAAGTAAAAATCATGAACACAATTTTGACACTTTGTTGTGCCAATATCATGAATCATCAACATCAAGAACTGCACCATGAACTAAGTGAAGAATCGCACCCCTTACAATCACTGACTAGGATCATTAGATTCATTATGCGAGGAAAGATAAAACTGCACTCTTTTATCTACCTTTATCTGTCATGAGAGACTTCACACTACACCACCATGTTGAAATATTTCTAATATACCACCTAGATGTGTAATCACAAACTGTTCTTTAGTCCCAAAACACTATTAACTACCATTAATGCACTATACCACAAAGATATCGCTATAAACACAATGTAACCAACAAAAAATAGGGATATAAAATTCAACACTTGAAGCTCCCCCTAAAAACACACATAAAAATATTTAGTGAAGAGACATAGGAGGAAGATCATTCAATCTCTCCCTCAAATGATCAACCATTCTCAAGCAATTGATGTCTTGCAAACTGTAGATGTTTCCTTTTATCCTCAATCCTGTTGCAACAACCTTACCTATTTTCTTTCTAATCTCACATCCAAGAGCATCAAAAAGAACATAAAAACCATTATATCACAAACCTGAGTTACACTTAAGAGATTATGCTTGAGACCCTCTACATAGTACACATCATGCAAAGGTAAGTTATCATCCAAAGAAACAATACCTTTCCTTATGATCTGAATACAATCATCATTTCCAAAATGCACTAAACCTCCATCACAATATTGAAATTTGATGAAGTTGCTTTTATCCCTAGTCATGTGGTGAGAGCACCCACTGTCTAACACCCATAATTATTTCTTCTTGGCATGTAGAGCTGTTTGAAAAAGCATGACTTTTGTCTCTTTGTCAACCCTCTTTGGCTTCCAGATCAACTTTTTTTTATCTGCATTGAAAGATGTCTTGGAAAGAGTGTTAGTTTTATTTTGTGTAATAAAGTTGGATTTGCAACACTTTTCTATATATCTAAGATCTTTATTCTAAGAGCTTGAGCTCATTTTATACATAACCCTACATTCACTTGCCTTATGCCCGTATTGATTACAATAGAAGAAATGGCCAAAGAAATGCATATTACTTCTTAATTTGAAATATTCGTTTTTCTAGCTGATGGTTTCAAAAACTTTTCATTTTTAATACTGGCATGTTGAGATTCAATGGAATGTGAGCATTGGCCTTCCATAAACCCTAGACTAGTTTTATCTTTATGGTATCTTTGTTTACATAAAATATCTGCTAGTTTGTTACTACCATCACACATGTCAAGCTCTTTTCTTAAGTTAACATTTTTTTCCTCTAAAGTGCAACATTTTTTTTAAATTTTTTTTTATCTCTAATTGCATTTTAGTGACTTCGAAAATTCCAATTTGGAGTTTTAGATCTGCAATTTATTTTTCAGAGTTATTCACCTTACTTAACATGTTTTTAGTGTCTTTTTGAATCTGATTTTGCTGTATCATAGCCTCCTTTTTGAGTTTTTTAATTTCACCTAGAGCACTTCTTAGCTCACCCTCAAAATCCACCTCAAGTTCAGATTGATCTGCAATATTTTCATTTTGATTTTGATTTGGATTAATGATTGTCATAAAAAGGATTTCTTCTCCTTCTTCAATGGATGCATTTGCACCACTATCTGTTACTGTGGATGCTGAAATCTGCAAATGTTAGCTTTTTTCATACATCTCCATGATCAAACAAACATAAAAAATTCAACATCCTCATGAAATATTGCACCTAGTTTAAATATGCTAAATGAGATATTGAACAATAATGAAAACTAAATAAAGCACATAAAACATGAATGCAAATCTATTCCATGGTGGATTGGTGCTCCTTGAATATGTGAAAGAGCCCTTTCCCAATCCTTGATAAACCAAATGAGATGATAGACGATGAGATGCTAAGTGAACTCAAGTTGCCTATAATGATAGTGCTCAAATTGTAGATGGAAAATGAGAGATAAGTCATTGAATTTATAGGAAAGATTGAGAGAGGAGAAACCAAGATTGAGCAATGTGGGACTAAAACCCAACAAATGAGAGATAGCCACTTGTCACAATGGGATTGGCCCATGCTTGTGCAAGTTTTGCTAATGTGCCCATTTCAAATTTGAAAATGGCAATAAATGAATATGGTTGGGGGTTTTTGTGGGGAATCGTGTTTGTCCAAAAAAGTCAAACATGAGAGTTAATGAGGGCATATTCTTTGGGAATATGCCCTTGTGAGAGAAAATAGGTATTTTAATAAATCAATTAAAATGATTTATTGTGCAAGTGGATGGGGCATGGGTTAGTCTTAGCATTAATTAGGGATTTAACTAATTAAGCTAGTGCTTAGTTGATTGAGACACTTTGAATTAAATTTGTGGGTTAGGATAAATCAAAGTGAGAAGATACTAGATATTTAATTAAATCAAGACTTTAGGAGGTTAATTAATTAAGAGGAAATAATGATCAAATGTGATGTTTAATCAATAATGTTAATTTTGTATGTCTACAGTTACATCAACATCTTTGATGAACGGTCTTTTCTTCTTTTTGAAAATATTTTTCTTTTTAAAGTTTTTTTTTCTTTCCCTGTCTCCTATTATCTCCTTCATCACTTTCTGAGTCTTTGTTAGGGCATTGAGTAGCATAATGCAAAATTTTACCACAATTAAAACATTTAAAAGGTAGCTTCCCTTTATACCTACTTGACCCTCTCTTCAGTTTTCTCACAATAACAAACTCATTGTCATCCATTTTCTCTAAATCAGAGTTTATGTCATTATCCTTTTTAACATACTTAAAGGCAGTTTATTTGCTAGTGGGATTATCACTACACATTCTCATTTCATAGGCTGTAAAGACACCATGAAGCTCATCTAAAGTGAGTTTGTTTAACTCTCTCTCTTCTACAACAGAGATTTTAGGATCATATTTAGGTGTTAGTGACCTTTAACACCTTTTTAACAACTTTTTCTTCTAAATCTTCACTAAGACCATAGATTGAGTTTATAGTTTCTTGGACTCTTAGAATGTAATCAACTACCTTCTCTTCCTCGATCATCTTTAGGCCTTCAAACTTGGCTCTAAAAGTTTGTAATTTAGCCTCTTTAACTTTTTCACCACCTTGATAAATACTAGACAATTTATCCCATATAGACATTGCATTTTTACAATCCATAATTTTAAGAAGTACATCATTAGTCAGTCCACTACAAATAGAATTTTCAGCCTTAACATAACATTCATATGCCTTTTTCTTCTGTAAAGTAGAGGGTGCTACCATGGCAATGTACTCAATCTCAATTGCATGCCAAACCTCATGGTCTAGAGAAGTTATATGACA
Source organism: Sequoiadendron giganteum (assembly GCA_007115665.2). Classification (NCBI taxonomy): domain Eukaryota; kingdom Viridiplantae; phylum Streptophyta; class Pinopsida; order Cupressales; family Cupressaceae; genus Sequoiadendron; species Sequoiadendron giganteum. The sequence continues at coordinate 409,760,159 of CM021110.1, read as the reverse complement.
CTGAATTCTATATTTCCAAAAAGAATATCCAGTACCATCAAATAATGGGTGCTTTGGAAGCAAAAATACCTTCCTGATTTTCCATGGCAAGTACTTCACTAGGAATCCCCTAAGTTGGTTAAACTTTTGGCAAGGGTATGGCTCTGATACCACTTGTTAGAGTACAGGAAACACTGAGAGGGGGGGTGAATCAGTGTTTCAATAATTAAATTCAATTTAATATTTTTTGAAAACACATAATCTATTTGTAATAATTGAATATTCAATTTCAAGAGTGTAACCAAATGTGATAGCCAATAGTAGATCCTTGAACAACATGAAAACTCAAATATTGCAAAGTAGATAAAGAAAGCAACAAGACCAAATTGCATGAAACATAATTCTCACATGGACCACAAAAGAATCATAACACAATATTTTTCATGAGTGGAAAACCCTCATAGGGATAAAAACACCACTCGGTAAAATGCCTCACTGGCTTAATAAAAACCCATTGGTTACAGAGCCTCACTGGCTACTATTTGTGCCCTCACTAGCTACAAAAATATGCCTCACTGGGAAATACTACCTCACTAGCAAAATAAAACCTCACTGGAAAACACATAGCAATTGCCTCACTGGCATAATGATGTCTCACTTAAATTAATAAACAATCAAGATAAAGAGTAAAAGACAGAGGGTCTCTCTATTTCTCTGAAGCCCATAATTCTATCATGTCCTATAAGTTTCATTAAATTTGAAACCTAGAAAACACAAGTAACATTTCATATTATTCCTCTTGTATATACAAATTTCATAAATCAAAATGGTAAATCAACATTTACAATCACTACAATAGTAAACCTGCATTTTCGATATCTCACTGTTTGATGCTAGGGTTTCGAGAGCAACCTCTTTTACACAAACTCAATAATCATTTCCTTTTGTTTTCACAACAAAAAAAACTACAAACTCAAAAAGGATTCAACACCTCTCTTCATTCTATGTCGTGTATCATCATCATGATAAATAGCAAACATTATTCTATTTAAGTGTATCAAATCCATACTTCATGCAACTGAATGAAGATCACAAGACTTACAAAAATTATAACTGCAAACCTCCAACTGGCCACAATTATTATTGTCGAAGGAAAACTTAAGTTTTTTGTCTATCGAGACCATTCCATACAATCATTAAACTTTATCCACTGTCGAACAATTACAATATGCTTGAAACCTTTGTTAAACCAAGACATATTCCATTTACCTGCTAGGTTGGTAACTCTAAAACAAAGCACCAGTAAGAAAAATGAGATCAACCACCCTCCAAATTGTCATAAGAGTTCTCTTAACCTGGTAGTGCAGGCCAACCTCTAAAAAGCAACTCTCCCTTGTTCTTTGATAGGATTTATAGATAATAATCATATATTACAAAAAACTTAAAGACATGTGAGTTACGCCATCATATGGATTGATAAACATTTTATGCCTTCCATCATGAAAACCATGTTAATTGCCAATACTAAACCTTTGAATATAAGCATCATGTCAATTCTAGACTAGAATAGGGAAATCAAAGTCTTAATACTAATACTGACATAAATGACAAACAATGCCAAGGTTAACACAACCACATTTATAAAGATAATTGGAAATAAAAAAAATGTTTGTAAAGGAAAATTCTAATTATTAATAATTAATTGTTAGATCAAATTAATTATTATTTTTAAACTTGATAAAATAAACCAATTTAAATATTAAAATAATAATCATTTATTGTAACTTCCAAAATGCATGGCCATCTTCTTTATAACAGAGATTCCCTGACGAAGCATTAATAGGGAGTTACAAAATAAATGAATGGCTATTGAAGTCAACATTTTGGGAGAGTGGAGGCAATAAATGCAAGGTGAGGGAGTCGAATAGGAGGACATGCATGCAAAAGAGGATTCATTTTTTCATCACAAGACCACTAATCTCATTATTCCTTTTTTTGGGGAGGAAGGATGTTATTGTTGTGGTGAGTAGGGGGTTATACATCTCCCTTAGCTATGTGAATTTCACAGGGAGATTGGTCATGCCGACTGGGGGATAGGATTAAAGAAGGTCAATACAGCCCTCTCTAAAACCCGTACACTACTGATTTTTTTTTGAATGACGGAGTCGGTTTAGTTTGGGTAGTTTTTTATTTGGATTTAAATCTTCTTGCAGCAAATAGTGCTCCTTTAATTGGGGAATTTTGCAGTCATCTTGAGTTTACTGTATTGTAGCCCAAGGTTCTATCTTCTCTAAGATAACTGAAGGGTATACAATAATCTTTATTGAACACTTTTCTATATAAAAATGCTCACTGGATATCCCTCTATTGTAGTCAATATATCTAGGACACTCGGGTCTCTCTATTGAGTTCTTATTATAGATTAGTGAGCAATCTTAGTCACCTAATGGAAATGCTCATTTCTAGTCAATCGAGGAATAGTTTTCTTAGTCAAACCACCATAATCTTCATGGTTATAGATATTTGTTACCTCTAATCTTTCTTTTCGAAAACATAAAGTGTTGCAAGATTCAATTAAATTGATATTATATGCTAGGTCATTTAGACTTGCAGTTAGAAGGCCTCAAAAATCATTTTCTCTTGCGTCGCCTTAGGGTATTGAATGACTTGGATATCAAATTCTTTGTCTCTGCCTTACTTCTATGATCGTTCACTTTTTTCTCCACCATCTTTTACAGGGTATCGACCAAGTAATGGGTCGTGAGATGCATCGACTATTCGGTCTTGTGTTTGTATTTTAGAACATTGTTTTGATTATCCCCTAACCACCTACTAAGAATGATGAGAAAGAGGAATGGCAAGATTCCATTCATGAGTCTCTTGGGGTTGGGAAGCCACTTAGAAGACTTAGTAAAGCCACCTACCCTTGGACGTTGTTAACTCTAAGATGAAGAGTTTCACCCATGACCCCAAAGGGGCATATAACAAAGGAGGGAAGTATTGGTGTTGAATTGCAACAGTAGTATGAGATAAGGAAGACTAGATCAATCAGAGTAGCGAAGGACCTCAAGTATGTGGGATGCTTCCTTCTTTGAATCTCGATCTGGTTTTATTTTCATTGGGAAATTAAGATAAGATAAAAATAAATATTAAAGCATTATTGTATGCCATGTCTAGACTCCCAATTTTTTCATGTCGTGGATAGATCCGAGAAGCTTTTCTTAAGGTTCCAAGTCAAATAAATTTAGCATCTTAGCTCTTATGTCATGATGAAAGCTCATGAATTATTCTGATACTTGTAGCGCCCTTTTTCCTTAGACCTACAACCATACTTCTCTTTATGGATTTCTATCAAACCCTTTGAATGCCTTATCCTCACTGTGCTCTCGCATGTATCTCTATCGAATATAGAGATTGTAATTTAAAAACCTCTATCCAGAGGTCCCATCGACTTGCATGAATAGAGTGTAGTTTCTATTGTTTTGGGTCCCTTAATCGAGCCATCATGAGGGCTATGAGGTTATATAGCAATATTGGATTTTGATTATCAAATCCAAAATGTTTGAAGAAGAGTAAGTTATTCGAGCTATTCGACATCTCTCTTCTTTCGAAGATGTAAATCAACTGGAAAAGTAAACTCCTTATAGGTACCTATATAAATTATAGGAATTGGAGCTGAACAACATGTCCTTTCTAAAAATAGCTTATTAGTGACATATTGTCTTTATCAACAAAATAACATATGGATTTCTTTCCCTCCTTAATCTATGCTTAGCCCAGTAAGCCATTGTAGTAACGGAAAAAGTAGCCTTTTTCTTGCTTCATCTGAAAATTGACATTAAAGCTGAATTAATGGTCTCTTAGAGTGGTGTTCTAATGTTTTGTATACATTCACACTATTCTAAGACCCTTATTTAACTAAAACATGCCTTAATTGGTCTTTTGCAAAGGTTTTGTAAAGTGTTGTAACAAACTCACGCTTTTCTAGGACTTATTTGTTTAATTAAGCCTAATGAGCCCCTTTTCAATAAAAATGTACATAATGTGTACCTTTTTAAAGTGTTTTAAGGTACTTTCACACTTATCTAGGTGGTCCTAATTCATTGTGGTTAATTGGATTTATCAACTCTCTTTTAATTCAAATTTAGGCCTTAATTTTGACACCTCCCGAGGATCTTTCCCGACAATCATAAATTAAATATCAAATTATTTCATTGGGAAAAGTTTGGTCTTGGTATGTTGAACTAGTTCCCATTCGCCCTTGATGGCGAATGGGTCCTCCCTTAACAAGACCCCCCTTTCTCAGTTGATATGGAATGAGTTTTTGGCCTTCTTTTAGCTCCCCAAAGCTTGGTCCTAGAAACTTAGCCATGACCCATTTGCCTTTGGTGGTGAATGGGTCCTACCTTAATGAGACCCTAATTTTTGAATTTCATTCTGGTGAGAATTTAATTATCTTTCTTCCCAGATCTGGTGTCGTCCTTAATTATTTGAATTTCAAGGTTAATCTCCTAATTTAGTATAAATAAGGGGTTAATTCACCTAGTTTCATCCTAGAATTTCAGGCATTCAAGGGCATTACAAAGGACTTCATAAGGCATTTCAAGGAAAATTTCAAAGTGTTCATTGCAACAATTCAAGATCATATCATCATTTCAAGGGTTTGATACATGCATTCATGTTGTTGAGCTAAGATTGTGAGTGTAGCATTGAAGATCTATTTGCAACTATTGTTTACATCATTTTCAAGGATCCTAGATCTACATTTTCTATGGCCACTCCATGATACTTTGTAGATTTACTTCACAAGACAAAATCCAAGGTGACATCATTTTCATGTTTCATTTCCCTTATTTCATCACTTGGTTTAATTACCTACAAGGGGCTTGACTGAGGAAAACCCCCATTCACTAGCAAATCAACAAGTTTTCTTCCCTTGAGTGTGCGTTTGCAAATTTACAAGTCGAAGATCAAGTTGAGCAAGATTTGAAGCAAGATTGTCAAAGTTGTAAAGTTGCTAAAGTTGTCATTCAAAGTGCAAGATCACAAAAAGAGCTCTACAAAATTAACTACACCTACTTCTAGAACTTTATAATCGAGATTTCAAGGTACAAGATCTTAAAATCAGTTTTCCAAAACCCTAAAAGGACCCATTCACCACTGAAGGCGAATGAGTCCTCCATAGCTCAAAAATAGTAAATTTTTGGCTAAGTACATACATTTTTATCCTCTAAAAGAATCACCCATAGTTGCTATAACAGTTAAGTTGCATTTCTGGTTGTTATTAGCATCATATTTTTCATAATTTGAGGCGATTAGGTCCCTAGGAAAATAAGTGATCCATCATCTTGTCCAATCACATAGGGTAGATCATATTTTCATACTCATCATTTTTGGTGAACATGAATTATTCAACATTGCACGATTTTTAGAATCTTTCATTGCATTTTAAGTTAAAATCTTGCATTCATTGAATTTAGATTTGCATTGAATTAGGGTTTTATTCTTTTGCATTTAAGTCTTGCATCCCATATAGGGTTTAGATTTGCATTTTTTTGCATTTCTTAAATCTAAAAATAGCAAAAAAAAATTGGTCATTTTGTATCTCATTTAGATCTCATTCAATTGCATTTCAAACTAGGTCTTTCATTTCACCTTTCTATTGTATTTTTGCATTGAATTTCTAGAAAATCTAAAGTTGCATTTCACTATCTACAACCTGGAACTGAAAGATATATCTAAGAACTTGCTAATCATCAAAAAATGTTTTAAAACACCTTACCAAGACCTATTTGCCTCAATACTCTCAAATAAGTCCCTGATTAGGTCTGATCAGGTCTGATCTGTACCTTCTAGCATTTGAAAAGGCATTAAATTTGACTTTGAAATCCACAAAAAGATCTTAGAAATACCTAACTATGACCCATTCGCCCTTATTGGAGAATGAGTCTTAGTTAGCTACAGATCTACAATTTCAGGACATTAAAATCTTAGATTTTAGCTTCTATTTGGTGATATCATCTTTCAGTTTTAGTTTCCTGATTGGCTGTTTCACCAATTTCATCACATTTAGCTTAAATTGCTTCATTTTAGTGCATTGCTAAAAGTTCAAAATTGCATCAAAAAATTTCATTTTTAGCTTATTACATTTTTTAATCAGTAAATTGCATTACTTAGATTCAAAATATTGCATTTCATTATAGGTTATTGCATTGCCATTCTAGGGTTTTCACACTAGGGTTGTAAAACTTGTATGAGATTTACAAATTGGTGTCCTATTCACAATACTATTATAAGAAAAACTTTGAGGCTCATGTCATCCCATGATATCTCACTCGTTGTGGATCTTGGGTTTCCTAACTCTCTTTTTGATAGTGTTGAGAATCAACCCTTCATGGATCGTAATTTGCATACTTCATTTCCTATGGCTTCACCTCCTATAATCAATGTGCATGATGTCATTGACAAGCTAGATGAGCAACTAGAAAACTTACAAGCCCATATCCTTAGTGAATGCATTTGCATTAGCTTGGTTCCTATCATACAAAATTTAAGAAAAGTTCTTAAGACTCAAAACGAAACACAAATTATCTATAGCCTTAGTTGCTTCCTTCAGGAATACTTGAACAAATAAGAAAATAGAAACATACATGCCACAACCAATCCTCCTACTGAAACTAAGAACAATATTAAGGTGGATAATGATCATATGCAATTACCTCGGGCATGAACGTGATAACATTTATCAAAGCTAAACCTCATAAGGGATTGACTAGACAACCTATTGACATTGCTTTCTCACAAAAAAACATACCTAAACATGCACCTGATGGTCCTCTTTACATAGCTTTCCAAATCAATAATAATCCCACTAATTGGATATTGATTGATCCCGTCTGTTGAGAGAATGTGATCACACAAGAATTCTTATATGTGCATGAGCTATATCAAGATACATATGACAACCTGAAAGCATGGATCAAGACACATAATGGATTTTCTTGCCCTACAATAGGCTCGATAGATCTCCGTTTACAAGTGAGATCGAAAACATTAACATTCTCATTCTCCATCATCCCACAATCAGACCAATTTCATGTGAAGATAGGCTATCCATGGCTTCACTCCATGAATTTCATCCCTTTGGTTGTGCATAAATTTCTACAGTTTCCATTTTGAAATGACATATTCACTATGCATCATAGTGGATTCCATCCTGCCTTGACAAAAGGGAATTTTTCACTAGATTACTTTTGGCCCGAGCCTATGGAACCTATCAAGCCTCATGAAGATTTCTTTTTCAAATCATATCAAAAATTCAAGGCAAAGAAAATAACAGAACTATCCATTTGCAACATGCCTCAACCTATGACAGAACCAACCATCCTTGATGAGACAATGATTGAACCAAAATCACTTTCAGCCATACAAGAATAACCTCCTGCAATTTCATATAAGAGACCATGAGATAATACAAACAATCTCGTTGTCCCTCCTAGAGTCAAACAAGTTTACAAAGTCAAAGAGAGAGCAGTTGAGCAACCTCCTGTTATATCTTCTAGTCCTCCCAAGGAAGAGAAGGAACCTATGATTGACAAACCCGCTCTTACACAAACAAATTGACAATAAACTAAAAAGAAATCAAAGTTCTAGAGAGTGTAGACTTAGATGTCATGTTATTTCTCGTAGATTGCAAACTCTAGAAAATAACAATAACATAAAAAATCAAAATTTGAACCTACTTGAAGCAATGCATGATGACTCTCCACCCTCGCCACAACATAAACAAGAATATTGTATGGACATTGTTATTCAACCTCCTACTATGATTAACTTAGATGATGAAATTAACATTACAAAGATTGATGAACAAGTTCATGATGAGTTGAATGCATTTTTTTCTTCTTCTATGAGCTTAGATGACAAATATTTTAAAAAGAGTGTTGAACTTACTAGTCTTTTGATTTTTGATTTTTCTTTGTGATTGCATGTGTGTAATGTGATCCCCTGTGACATTTTGTTTTATGTTCCTCTCTCTCTTAGGCATTCTTCTATGTGTACCTTCATTCTTCTCTATGTTGTAATTATCATTTGTCTTGTGTTTTACTTTTGGGGATGACGTAAGGCATCGAGACATTCTTGTGTCTTCCATGTTGACCCAAAATATTTTTCTTTCTTTTTCATTTGTCTTGTGTTTTCCTTTTCGGGATGACACAATGCATCAAAACATTAATATTTATTCCATGTTGACCCGAAAGGAATTTTCTTTGTTTTCACTTTCTTTGTGTCATTCTTCCAGTTCTGTGAGTATTTGGGAAAGATGGCAGTTCCAAGATCTATGACAGTTCATTGTAGCACATACATACTGAACCCAAATCCATAGATCCCTTATGTGTTTATGGGGGAAACCCTTTCCTTCCTATTTCATGATGTAACTTGCTTCAAAAACACATGAATTAGCATAGGATTTTACAAAGGAACCTCTCATGTCTTAGGATAAAAAACATTGGCTATTTTAAAGAAATTTCTCATAGTGATAGTGTAGCAACCTCTTTAAAGTGGGGACATGTACAATGATGACATCTTTTGGTAAATTTCATGGCATGATTTTCCTTTCTTCTTGTGATGTGTCCTCTTCTTGGTAGTGTCATTGGGTTTGATTCCATCCAAGAGTGTATGATCTATTGTCATGGAATGATGCGAATGAGGCATCCCATGGGTGATGATTTGACACTTATGATTTGTCCTCTCTTGGAGACATTAGGCATGATGCTCCCTAAGAGGAAGACCATTACACGAGCAAAGAAAAATACCCTTTAAACAAAATTTTTACATGACATTCAAAAGCATTTACAAAATAATTTTCATTGTGGTGCCTTATTATTTAGTTATCAAGAGGATAACTTTGGTATGGTTAGTATGATGGGAAGCTGATACACTAGCGTGACTTTCTCATTATACGGTGGGAAGCTGGCACACTGACATGAATTTCTCATCAAATCACTTTGTTGGGACAACTCACCTAGTGGACAGACTGAGGTTCCACTACCCAGAGTGAGCAACATCTTTTATGGACAAACAACCATCGCCTCACATCATGTTGAATTGGTTGTGCTTGATCTTTTGTTTTTGTTTACATTTTATTTGTTATTGTTGCATACTTAAGTGTCTTGGATGTCTACTTCAGTGTGAGTTTGACATGGGGTCATCCTCTCACTAAAGTGGGGGCAAAATGTAGTAATGGAAAAAGTAGTCTTTTCCTTGCTTGATTTGATAATTGACATTAAAGTTGAATTAATGGTGTCTTAGAGTGGTGTTGTAATGTCTTGTATACATTCACACTATTCTACGACCCTTATTTAACTAAAACATGCCATAATTGGTCCTTTTCAAAGGTGTTGTAAAGTGTTGTAACACACTTTCATGCTTTTCTAGGACTTATCTACTTAATTAAGCCTAATGGGTCCCTTTTGAATAAAAATGTACATAATTTACACCTTGTTTAAGTCTTGTAAAATGTTTAAAGGTAATTTTACACTTATCTAGGTGGTCCTAATTCATTGTGGTTAATTGGAGTTATTAACTCTCTTTTAATTCAAATTTAGGCCTTAATTTTGACACCTCCCGAGGATCTTTCCTGACAATCATAAATTAAATATCAAATTATTTCATTGGGAAAAGTTTTGTCTTGGTAAGTTGAGCTAGGACCCATTCACCTTTGATGGAAAATGGGTCCTCCCTTAATAGGATCCCCCCTTTCTTAGTTGATTTGGAATGGGTTTTTGGCCTTCTTTCAGCTCCCCAAAGCTTGGTCTTGGAAACTTAGGCAGGACCCATTCGCCTTTGGTGGTGAATGGGTCCTCCCTTAATGAGACCCTAATTTTTTAATTTCATTTTGGTGGGAATTTAATTCTCTCTTCCTAGATCTGGTGTTGGCCTTAATTCTTTGAATTTTGAGCTTAATCTCCTAATTTAGTATAAATAAGGGGTTAATTCACCTAGTTTCGTCTTAGACTTTCAAGCATTCAAGAGCATTACAAAGGAATTCATAAGGCATTTCAAGGCAGATTTCAAAGTGTTCATTGCAGCAATTCAAGATCATATCATCATTTCAAGGGTTTGATGCATGTATTCATGTTGTTGAGCTAAGATTGTGAGTGTAGCATTGGAGATCTATTTGCAACTATTGTTTACATCATTTTCAAGGATCCTAGATCTACATTATCCATAGCTACTCCATGATACTTTGTAGATTTACTTCACAAGACAAAATCCAAGGTGACAACATTTGCATATTTCATATTCATGTTTCATTTCCTTCATTTCATCACTTGGTTTAATTACCTACTAGGGGTTTGACTTAGGAAAACCCCCATTCACTAACAAATCAACAAGATTGTAAAAGTTGCAAAGTTGCTAAAGTTGTCATTCAAACTGCAAGATCACAAAAAGAGCTCTACAGAATTAACTACAGGCTTCCATAACTTGATAATAGGGATTTAAAGAGTGTATACATCAAGGTACAGGATCCTAAAATCAATTTTTTGAAACCCTTAAAGGACCTATTCACCACTGAAGGCGAATGAGTCCTCCATAGCTCAAAAACAGTAATTTTCCAACCAGGTACACAATTTTTTATGCTCTAAAAACATCCCCCATAGTTACGATAAAAATTAGGTTGCATTTTTGGTTGTTATTAACATCATATTTTCCATAATTTGAGGTGATTAGGTCCCTATAAAAATTAGGGATCCATCATCTTGTCCAATCACATAGGGTGGATCATATTTTCATACTAATTAGCCATCTATCGTGAATTAGAATGAAAATTGAAGAACAAGTTGATTGAAATTTTTGAAAGATGGGCTTAACAATATTAATGCCTTTAATAATTTGTCCAATATTTCATTTCTAATAAACAAGAATAAATGACATTAAAATCTATATACCTTGAATAGCAAATGGGAAAAAATGAAGGCTAATTAACTATGTGTATTTAGTTTAATGATGAATAAAACTAGTAAATAAAGATTTGTGAATTATTTTATGAGACTTGATATCTTCCTTATTCTATGACTCTCAAGTGATATTCAAGAATATCTAATGGATTTTTCCTTGGGAAGGGAGATAATTCTCACTGTTAAATGAATTCCCAAATATACTGAATCAATGATCTATTTTTACACCCATTAATTGTGTTCATGGGCATTACATGATAGGTACATTAAATCGATAGTCTGAGGTCTTACCTAGCTATCGGTTGATTTTTGATCCAATGCATGAATTTGTTATCAATAAAATAGTCATTAATGTTGAATAGTTATTATTATTGACTTGACATTCATTTGCATGCTTAATAATTATTTCAACAATAATGAGTACATTTAGTTATGATTTGATATTCAACATTTTTCCACTAACTATTCCTAGGAAGGAAATTGTTTTGATTATTTTTATGAATTGGATAGTTCTTAGAAATATTGACAAAGGTTATCAGATTCTTATGCAGTGATGCATCCTTAAATCAACAAAACCATAATAGATTGAACATGATGACTTTATTTATAGGAATGTGTACACATATTTACACATATATGTACCTATAAATACATACATGTGATACACCTTCCTTAATTAGTTAAATATAAATTTTTATGCTATTGAAAATGATGCATTTCTATGGATATGAAAAGGAATGAATCTACTAATATTGCTTATGAAGCTTACACATCAGTAAGAAGATGTGATTATTTCTTTTATGATCATGCCCAAATGCTTATTGATAATTGTTTTTATTGGTGTATTTTCTTGATATGAACTTATGAAAATATTATTGAAAGGTTGCATGCATATAGACTAGTTATTTAGATTAGATTTACTTGTTGCTTTAAGAGATGTTGTACTGAGCAATATTGATGGTAAACTATTATGTTGCACTCATGATTGACTTTATATGTGCATGAGCATCAAGTATGGTGTCGTTTTGGTGTATTCTATGTGATGAACATGATATGATTAGATGATGATATGTCTTATTGCAGGTATTCCATTACTCATATTCAATATTGCATTGCTAGTTTACCTCGTGCTGGGTTGAGTATTCTTCAATGGACTAAAGAATTTTAGGGAAGTGTTTCACTTCATGGTAGGGCGAAAATGCGCTCTAACAATTTTCTTTCCCTTGAGGTGGTTGAAGGAGTTACAAGGTTGAAATGATCCTATTTGGAAGGTTCTAGTTTCAATTCAGTGTATAGTTTTGATTTGACCAAGAGGTCTATTGTAAGGGAAATGTTCCCATATGTTATGCCTTGAAAATTGACACATGTATACTTTAAATTACTAATTGAATATAATTCATTATCTTTTTTCTTGTGCATTTGGACACGTGTCATTTATATATGCATGGTGAAGTATAATCTGTGCTTTTAATTAAGCTTCATTTACGAAGGTTATTAAATTTATGGAAAAATAAACCCGCATAGCTAATTTCTAACACTAGATTTAGTTGGGAACATATCTCATTCACTAGCATAGTGAGATCCCAAAACTTCTCTAGGTAAGAAGAAAAAATGAGACTAAAAAATGGTGAGACATCACAATTCACCTTGTAAAACAACTATCAATATTGCACATGCAAAAATATATATAAGCTTCACCATCATCCATAGACTATAATGGTTGAACAAGAAAAATAAATAAAAAATATATAGCCTATGCATGTTGAAGAATAGACTAAAGATCATGAGAAATAACTTTATAAGAATTGTCCATGTATAAGAAACTCTTGAAACTCACCATTCAAGCTTGTGATTAAGTATGAATCTTCGCCACACGTATTTTTAATGCAATATTAACCTAGTCATAAAGAGTTAAATTTTCCATGTTTACCCTTGTCCTATATTCTAATGTTCCATACTAAGACTAGGTCTCCTAATTTTGATTTTCTAGTGCTAGACTTCTTGTAAAACAAACACTTGACTTGCTATTTCTTCATGTTCATAGTTTCGATCTTCCTTCTAATTTCATCAAGTTCAATAAGCTAGTGTATTTTATCAGTCATGAAATCATCAAATATTCATTGTATTACCACAAAAACTTGTAAAAAATCATCAAATGGATGATTAGTAGAGTTGCATCAACACCATAAACTAGTTAAAATAGTGAGAAACCAATGTATTTCTTTGGATTTACTTTTGGTTACTTTTCAATAGCTTTTATTAGTTTTGTATTATATAATAGTGAGTGACATTCTATGGTAACACATAAATTTTGTACTACAAATAAAATCTTTCAAGAAATCCTTATAATTGATCATTAAATCCAATATCTAGCGTGCAAATATTTTATGGTAATTTTTATTGAATATTTTATTTATTATTAATTTAAATTAATTGGTACTAATTGATATTTAGACCTTAATTTTTTCATAATACATTTCTCTTTGTTATTTCTTGAAATTTTAATGTTTTTAAACAATAACATTGATGTGGAGTGTAAAGATTTATTGTTAATTTTTTAAATCTATTTTTAAGTTTTCTAATGTCTCAAATAGATATCCTTACCTTTTTTTTATTATTATGGAACTATCTTACTTGTAAAATAAACTAAAAATATAATATTATATAAAAAACCTATTATATATTATATAATATTTAAAAAGCTAATTTTGAGTGCTACATACTTCTAAAATCTCTTTGACCCCATTGTGCATGATGCAAAATGGCTTATTTTGGTTGAGCTAAAATTACAACATGTGGATAGTAGGGGAAAAGGATAATATAGGATACCTCATGGGTAGGTTTGATCAAATCCACATCAATCTAACTCTCTTATGCATTTCAAACACTACACCAACACCTTATATATAGTTTTCTAAGGGATGTTCAATCTAAGGATGTTCAATAAAATCCCAGGTTCTCCTTGCTCCCTATCATGACGAGGTACAAAAATACCACATTGTTGTTGACTAGGTTTAATATAATGGACTTCAATCAAAGTCCCATTAGGTTGAATCTTGACAATTTTTGGCCCGATTTTTTGCTATGTTGATTTATTTTGATACAAAAATGAGACTCAATATTGTGCTTTGAACCAATATGAAATTTAAAAATTAAATAGGATCTAGGGCTCAACATAAAGTGAGTTCATAAGATAAAAATAAATGATATCAAAAAATTTATTAGTAGAGTCATATATTTTTTAGTAACGGACTATCTAGGGGCACACTTATAAGATCAAAATCCAAGAACCTAATGAATAGGGGCAACTTAGAAAAGGGTTCCATGATGTCCATAGAGAAATTTGGGAATGTTGTATGAGCAAAGAAATGGTGTTTGAGGGTTGGCTACATTACCATTTTATCTTCTTATACAAGGGGCAACCTTATATATCATGATTATCTCAATCCAATATACTTTTATGTGTTTCTTTCTATTCGTGTGTTATTTCCTTATTACATGATATATTCATGATACCTCTTACTTTGCATTATTTATATGCTTATATATTTAGCTTATAACTACCTTTTAAGTAATCTTTACCCTCTACTATAATTCCTTGCAAGATTATGGATGTAAATAATTATAGGGGGAATATTATGGCATTGATACTCCTTTGTTGATTTTGTAGAAATTTCAAGTACCTATATAGATACTTTTCACTATGTATAGAGGATGTTTATTGTATAGCAATGCAAAATTTTCTTATATGCTACATGAAAACATACCATATAAATTGAACTTCCTAACCCTACTTCTCATTTCCCACTCTTCATTATCTTAGATGATTAAATTAAGTTTGTATTTTATGAAAAAATTAAGACAAACGTTATAGATCTGAATAATTTCTTATTATTTGTAAACTCCCAAGGAGCATGTACTTGTTGAAGGATGAACACAATTAATAAGATCTAGTAGGACACATTACTTTATATGGTCATGGTATCCTTTTTAATATTTAAGTATTTACTTGCATGTTTGTGAGTGATCATTACCTTTGAAATGCATGTACATACTATATTTCACATTCATCCCAAAGTGGGAGAATGTCCTAATACAATCATATATTGATAAATGATGCAATATTACAAAAAGTTAATCTCATTCCCCAATCCTTCACTTATCCTCACCTTCACACATTTTAAAATATTTGAACCTATCTTATCCATATCCACACATATTCTCATACAATTTAATATTTATCATAATTTTAATTGTCACATATGTCCAAGAATTTATTCACCAGATTGAAATTACCACTTCCTCATCTTGAGTCAATATCATTTATTTCAATCACATTGAAATGCGAATTTGATCCCTAAAAATTCAAGTTTTTCCAACTCCCACCCTCTTCATTCCTACCATGAATTGACTTGGAACACATTCCACATGATTTATTGCTATAAAGTAATATTACAAGACTTTCAAATGCATTCATTTATTGTATGATACAAACATTTATTTAATAATCATTCACGTTCAAGGAGCATTCACTATAGAGACACTTCAATCATAACACTTAAAAAAACTATCTCCACTAGGGTTATCATCCTAGGTTATTTATACACTTGTTTTTTTTACCAACATTTGTGAAAGTCATGAAGCCAACAATTATAGAGGCTTGACCTAAGAGAACTTGACCTTAGAAACCTAATAACCTCCCTAAAATTTCACCAATCTTTAACATCGACAAGGAGTTAGATTAATTAATTGTTAAAATTAATATTATTTATTATTAAAACATATAGTCAATAATACAAATAATTTTATTTTTCTTTCAAAGTCGAGTGGAAGCTAAACATCATCATTGGATTTTGGATGAGTAAATTTTTTTCCATTATTTTTATTAATTATAATTTTGGTGTTGCAGAGAAATTATGCTCATTCTGATCTAGATCCATGTATATTTATGGTAATAGTATTCCACCATGAATTCTATTGCTAGAATGGGAGAGCCAAACCAAATTGCCAATTTTCTATTTTCTTTGAATTTAAATAAAGTGCATGGTATATTTATAGTTGTAAAGTGAGCCAAAATAAATTATTATTTAGATTTTATAATAATTCTAAAATAGAAACAATTTATGTATATGTTTGTTTAATGCATGTAAATTCTACCTCAAATCCTAATACTACTTCCTTAAGTGTAGCGATTTATTATGTGGATGATATAGTTTCAAAGTGATGTTCAAAACATGGATGAAGAAAAATGACAAATGGTTGAGCAAATGGGACATCAAATTACATGAGTGTCTTAACACCAATGAAGAAATTAAAAATTGTGTCACAAAAAAATTCATGACTGCCATGTGGACAAAGCAGATAGGGTGGAAAAAAGCACACTATGTCAAAGAGTTCAACCCAACTTGGGAACACAGTGAAATAAATTATTTAGGGGTAGCTATTAAAAGGAAAGCAAGGTTTTTAATTGCTTAGTTGAGGATTGGGTCTCATCATCTTAGGTGTGATACTAGAAGCTGGACTACTCCCAAGGAAGCATGGGAGGACAAAACTTGCAAGTTTTGTAGAAAAGGGGCGGTGGAGACAAAATAACACTTTATGAAGGAGTGCACAACTTATGAGGATATCTGTACACAGTATGAAGAAAAATTAAATATTGGCAATCTGCATGAGTTATTTGATGAGGAGAAGATCAACATGACTACTATTTTTTTGGTCAAAATCCATAACATAAGGTCCAGCATCGAGATTATTTTGGAGTTTGTGTAGTTTCTATCTTTGTGGTTTTCGGTCCCTTTGATCATTTGGTCTTGTGGACAATATTAAAATCTCTCATTCATTCATTTGATATAAAAATAACTAGGTAACTTTGCATATATATTGGCCTTATCCCTATGCGATTGGTAGTGTATACTAGACTTTTCCTTCTCTATTGGTTCGTATAATGAAATTCTTTTGGACTTTGACCTTGACTCTCATACAAATCGTAGAAAGGAATCTCTACTTTATGAACACCATACACTAACAAGTATCTCTCCTTTACCTATCCTTTCCTTTTAATCTTCCATCTCTGTGAAGCCACTAAATTTGTATAGATGTCTATAGTTAGAATGGTTAATATTGATTTAATATTTCATTTTTTAATAAATACTTATCCTTTTTATTAGTAAAAATACTTGAAATTATTAATTATGATTTAAAATTGATATTCATATGATCATATTTAAGTATTTCTTTGTTAAAGTATATTTAAAATTTTAAGAAGATTTTATCATATAAAAGGGAAGATTTCATAATCACCAATTCTTTTTATATATTTAATTTAGTACATGTGTATATGTGTAATCTTGTTTATAATAAAGTACATTAGAACTTGAAGAAGAAGTTTGAAAAACAATTTCTTCATAAAAAAATTGTTTGATAGATAGGGTTGAAATCAAGTTGAGACTCAACATGAAATAAGTGATGTTTAAGAATGGAACACAAAGTAAGGGAAAAGGCTATGATGTCTAACCCCTTTAATAAGCCACAAATCTAAATATACCTCATGTAGGCTACAAATAGGATGATTATAGAAGATGAAATCACTCGGGAAACAAGTCCTTAGGCTTGGTTGTATGTCTTGTGCATCTCCCAACACCTAGAATCCCTCATGATTCTCCATAGGCATCTATCATCGACCTTCACTAATGCTTGATCTTTGACACAAAATGAACTTGAAGATCTTATAACGCTACTCCAAACTTAACTTTTTCTTGCTTGTTGACTATGAATGCTTGATCTCATGAAAGTTATTTGTCTCTTAGTTTGCTTGAAATATTCTTCTTAGGTGAAAGTATGTAAAATAAACTTGTATTTATACATAATTTGAGAATTAACCCTGAAAGTCAAATAATTCAAGCCGACATCAGATTTGGAAATGAAAATTATTAAAATACCACTAGAATTGAATTCAAAAAGGGGGTCCTTATTAAGGGAGGACCCATTTTCCACCTAGGGTGAATGGGTCCTAGCACAAGTTTCCAGGACCTTGCCTTTGGGGGGTGAAATAACATTAAAAACCCATGTCAAATCTGCAAAGAAAGGGGGGTCCTATAGAGGGAGGACCCATTCACCACCTAGGGCCAATGGGTCCTATCACCAATTTGTAGGACCTCAAATTTTCCAAATTAAATGTTTTATAATTTGACTATTGGGTGTCAGGATTGATCTCTTAGAAAATGCAATTAAGAGGGCTTGAATTTGAATTAAAGGTCCAATTAACCATAATTAATTAATGAGACTCTAGATAAGTGTGAAAGTGTGTTAAAACACTTTACAACACCTTAACAAGGTACAATTTAAGTACATTTAATTTTAAAAAGAGCCTAGACTAATGTGAATGTGTACAACACATTACAACACTAACCCAAGGCACAATTAAGTTAAATTATATGTCAGTTATTCATAAATTAAGTGTGAAAAAGGACTACTTTTTTCAAAACTACAAAGAATAACTCTCGTAAAAGGCATGGTATAAAAATTGATCAATATCACATATTACAATAGTATCTTTCCTTCAATTTCTATCTACTTTTGTCTATTGGGAAATTCATATCACCAATGCCACTTAGATTATAAGAATGCAATCTCATGTAGGAGGCTTCAAGATCTTTTTTTATGGAATATAATGTCTTATTAAATGAAAAAATATTTGCTATAAGAAAAATTAAAATCTTGTCCTTGAAAATAAGTCCTTACTTTTGTATACTGACCTTTTCATAGATGCCTTTAAAATTACATTGCAAATTTATTTTGTCAATTCAAAGATCTTTTTACCATATGTCATATATATACAATTTTTAACATTAATTTTTATTAAAAATAATTCAACTAATTTTTTTAACATTAATTATTAAAAAAACCATAAAATTTCTAACATCTTAGAATTTCTATCTAAAATTTTAAGTTTAATTATCTTTATAAATCTATTAAAAGGCTGCTTTATAAAATAATTGTAAAAATTCTCAACGACTTCTCCATGGCACTTTTTAATTTGTTCTCTTCAGGGGCGAAACATTTATTGATGGCTTATGTGCTACAAAAAAATTATATTGCTTCCAACTAATCTATGCATCTCATTGGTTGAGAATATGTCAGAGTGTACAATGTTCGACATAAAGAGTTTTTATGAAGACGTTCACCAACAATCCCCATTTTTATGGAATATTCACAATGGTACAAGTGGGAAATGGCTATCCAACCCTCAAAATAGTTATTTGAATGTATTTATTAATTAATTAAAAATTAATATATAATGTATTCTTTATTATTAATTAATTAATAAATGCGGTCAAATGTCTGTTTTGAGGGCTGCATAGATATTGTCGTACAAGTGGGGATGCTTCGAATGCAAGGCTCACCCATTCTCTATTGTGGTAGAACACCTTGTCTCATGTCATCCACGTAATGTTCTGCCCATGTACGAAAGCCACAAGAGCATTCACCGCAAAATCCAAATAATCGGACCATTTAATATATAGAAATATAGATAGAAAGATTATTATTGGAAATTTTTATATATTTTAATATTATATAATTAGTTAGTTATAAAATAATATAAATTTATATTTTTTTTTAATTATAAATATGAATTTTGATTTGTATAAATAATTATTGAATCATATAATTAAATCTAAATTTTATTGAACAATTTTTAATTTTTAAATTTTTTTTTATCATTTTTTGAAACAATTAGATTCTTTTGAAGAATCTAAATAGCCACATGCTATTATATCAATAAGACATATGATTATGGCTAAATTTTTTGCTTCCCTTCAATTCAAAATCAAGATTAGTGTCCATTTTACATTGATCAAAGTTCCATAAGAGTGTCTCTTTATCTTTGTAAGTCATAATCTGCTTTATAAATTCTCTTTTAAACTATTGTCATTCCTATGCATTGAAACACAATGTTGTTAGATGAAAGGTCATAATTTGTAACCATTTTATTACATATGTAACTTTAGTAATAAAAAACTAAATTCTTGAGAAGGAGGTTGAATCTTTTCTTTTTTCCTTTTTCATCATTGATTGTACACCTATGTAAGCTAAAAATTATAATTGATTAATTTATTATTTTTTCTCTTTTAAAAAGAGGATAATTAAAAGCTTAGAAATTTGAGAGAGTGTGAAACTAATTATACATACCCGAATTTTCTATTGTGAGAGCAATAGTAGGCGATCTTCTTCCTTCCTTCTAATAATGTTGTAATGAAATTTTTACATTTTGGAATAGTGGTCAAAAGAGAATATAAGCTCTATACAAAGACCTTTTATGCATTTGACTTTAGATAGTTTTGTAAATGTGATGCATTTTCTTTTATTTTTACTAGTATTGATTATGAGTTTATTTAGTGTAAGGCCTTGTGATTTGTGTATAGTGATTGCCCATGCCATGTATAGTGCTATTTGTCTACACTTGCCTTGTGATACAGATTCTATTAGTATGGTTTTTGTGTTTACTTCATCTTATAGTCAACCATTATAGTTATCAAATGTTATTGTAATGTATGTTGGAAATTATGGAAGTTTAGATATGATGGGGTATAAAATATCTTTGACCTCTCCAAGAGATCCATTTGCATGTCTAGCTTGGATCCATAAGTTTTTTGTAAGCATGACACATTGAGATTTTCTTAGTAATGCATCTTGAGGAAGTTCCTCATTATTACTATTAGTTCCTAACTTATGTTGTGTATTTACTACAAAACGGAGTGCAATGGGTAGAATTAGTAGTTAAATAACACTTTTTTTCTATGTAAGATTACTAGCTCATTTGTAGTAAATAAGTATATGGATTCATCAAAATCTTCTTGTTCAACTATTGTTAGTTTCATGTTTGTGTGATTCATTAATAATTCTTAGTCATGTTTTGTTGGTTCTACATTATGCATTTTTTGTAATGTATGGTGAATATTTAAATTGGATTATCACCTTGTTGTCTAAATATTATTTATAATGTAACAATTGTATTCAATTTGTGCCATAGATTTATTGTAGTTGTTAGTGATGCATAAATAGGTTTATCCATAACAAGTAGCGGTTGGGCAAGGCCTCCTATAAGAATTACACATATTCCACCACAACAAAGATTTTGTTGATGTGGGATTGCTTCATGTAACTCACTGTCAAATTTAATAGTATTTTTGGTCCAACAAAGATAATCTCATTGATTTCAATGTATTGTATGTTTTTCATGCCTTCTTAAAATATTTTCAATGCTTGTCCTTGAAATGGTTGCATTTATCTAATTAGAATCACAATTGTTGCATGTATAATCAAGGCTTCTATAATAAATGTTGCAATTCCCCTTGGTGAAAGAATAAGGAATGGGTTTACTCATTTTGGCACCAATTTTTGAAATGAATTTATTATGCAACTAATTTAATAGGATTTTCTAGCACCTACAATTCCTTTTATTACCATATATAGTAATTTTTTTAGAAATTATCTAATAAGTGATTTGTAATGATACTAAGTGGTAGTTGTTGGGTGATCCCACAATATTGGTTTACAATTTTTGGTCAAATTAGACATTGAAATATTTTTTTCTAACTAAATCTTAATTTTCGGGCACCTATAGCGGCTAAACTGTGAGGAATTTGAAGATGATGCAAACTAGTGATTTGTGACATTTTGTTTATAGATAGAACTAAATATATTTTTTCAAAAATTTTGGGATCAGATTGCACT
The DNA here is from genome assembly GCA_007115665.2 of Sequoiadendron giganteum. Classification (NCBI taxonomy): domain Eukaryota; kingdom Viridiplantae; phylum Streptophyta; class Pinopsida; order Cupressales; family Cupressaceae; genus Sequoiadendron; species Sequoiadendron giganteum. Next base: position 409,738,488 of record CM021110.1, on the reverse strand, counting down.
TCTTTTTCCATCTCCTTTGAAAACTAGTTTTTTTTCAGTAAACAACATTTTGAAGGAGTGACGCGCACCGTATACAACATAATATTTTTCCATGAAGGATAAAATTATAATATTTTTGAATTTAGATTTGTAACTACGATATCTAGCCCTTTTATTTGCTTTCATAGTGTTTTATTTAATATTTTTTCCTTAATCAAGTTTAGAATTCAAATCAATTACAATTCAAACATAGGCAAACCGTATATAACATAACTTTTTTTGTATGTATCAAAATTCAATTTTTTTTATTTTAGTAGATCAAGGACATCAGTACCTAGCCCGCACATATTTTTGAAAATTTTATTTTGATAATCTGCTATTTTTCCACATGTGCAAAATAGAGAGCTTGATTTTTGGTGAAAAACCTATGTTTAATAAAACTAAAAAAACAAATACATTATAAAACCAAAACATATTTAAATTATATTCGTTGGATAGCTTGTTTTGAGGACTACCATCATCCAGTTAGGTCTATGAAGTCTTCTCTATTTTCATCCTCAACCCAAGCTTCGGAGGGCAAAATTCTAGAGTTTTTTGGAATTAGAGGGGGAGAATGGGGGAAAAGGGGGGCTCGCTTGAACCAGGGTTCATTCGAACTGCCTTTCCAGAAGCACTTTTTTTGCTTATTTTTCTGGGAAGTGGGACCCGACATTAAATGGGTTCACTTAAGGCAGGGTTCTATTGAACCCCATTTGGGTTCGCTCGTACCAAAAGTTCGTTCGAACCCTCAAATACCACATTTTTATGCATGGGCTTGTTTTTTGCAACTTTTCATTCCTCATTGGAATTGTAAACCACTTTTGTGGGTTTACCCTGTTGTTTTGGTGGCAACATATAGTTTTGGTTGTACAAATTTAAGGGGGAATAAAAATCTTGTTGGAACATCCTATTTATGTTTATAAATTGAATTCCAGCATCATGCAAATATGAAAGAACATTCTATTTTTCCATTTATTATTGTTGTCAAAATCATGTCAACCTAGCATTTCAAGTTCATTGACATTAATACTATTAGCAAGGCCCATTTGAGATAATAACTCTCAGATCTATTCATTTTTACATCATCTTCAACTTGACCAATGTGATCAACATACCATGCACTATATTTTTGAGTATTCACATGTTCTTCCAAGTATTGATGACTTCTTCTTTGTTGGGCCCTATATCTTTATCTATTTTTCAGAAATGCTTATATATACGTAAATCATTCCAAAATAAAGTTTCAAGTCCTCTTTTGGAATGTTATAGAACCATGAAAATACTTGCACTATTGTTTATTTCTTTTCTATCTCCCATTTGGATCTTTTGTGAAAAGCAACGTGTGTGAAGGATCTTGTTGATTCAATTAATGTTACCATTTCTAGGTTAGATGAATGGTACATATTTTGTGTATTGAATGATTTATTTAAGTGTTTGGATTTTTCAAAATTTGTACATGTTACAATTCTATTAAGAATCGAAAATAAAAAACATATCAAAATTACCTATTTTCTATGTTAAAATAACAAAATTTAACACCACATCAAATTTGTTCCATTACGAGTATTTCTAAAACTAAATATCCCTAATCTATAACATTAATTTATGTGAAGTGTACGTATTTTTATCGTTGTTAAGTGAGCCAAACCAGAATAGTAATCAGATTTTACAAGTCTTGTAAACTAGAAATGATTTATGTATGTGAATTCTACCTCAAAATGCCCTTCGAGTCAATACCTTAAAATCAAACAACTTTCTTTGCCTTCCTTAGTAATATTATACAGCGCTGACGCATTCAAATGGCTATCAGCGTATTACATTCAGTAAGGAAAATGAAAGGCCCGTATATTAGCAGTACCATTACCATGGTATCCATAACACAATTTAGTCGACGGTAGGGATCATCATAACATAGACGACAACCAGGAAATCCGAAAGAAAGCTTGCTGCTGCCACCCACACAATCATTTCCATTAACGAGGTGACCCTTCCAGCCTGTTCGGTGGCGAGAATGATGGCGACCACCATCGAAGCGAGCAAAGTCACCGTGTCTGTCACCAAAACTATGTTCAAAGCAATGTTGTGGCCTGAATCCACTTTTTTCATTTCGCCCACACGTCTGGGCATTGCCATCATAACAGTCAAGCTTCCGCCAAACAAAGCTATTGCCACCTGTAGAATGGATTTACGTCTTCTGTTAGATGGACTCTGCTCTACTGTCTTGTCTGCTGCTGATAGATGATTTTGTTGTATTGGGAGCACTGTTGAGGCCGATTGAGGATCTTGTTTTTCTCCATCTTCTCTCGGAGAAGGATCTTTGTTGGACAACATGTTCTGCCAAATAAACACCCACAACGTCAAATAGGGAAAGAGAATAGAAACAAGAATTGAGACTGCATGCGTAGTTTTGTTGTTCACCTGAATCTGAAGCTGAGCAGTTCCCAACAAATCTATCGCTTTAGAATTTGATCCGTCGTTGTTTGCAACTATGGCCTTCTCTCACCCTTATATATATTGCCATTATTCCCACAAGGTCGGTATAGTTGACTAGACTTTCCATTCTCTATTGTTTTTTCCTATGAATTTCTTTGAAATTTCACCTGATACTCTGATACAACACGTAAAAATGATCATTTTATTTAAACATCACATCTTTCAATCATGGAATAGGTAATATAAATTTTATATTTTATTTTTAATAATTGAATTAAATTTTAAATTTCATAATTATATGATTATATTTTATATAGACCATCAAAATTTTGATATACGTATGTAATTTATATTTAATTTTGTTTATAATAAAGTATATTTTAGAATTTGAAGATTAATTTTGAAAATAATTGTCGTAAAAATTTGTTTGATAAATAGAATTGGTATCAAATTTAGAATCTCCATTGAAATAAGTAATGTTTAAAAATAACTCTCATAAAAGATCTGATATATAAATTGACCAACATCACATATTATAATAGCAACTTTTCTTTAATTTTTATCTATGTTCGTCTATTATGCAATTCATATTACCGTCACATACATTATAACTATGCAATCTCATGCTAGAGACTCCAGGATCTATTTTTAGGGAAGATGGGGCCTCACTAGACGAAAAAATATCTTTTATAGGATAAATTGGAATTTTGTTCATACCAATAAGAGTCTTTACTTTTTAATTTTCAATTTCTAATAGATGTCTTTCAAAATTGCATTAAAAAATTCTTCCAATATCTTTTATCACATGTCAAATATCTATAAATTTTAACATTAAATTTTATTAAAAAAAAATTCACCAATTCACTAACATCCTAAAAAATTTGAACTTAAAATTTAAACTTTGCTTATTATTATAAATCTATAAAACCACTTATAAAATATTCCAAATTTTTTAAGGCATAATAATAAATTTTTAATGAGAAATTTGCTTATGATTCCAAAAACAATATTTTTAAACTATGGAAAACTCATGCTTAGGAACTAGTACATAAGTTACTGATTACGTATTTTACGGCGTAGCCTCTAGTTTTGTCCACCGACAAGATAATACGAGGGGCACAAAACCAGCCTCAGGTTTTCGTATGTGGCCAACTCGAGACGAGGCATTCTCTCCCAACTGGAAATAAGATTGCCTTGCGTTCACATTCGAAGCCCCACCACCATTGTGAGCATTCCATGAAAAAGGAGACCATTGTTAAATGTCTTCATAAGAACTCTTACGTCGGACGTTGTACAGTGCACGTTGCTCAAACCTCATAAAACTCGAAATAGACCACGTTGCCCAGGCCAATAGGAATTTGCCTTGTTTGCAAGCCATGCTATTAAGATTGCATCATGGTAGAAGGATTCTACCACTTTAGTGAGAATTCAGTTCCTGGTTCCTAACAATTCGTAGGAGTTTTATTCACATGAGAAAGAACAAGGAATATAGACAAAGGTGTACCTTACCAAATTTTATAATTAGCTGATAAGTTTATTGTGTGCACTTTGGTCAGAATTTTCATTAGCTTTCCCACTTTTTAACTCTTTTGACGTCCGGCTTCCAGTCAGAGAAAATGTGGTGATTATTTTTATTTTTTATATTTTATATTAAAAATGTTTGGCACGTCGATAGAGAAGGCTAACAAAATTAAACGTCGGTTGGCATCAACATTAATTGTTGTATGGTTTATGTGTAGTGGCGATCGTTGTAATAACACTTGCCATTTAAAACCTAAGAAAACATAGCGAAGCAATTAAAGAGTCTATGCAAATTTCGATAAGGCATTGTTGGGTGTCATTCTGTGGCTTTACCTACTATGAGAACTGTGAGTTAGGATGACGATCTTCTGTGAAGGTGCAAGTTCGATCATCCGTTGTCAAGCTTCTGTGAAGGTGCAATTTCGATCATCTGTTGTCAAGCTTTTGTGAAGGTGCAAGTTCAATTAGCGACAGAGGTTTTGTGAAGGTTAGAGGTTATCTTGTGTTTTTTGCATAGGGTGATGGTTACAAAAGAAATACAAAAGTCTCGGCTCTAATAATTTTTTCCCCATTTTTGTAGTGGTTGGAGAAATAAGGGAGCTGAGAGAAAGCAAGCGGGCAGAGGTGCATTTGGGAAACCCCTTTAAAGCAAGCAGGAAGAGGTGCATGTGGAAAAAACCCTTTGTAGAGGATTTCAAAAATAGTTTATGTTATTTTCCATAGGGCATAATTGAGTGTTGTTATGTGGCTTTACTAATATTGTTTCATTTATGGTTTCTGTGTACTCACGATGGTTGCAAGACTGTTCAATTACTTTGGTAGGTGTTAAATGCAAGCTGCTATTGCAACCATTGCCAATATATGGAACCCATACATGAAACAATGTTGTCATGACAAGTTGTGCCAAGTGATATCTATTTCCTGTACTTAGGCAACATACACATATATCTACATTTAAACTTATCTATATATGTTCTCACATTTATTGACAAGTTTAGGTGTGGATATCTATGTAGTTTACAAAAACACTTGTCACAGTGGTGGCTCATAGTCTTGATAGCAACTAAAGCTATAGAACAACAGTTAACAATGCCTTGTTGAAAATAACATAAACTATTCAATTGCTTTGGTAAGTTTAGAATGCTAAATATTAGTGTGGCCGTTGGTACTATATGGAAACCATACATGAAACAATGTTGCCATGCCAGGCTATGCCAAGTGATGTTTATTTCCTTTTCCCTCGTGTTGATTTCTCTATTGACAAGTCCACCTATGGATATATATGTGTGTTATCTACATATAACTTTAGATGCATATATGCAGATTTTTTTATTTCTTTGCAACCATCGCCACTACATGGAAATCATAAATGAAATAATATTTTCTCTTAACCCCTATTCTCTAACCCTTAACCTTGTTTTCCCTCTTTACATGTGTGTTTGGAGGTCTTGTATGCATATTTGTCAAAGAGCAAGGTATCAAAAGGTGTCAAGAATTCATCAAAGTCTTTCAAATTCAACAAAACCCTCAAGGAAGCTTGGAGATCACCTATAGGTCAAAGTCTATAGATTCGAGTCTGGATTCTTATCATAAAATAAAGTGTAGACGAAGAGCTACACGTTGCATCCCCAAATTTTATGAAAGCTGAAGGTGGAATAAGTCAGCATCAGTGGCGAATTAGTCCCACTATCAGGCCTGAAAAGTGGTTTTTTGCATTTCTAGATACCTAATTTCCTGAAACTTGTTTCGGTAGAATCTCCCTAAAATTGGACTAAGTCGCCCAGCTTGGCATAAGTGTCCCAATCATCTTCAACAATGAATTTTGCAGTATTTCATAGCCTCTATGCATGACTTTCTAATTCCTATGTGCACTTCTCCAGTTTTATTTATTTTTGTTATAGTTTGTTTGGTTTCGTAGGTCATTTGCATATCACAATGTGTTTTCAAACATAGTGCATTTTCTAGGTTTTGTATTAGTATTTGATTTCTTGTATCAATTCTTAGCATTTAATAGATTGCATTAAGGCACATTTCAATCATATTTGCATTAGTTTTGAATGAACCCCTAGGTTTTTGGTGGGATACCTTTCTCCTTTCAGGTGCAAAACCTTAGAAGTGGAAGGAAGCACCCTATCCCCTAAAAATTCTTTGGTTCACGTTTATAGTCCAAAGCTAATATGCCTTGACATGTCTCTTGCTTTATCATATAATACAAATTTTTTATTTCTAGCAATTATCAAATTTCAAATTATATCCTATTTTTTAATCTCATTTTTGGAGTTTATTTATTTATCTTTTGTTTTTAGGTTGATCAAGCTGAAATCAAATAATTCATTTACAAGTGGTAGAAAATAGAACATGAACTATTCACAAGAGATCCCAACCTTTCTGAAATTGACAACGCTGGTTGGAATACCAATAATAGCACATATAAAAGCAAGAAATATACACCAATGCCTAAGCCAGTATGCTCATCCAAGCTGTGAATTGTATTATATGGGCTTGATAAAATAAAATGGATTTTACAGCAATAGACTTACACCAAGTTCATTAGCTTTGATCACTACAAGCTCATTCTTGTTGTGGGAACCAGTAACAAGGCCAACATTGGCCTCTATTGCTACGAACCTTCAAGGGCTTAAAAGAACTGGATTCTTAAGATTTAAATATGGGTTTCCTACTTGTCTACTAGATTAAAATTGGGTTGATTGTAATGCAGAATATAGTTGGATTCTCAATAGTGGACTAGATTAGAAATGAGCTCTTGATTGTAGATTTTATATATATATATATATTATGCAACACAACCCAACTAGTTAGTAATTGTATACTTCTTGCCCTATTTCAACGTAGAATCTATTATTGGGTGTTACTGACTTGGCAAATAAATCAATTTTATACCAACAACCCTCCAATTTTTTTTCCATGAGAACTAACATCATCAGGAGGATAGCATAAAATCAGAGAACAAGGTAGAGCAAGGCAGGGCATGGAGTTATGAAAAGCTGAAAGGATTGGAAGAACAATTGAGTTGCTTCTTGTATAAGTTTGTGAATCAAGCCATCAAATAGAGATTTCAATAATAACCATAGAGTAGAAGATTTCTTTTCAGATTTGTGACTTTTCTAACAATTGTAAGCTTGGCCTTGATGAATCTATAGGTGACAACTTGTATACTGAAACAAATGTGACTTTTCTCATCATAGATGTCAGTAGAATAAATTCTTTATTATAAGCAATCAAGTTCATATTCTCAATTCTTTGCTTTCATATGAATGAAAAGTACAAATGTCATGATTTTGAATCAGATAGTACATGATGTATTTAATTTCTTAATATTTAATTATTTTAAAAGCACTTGTTTCTAGAACCATGTGTCAGTTGCAAAAATGACTGAAACTTTCTCAACTAATTAGATTGGAGATAATTCATTTAAAAAATATTTTTTGTTAAAAAATATGCATCTGAACTTTACAAAAATAAAAATAAATATTTGTTGTCCATAAAGTAATTCTAACTTCTCATTTGATAATAGGTACAATTATTAATCTGTCCATTAAATAAAATGGAATGCATAGTAAAAAAAAACTAAACTAAATATTAAAAATATGAATTTTATAAATACAGATATATATAGACATGTCTATTACATTAATAGCTTCACTTAAAAGATTAAGTACATGAATTTTAGGAAATCTTATTATATCCATAGATATATGGACATGTCTCTTACATTAACACTGGTTTTCATGGGCACGATAACAAGTGACTTTATTTAGAGCATTCGTCACTAACAGACAGAAGTGAAGTGATGACGAGGAAATAGGAGAGAAATTGACGCTAAGCTATATGCAGGAGTATGCTCCGGGAATGATATGAAGATGTGCAAGTAATTCATAAACATGAGCACAGGGAAGAAGCAGCCGAGGGATCAAGGCATGTTTCTCTTTCGGCAGGTGATGCGAGCCTGGAGATGATGTTTCATAAACATGAGTATAGAGGAAACACCCGGGCTAACATCTGGAGGACTGCCTTCGTCGATACATGTCCAGTGGAATTTGTTGAGCAAATTACTGAGAGTGATGGGAATATGCACGCTTGCAACGTCCATTCCTGCACACACTAGCCTTCCTGCTCCAAACGGAAGATATGACATTCTTATCTTGTCGCGCTCCACATCGCCTAGGAATCTCTCGGGTCTGAACTCATCAGGCTCCTTCACACCCCGGGGTCGTTGGAAACGCCGTGCAGATTAAAAGCCACTGTTGATTTTGCGGGTATAGTGATGCCCATCACCTTACACGCATCCACAGTTTGGTAAAAAATAGCGAGAGGAGCAATTGACCCCTTTCTCAGTGTCTCCTTCACAACAGCTTGCACATATGGCAACTTCCCCAAATCCTCTAAACGTAAAACTTCACCTTCCCCCTCCCTCACGGCTTTGTTCACCTCCTCGGAAGCCTTTTCTTGCATGTGTGGATGGTTTATGAGATAAGCCAGAGCCCATTCCGTGCATGTCGAGTTGCTGTCCACCGATAGAAGGAACAGCTCATGCAAATTGAACGCTATTTCTTCATCCGATAACTTTGATTTGTGCTCTTCATCTTCTCCTTCGCCAATGGAAAGCATACAATTCAAGAAACAGTTGGGCGCACTCTGCTGCGGGTATCCACGATTACTACGTGCAAATTTTATCAAAGGCAATAAAAGCTGCAGAACATTAGCCCGGAGAGCCTTCCACTCCTTTTGCGCTGTAATCGAGGAAGGGACGAAGTGGCGAGCGTATGGGAACCAATCTATCACAGTTTCTCCTCCATCAGTTAGCCTAATTCCGCTATTAGGTGTTCCAGTTCCGTCAAGAATCTTTGGTCGTCAAAGTGAGGGCCAAAGCATAACGTGTCAATGAGATGGCTCACACTGATCTGATGAGAAGAGCTCTGGAGTGCAACGTGGGAGGGACTGAGAACATTTTTGTGAAGAACCTTTCTGAGCTTACTCCAATGCTCGCCAGAGGGAGACATAATGGTGGTTTTATAGTTGGCGGAAGTAAACTGCCTGGAGTAGACTGGGGGACGGCTTGCGAAATTGGAGGCCTGGTTTACCAGCGCCTCCCAGGTTGCAGTTTGGCCGGTGAGAACTACAAGAGGTGATAATCCCAACCACACTGTCATCACAGGGCCATAAGATTTTGCCATATTTGTCAAGACCGAAAGAAAATTGTCACCCTTACTGATCTGATGCAAGTTGCTCAATAATGGCAGCACCGGTGGAGACGGAGGCCACTTTTTCTTCCTACTGGTTAACAAGATGTGGCTAGCAAACAGGGCAAGCAGGCTAATAAGCAATATGGCAATGCCATCCACCATGGGGGATTGCAGTAAACGGAGGCGGCCAACATAAGTACTCGCACTTACTATGTTCTCCATGACGGATGGATGGATTGGTTTTATGCCAACTGATATGCGACTCTTATATACACTCAGATCCCTTGGATTTAAGACAAGCGCAGGGTATCACACACTGGACGAACACTTTTGTTTATTGTCCTAATTATTCGGTCAATCTTAATCTCCCAATAACTAATCTTCAGTGTCATGTTGATCTATCAAATCTCATTAAATATTAAACACCACGAACACATGGTTTGTTGTAATAAAACAAAGTGTCGTATTTAGATGGTCTTAGGTTTTGTTGTCTTTCTCAACTAGTGTAGGCCTTGTGTCCAAAGAACTATTTAAGACAAGCGTAGGGTATTACACATTGGACAAACATTTTTTTTTTTTTTTTATCTTTTTAATTTATTTGGTCAATCTTAATCTCCCAACAATCAATCTTCATTTTTATTGTTTTTGATTAGAGGATAAACAGGTTTTGAATGGACCCGAAACCATTTACAACAGGTTTTGAATGGACTCGAAACCATCAGGTTTTGAAGGGACACGAGACCCAAACAAGGAAGGATAGGTTGCCCGAAAGAAAGTCAATAAAGCCCAGCAACAAAACAGAGTCAGAGACTCAACCCAAACCTACAGCCAAAACAGGTTGCACAACATAGAACCAAGATCTTACATAGATCTTGAACCCATTGGTTTTGAAGGGACCAACAACCCTATACAACCAGGTTTTGGCAGGGATCTTAAACCCAAGAGAAAAGCTTGCAGCAGCCAGGCAACAACATGTGATTCGTTCATAATGATAAGCCTTTCCATAACACTGGCAAAAACTACTAAGTCATGGGTTTGCAGAAGCAAAGCCCCAATATTAGACAAAACCGAGCCCAACAACATAACCTCTTCACCTCTATAGAAAAGGTCACCACAAGTGCTCAAGGCTCCAAAAGAAAACCATAAAAACCAGTTGCTCACTCTACCTCTATAGGAGACAAAACCAAGCTCGTCCAACCCACCACAACCACAACATCCCTGCAAACCAACACACCACCTCAATAGGCATGGGAATCCCCTCAATGGGAAAAGCAAGAATAAACCTTCACCCGCAGAATACACCTCCACCCAAGAAGGAGAGGACTCCACCTCCATAGGAGAGGTCTCCACCTCAAAAGAAGACCTAGTATTCAGAGAGAAGGAAAAGACTGCAGTAAGATGAAAGAGCTTAGCAAGCAACATCAGCAAAAACATTTGGGTCTTTAAGTTAATCTCTGAAAGCTGCCCAGCCTTCACCACCATCAACACAGAACAAAGCAAAAACAACACCAAAACCAAACCCATAGAGGGTTCCAACCAAAGCACCAACCCCCAAACACCAACGAAGAACATCAAAGAACATGGGGGAAAGGCCATAAACATGGGAAGAAAAAAGATGCTTGCTCTCACAAAGAAAAACCCCTGATGACACCTGAGTAGACCCAGATAAAACCCAACAAAGCAAGGGGAGAAAAACATCCTTACTCGAGCAATAATACTGCACCACCATATCGGCCAACAACCCAAAACAGGCTCCAAACCAGAGAAATGGATGTCAGAATCCACTAGCCATTTGGAAGCCACAATCAGGCCGGTAAAGATAGCACCAAGCAAAGACATCTCCAAGGTGTAATCACCCCTACCCAAAGCCAAAGTAGGCCAAATGAAAGACCACAAAGAAGAGAAACTGTTCAAAGAAACAACAACTCCCCCCGTAGATAGCTACCATACACCAACAAAGGCCTATCAGAATCAGGGCTGACAAAAGCAGAGAACATAGCTTGTCGCCCATGCTATAGGCCGTGCACATCGCACCCCTGCTCCACCAGCTTCACCAACAAAAACAATTCCACAGAGGGAAAAGAGGGCCAATACTCGCACCCTCCCAACACCTCGAGAACCGCCGCATCAGCCACCCTTCTTCCATTTCCGATGCCGAAATCCACAAACTCATCTAGGAGCCACAACTGAAAAATCCCAGACAGGGGTCCCAAGCCATCTGCCTCTTCGTCACCTTCACTCTCTCCCTCTCCATCAAAGGATTTGAAAACTCCTTTCCCGCCCAAACCGCCTCGTCCGTTTCGTCTCTCCATTTCATGACATCTTCACTTTTATTGTTGATCTATCAAATTTCACTAAATATGTTGTTCAATTAGGTAATCTTCAACGTGAGAGTTCGCTGACGGAGTGTTGTAGAGTTTTGGGGTCTATTAAAAAATCTTCAATGTGAGAGTTCAGTGATGGAGTGTTGTAGAGTTTTGGGGTCCATTAGGAAAAAGAACATGAAGGTAAATAATTTGGATGCATGGACCTCTCTAAAATTCATTGACGGAGTGTTGTAGAAATTTGGGGTCCATTAGGAAAATGAGCATGAAGGGAAACAATTTGGATGAATGGACCTCTCTAAAATTCACTAATGAAGTGTTGTAGAGTTTTGGGGTCCATTAGAAAAATGAACTTGAAGGCATATAATTTGGATGCATGGACCTCTCTAAAATCTAACTAATGAAACTATAGAGTCTAAAATACATGGGCCCCATAGACTTCAACTCAATATTATGAATTTTAAATGGACACTCAATTCAATAATATTGGGCATATTCGGTCTATAAGAAACAAGAATATGAAAATCCTTATAGATTTCACTTAATAAAAGTGAAGTTCAAGATTCCCTCTAGAATCTTATAAATAAAAAACTCAATTGTACCAAACATGGTCCCCATCAACTTCAAATTGATATTTCAAATTTTAGACATTTGCTCAATTTAATTGTATAAGGTAGCTTAGGTTCACAAAAAAAGAACACAATTCAATACTTGAGGCAAACAATCTTGTAGATCTCACATTGCAATTTTTTTTCAAGCTTTGAAGATTGGTTGTCTATAGACCTAGACTTTACATTAATCAAGTTTACCAAGATTTTCATGTCCAATGATGTCCTACACACTCTCTAGAAATTATTGGAAAACAAAGAGAAAATCTAATATTTTTCTACAACTACCTAATATTGTATGATGACTCGTGTTAAGAATTGCCACCTAATATTGTAGCGAGACTTGTAATTGATTAATAATGATTAGTCCACACTTTTGCTATGGTATTGTTTTTCCATTAAGTATTTATAAAATCAATTATAGACAACCTGTCAAATTTGTAGAACATATTATATAAATTACAATATAAACATAATCATACCTCTTTGATGCAAGTGCTAATTAACATATATTCATGTCATTTAAAAATTTACAATTGCATAATTATATAAAAATATTAAAACATTACTTAAAACTAGATTCAAAACTAAATTAAAAAAAAAATATATATTTTTCAACATAATTACAATACTATTAGTTAAAATAAAAAATTAATACTATGTATATATATTTTTAGTTGATATAATTAATATTATAGGTTAATTGGTGAACCAAATACATAAAAGATATATCTGCTTAGACATAGCACTCTATATAGAGATAGAAATAGTATCTAATGTAGTTATTTGTAGTAAAGATAATGTGGGATCTTCATTTGTATGTTATTCCGGTAAATAACATATTTTTATATAGAAGATATATTGGAGATGCACGTGCTTGAAATATTTGGCCTTCAAGATTTTGAAAGGATGAAGAAAAAGCAAAATATACAAATAAAATAAAACAAAATATCCTATGTAGATGGTCCCTATGAGGGCTTATATATGTGTTAAAAATTACTTTGTCTATTTAGAATTAGCTGCAATTTGGATGAATATTTTATTTGTTCTATCTATACGTGTTCTGAATAATGTTGAGAGACTTAAAAAAGTTAGCTATTATTTGGAAGAACATTGAAGTTGGATGGAATAACTTATTTAGATACTTTCATAGAGTTAACTATTATTTAGTAGTACAATAAGATTGAAGGGACCACTGCCATCTTTATAACTAAGTTTAGTGTCTTGAATATTACTTTGTCTGCTTTCTCTCCTTTCCTCATATTCATAGAGTTAGCTACAATTTGAAAGAATGCTTTATCTGTTTTGAATAATGTGGAGGCACTTTCACAGAAAGAATATTGAGATTCGAAGCAATAAAGTATTCAGACACTTTGTCTGCTTTCTCCTTTCCCAGATTGCAGTTTGGCCGGTGAGAACTACAAGAGGTAATAATCCCATCCACACTATCATCACAGGGCCATAAGATTTTGCCATATTTGTCAACGCCGAAAGAAAATTGTCACCCTTACTGATCTGATGCAAGTTGCCCAATAATGGCAGCACTGGTGGAGACGGAGGCCACTTCTTCTTCCTACTGGTTAACAAGATGTGGCTAACAAACAGGGCAAGCAGGCTAATAAGCAATATGGCAATGCCTTCCACCATGGGGATTGCAACAAACGGAGGCGGCCAAAATAAATACTCACACTTCCTTTGTTCTCCATGACGGATGGATGGATTGGTTTTATGCCAACTGATATGAGACTATTATATGCACTCAGATCCCTTATTTAAGTCAAGCGCAGGGTATCACACACTGGACAAACACTTTTGTTTATTTTCCTAATTATTTAGCCAATCTTAATCTTCCAACAACCAATCTTCACTTTTATTGTTGATCTATCAAACTTCACTAAATATGTTGTTCAATTAATCTTCAACGTGAGAGTTTACTGACAGAGTGATTGTAGAGTTTTGTGGTCCATTAGAAAAATGAACATGAAGGAAGATAATTTAGATGTAAGGATTGTTCTAGAAGCTAAAATACATGGATCCAGCAGACTTCAACTCAATTCAATTATATTGGGCATATTTAGTCTATAAGAAATAAAAATTCATATAGATTTCACTTTTAATTAAGATCTCCTCTAGAATCTTATTAATAAAACATTCAATTGTACTAAACATGGCTCTTCATCAAGTTCAAATTTATATTTCAATCAAATTTTAGACATCTTCTCAATTTAATTGTATAGGGTAGTTTAAGTTCACAAAGAAAGAACACAATTGAGTACTTGAGGCAAATAATCTTTTAGATTTCACATTACAATTTTTTTTTTCAACCTTTGAAGATTGGGTGTCTATAGACCTAGACTTTACATTAATCAAGTTTTCCAAAATTTCCATGTCCAATGATGTCCTACACGCTCTCTAGAAATCTATTGGAAAAAAAAAGAAAAAATCTAATATTTTCTACATTCACCTAATATTGTATGATGACTCACATCAAGACTCTAGTGAGAGTTGTAATTGATTAATAATGATTAGTACACACTTTTGATGTGGTATCGTTTTTTCATTAAGTACTTATAAAATCAACTATAGACAACCTGCCATATTTATTTAAACATAATCATACCTCTTTTGATGCAAGTGCTAATTAACATATATTCATATCATTAAAATTTACAATTACATAATTATGTAAAAATATTGAAACATTACTTAAAACTAGACACAAAACTAAATTAAAAATAGAATATATTTTTCAGTATTACAATACTATTAATTAAAATAAAAAATTAATATTATATATAAGTATTTTCAGTTAATATAATGTAACAATATAATTAATATTATAGGTTAATTGGTGAACCAGATACATAAAAGATATATCTGACTAGACAGAGCACTTTACATAGAGATAGAAATAGTAACTAGTGTAGTTATTTGTAGTAAAGACAATGTGAGATTTTCATTTGTATGAGCTACTCCGGTAAATAATATATTTTTATATAGAAGGTATATTGGAGATGCACATGCTTGACATATTTGGCCTTCAAGGTTTTGAAAGGATGAAGAAAAAGCGAAATGTGCAAATGAAATAAAACAAAGTGTCATATTTAGATGGTCCCTTTGAAGGCTTATGTATGTGTCTTAAAAATTACTTTGTCTATTTAGAATTAACTACAATTTGGATGAATATTTTATTTGTTTTGTCTATACGTGTCCTGAATAATGTTGAGGCACTTTCAGAAAGTTAGCTATTATTTGAAAGAACATTGAGGTTGGAGGGAATACCGTATTTAGACACTTTCATAGAATTAACTATTATTTGGAAAAACATTGAGGTTGGAAGGACCACTTCCATCTTTATAGCTAAGCTTAGTTTCTTGAATACTACTTTGTCTGCTTTGTCTTCTTTCTACATAGTCATAGAATTAACTACGATTTTTTTGATGAATGAGCAACTATCTATATTAAATTATAAAGATAAAAATACATATTCACAAAAAAAAGGTGGATGGTAAAAAGGCACACCCCGAGAGTCACATGGGCCTAACCCAGAAATCCAAATTCAAAACAAATAACAAGAAAAGGCCATCAAGCAGCCAGAGCAGTGCCAGCAGAGCCAAGAGGGTCTCTGCCATCCTTTTTTCCCCATACATCAGTAGGGTCAAAAATGAGTCAGGAGGAGGACCCCAACCATACAATTAACTACGATTTGGAAGAATGTTTTATCTATTTTGTCTGTACATGTGCTGTGCTGAATAATGTGGAAACACTTTCACAAAATATTGAGATTTGAAGAAATAGATTATTCAAACACTTTCATAAAGTTAAGCTATTATTTAAAAGAACATTAGAATTGGACAGACCACTGAAAGCTCTGCTTTCTCAAAAGAACTCTCAACGAATCCACCATGTCCTTCCCAAGTATCCCACATAATGAAACTCTAAATTATTAAATTTGTTGATTTGTATATAACCCTATTTTCGAAGAATTCTTTTGGTCACACCAAGATCATCATGTGTCAATACTATTATTAGTATTGACGCAGACGACTGAGATTTTTCTGACGGTCACCTTGCACCCATGGTAGGAGATGGACTGTCAATTCTAGACTGACAATCCTTGGATATCACCTTCCTCCGCAAAGGAACGCCTATTAGTGTAATTAGTATGTATAAATATTCCTTCAGGAAATGAGCACACAGTACAAAAGGGAAAAAATTACACACTTGAATCTGTGATATTTGAAGGTTTATTTTTTTTGTTATTTCAAATTTACTTAGTTATATTTTGAGGTACATATGAATAAATTTAATATTTAAGATACTAAATTTATATTCTAATGTTTTCATCTGTTTCTATTAATTATTATAAATCAATTTGATTCACATTGATGTAACATTTTTCTATGTCATGGTAGATTTAAAGATTATTTGAGGAGCATGCAAGTTATCAAAATAAATTTGCATCAACTTGAAATATTTTCTTTCACAATTGCTTTGTTTTGCGAGAACCAAAAGCTATCATAATTATTATGTTCATATAGTATTTCTACTATGAGGTAAAACATTTTCATCATAAAGCCTTCAAATTGATATTAGAGCTTCATCAAGTCATATTCTATCATGGCACATCATTATGAGTATTTATCTAATTGGTTAGTGTGATGCGACTTATTAAATTCAGTTAGAAAATCAATAAATTAGTTGTATAATATACAATTAACTATCACACTAGACTATCATTGTTATTCAAAAGTTTATTAGTCCTAGTAAGTCTCATGATTAACATTACATTGATTTCTAATGCTTGCATATTACTACACATCTTAAAAGGGATTGTGAACATGTTTCATTATAAAGATAAAATGAGAAATCATTCAAGACTAGACCCATGATTCCTAGTACATCTCCGTAGGGCATTATCCCCTATTTCTATTCAGTGATGTTGTTGGAGATCGACAAAGATAGCTTTAGACTTGCTATTGAAGATTCAAATGTCTTTGTATCTATTTGTGCCTTTTCAGTGTGCTAGGTAGGAAGACAATAAGCTGGCTAACCTAGTGGAATATATTTCAGTGGATCTCAATTCTTCTAGAAACTGCTAGGTGTGTCTCATCCTCCCTCCTTCTTTTACCTTCCCCATCTTCCCTAATCAATTTAAGATGGCAAGGATTTTAATAACATTTATGGGATGATAAAATGGGGCCAAATGGGTGAAATGAACTTTGTGAACTACATTTTGAAAGCCATACATAGTCCTATTCAATAAATTACATGACTCAACACTCTTAAGATTGTTCATTTTACTAGTATGCAAACAATTTTATTTAGTGCTAGAAATACATTGGCTATCCATGAGGATATATCTTGAATAGAATTTGGTGTTATTGAGGCCCTAGTAGATCCATTAGAAGCTCTAATAATCCATTTTTTCAGCAAGGCAAGTCCGTTGGGTCTAGGGATCTATAAGCCCTAGGCCTCCTTTCACTACAACAAATCCCTATGATTAGCTCCCTTTTTTGCTTCCACCCATTGTTTTAATGTATTTTTCTCCATTTTTTTGAAAAATTCGACGCTATTTATCGAGTTGGCACCATTTTTGGCATTTTTTGTGTCGATCAGGATAAGTAGGCGCTAAATCAGGTGCTAATTAGCATTGGATTTAGCGCCAGAATTAGTGACGCCAAATTTAGCACTGGGTTTAGCATCGGATTTACCATCGGATTTAGACAGTGGCATATCGGCAAGAGATATTAACTTGTCTCATCAACACAGACAACCAACATCAGAGGAACATAAGATCTAATGTCGATGAGACATTGAGATATCGGTAAGACAAATAAGATTGTCTCATCGAAAATCTTCAAGTAATGATCAAAATCATACACCGCTATACCGCTGGGAAGGTGAGAAACATATGCGGTAGAGTGGTATACACCACAACCCCGCTACTAGAAGGCTTCCATGGGGTGGTGGTATACCGCGCTACCGCCAGATAGTTAGAAGCCTCTTGTGGTATGGCGGTATGCAACACACTACCACCAAACAGTCAGAAGCCTCTCACGGTATGGCGGTATACAACACACTACCATCAGACAGTCATAAGCCTCTCGTGGTATGGTGGTATACACCGCACTATCGCTAGATAGTAAGAAGCCTCTCGCGGTATGGTGGTATACACTGCACTACCGCCAGGCAGTAAGAAATCTCCCTCGGTATGGTGATATACCATGCTACCACACCTCTCTCACAATCATCCAATGGTACAAAGGTAAAAGCATGAACTTAACACTTATGAATTTAATAGATAATAGTAATTTTTTATTATAAAATATATGTATTTTTTTTTCTAAATTTGTTTGAATATTAAAAGATTTAATGATTAAACATATTTGAATTTTTTCACATCAATATTTTTTCTGCCATGATGAGTTAGAACAAAATACCCAACCCCTAATTTTTAACTCTCATTTTCACTTGGTTTTTTCGAGCTCCCTTGCCTTGCACATGCTGCCATCATTAGAGTTTGAACCCTCAAGCTTTCTGAAGGAGTATCTATCAAAATTTTCATTGATTTTGAGAGTTTTCTTCACATAAATTTTTGTTGAGGCCGAATCAGGTAAAGCTTTCATGGTTCATCATTTGTTTCCACTTATCTGAATGTGTTTTCAAAGACATTCCTTCTCGGATTCTCATGCATTTTTCTCTTGCTTTACTCTGTCGATGCCTTTCTTGTCTTGAGGCTGACATCAAAGCACTTCTAAAGCTCGCATTTCTTCGAACAACAAGAAGTTGAGTAAGTTTCTATGCTCCATTTCTTTGTATCTTACCTCTGTTTTCTATCAAAACAAGCTCGATTTTGACTCAATAGATACAAATGAATGGGTACTTTATTTCTACCATGCATCCTTATTTTGTAACCCTTTTATCTTGGCTCGGCTTCTCTAGACTTAGCTCACTAGCAAAATAAATGAAACAAATCATACTCTCCATATTTGGTTTGATCAGACGATGAAAGATTTTTTTATTTCTACATTTTTTTTGTTTTCTGGTGATAGCCTGGTCGCGACCTCTCTAGAATATCTTTTTTATTTCCAAAAATAATAGAGTGTAAACTTTTATTTATTATATTTTTGAGCCTCCTTCATGGCTCCATGATTATGGTTGCGGGCTCTATTCAATGGCATTTTGGGTTTGTCTTTGATCTGGGGTTTTTCGAAAACCCGTGACTCTTATTGTAGATACGAGCTCTCAGAAAAATGAGTGCAAGCCGAATTATCTTTCACTTCTTAGAAAGAAAAATAAATCCTTCCACATTTGGGGCTTGGCCTAGAGACCCTAAACCATGGGTTTGTAATATTCTGCATATCCTTCTCCTTTCTTGCAAGTATTTTACATTTTCATTTTTCAAAACTTGCTTCACAAGACAATTGCTTTGTTTTTCTATATGTTCATTTTTCTCTGAACAAGACAAAAATGGAGATGATTGATGCAGAGCATGGTGGGCTTCAAAGGTCTTCAAAGACACAAACACAGATTTTTGCAAGATCACTTGTGTAAGCCTTTAAGAGGCTTCTTAGGCTACTAATTTGTAACTAGTTTGCAAGGGATTGTTTGCTCTTTCTTTGCCAATTTCCTATTTTATAGGGAGTTATGGTATGTTTCTTTCCAATCACAAGGTGCATTTCAGTGAACTTGACCATTCCGAATTATTTAAATGTAGACACCATATGGTCGATGTTGAATGCTATTGCTGCTCCAAGGCACTTTGACTTCTTCCTTAGACAGTGAGATTCCCTCAAGACATGAATGTGGTTATCATAGCTCTAAACACTCATTTCAGCATCAAGAATGCATCAATGTGTAGTAGAATCTATAAAGCACTTGTCTCTGATCATGAATGTTTTTGATTGTTACATATAGTCATGGTCATATTCTCATGATAGATTCCTTTGAAACTTGTGACAGGTATGTATTTGAGGACCAAATTGAGTTTATCAAGGAATCGGTACTTGAAGGAGAATAGCTACTTTAACAAATTAGCTCATATGCTGATGTTTTGAATTGTATATTAGATATCTTCTTTTGATTCAAATAGTAATAAGATATATACATGTTTCTTGCTTTGGTTGATTGGAATAAACTTTAGAGAGCAAATGGAAAATGTTTTGGAGTTTTATATGTATTTTTATAAGACTTTTTAACTTTACAACATAGATTATGTATTATTCACTTTTGATTTTTTGTTAATTTTCTCATTATTGATGTTTTATCCTAAATCAGGTTGAGGTGATGATTTTGAAAAGGATTCTAGGGAAAAAACAATGTCACACAAACTCTAGGTGGGATGCATTTTCTTAATGCCTGAAATGAGTGTAGCATTTAGCTATAGAAGGCATCATAAATAATTTTGCACCATAAACTATTTAATGTACATATATTATATGAATCAACTACTTTTAATTTTCATTTTACTCCACTGAAATTCAATAAATCCTCATTTTCAATCATCAAGCCACTAGAAGGAACATTGTTTCTTTTTATTTTATTCCTGACATAGCAGCAACTAAAAGTTTTCATGTTATTTTCAAAATTGTTGGTTATTTGATGCTAGCTTAACTTTTCTTGCAATGGTCGTATAGGATGAAAACAATAGCCATATCAAATTCCTTTTCCCAAAGTCCTACTCTCTCAAGGTTAACAATCTCAATCTCACTAATAGTGATTACTAAGAAAGGTAATTCCACCAACTCTACCAAACAGTTTACCGTAGGAATAAGAAAAGTAGACGCTTTGAAAGGAACTCCATGAAAATAGACCTCTCTAAATGGTATATGAAAATCTAGTTCAATATCTTTTAGATGAGGTTGCTCCCATAGCTCTGTTACTCGCTTGAAAAATCCTTGAAACTCTACATTGATTTTATTTTTCTTGTCCCTCTCTTGTTGTTCTTCCTCAATTTCATCAGGATCATACATTTACCTTCTTGCCCCTCCTAAAGTTTGGACCACATCCATTACCTCCACAGAAAACTAGACATCCTTGGTCTTCTTGGTTCACACCATGATATGGTTATGCAAATGAAAATGAAGAAAAGTAATCATCTCCTTCTCCACTGGCTGGAAGAATGCATGCTTAATGTTTTGATTCATGATATCAGCTCTCTCTTCTACTCTCATGGTTGAATATCAAAATCCATTATGGTGGGCCTCCAGAGTTCTAGTCATCTTTCTTCCTCTTCCACCAAATGCTGACATATTTTACTAAAGTTTATTAGAAATGTTGCATGTTTTACATCATTGGAATGGCATATTAGTTGTAACATTTTTGAAATTTTATTATGGTATGTGTACTTTGATATGATGTAATATGATTATGGTTTCGTTTCACATGTTGTAATATTAGATATATAACAGAAAAATAAATTATTGCATGAAATAAATAATAAATTTTAATTTTAAATGATTTTTTTTGTAGAAAATGGATCTTCCAGAAGATCAAGATGGTTGTCATGATATAGATCCAGAATATGTTGGTTCTGGTATAGATCACATGGTAGAAGATGATGATGACGTAGATACAAAAGACACCAAGGCCGATGACGATGACGATGATGATGATGGCGATTATGATGATGGGGCATTTGCTAGTAGTAGCTAGTGACATTCATGATCATATAGACTGCATCATGGATCATTGTTGATATATCGTTATCATTCATCTTTTCATGGTTACTATAATATGTATCATTTTCATGACTTGCAGTACCATATTATTGAGTTGTATCATTTTGACATGTATCATTTTGAATTATATCATTTGGAAATGTATCATTTTGACTTGTATCATTTTGACTTATGTCGACTGTTGGACATGTATCATTTTGACATGTTATTAATCTAGTGGCATATTTAACTCACTTGTTTTAATCACTTATATAGATATTTTACTCACTTGTTTTGATCTACTTATATAGATATTTGAATCACTTTTTTAAATTATAAATGATGATAATGTTATAATAATTATCTTTTTATTTAATCATATGAGTTATTTAAGAGGTATGATATATTTAACTAATTAAATTGAAATAAAACAGATTAAATTAATAAATGGAAGCAAAACAAGAAGCATTTTTAGAAGAAAAAAAGGTAGCAACAATGGAAGCCAAACTAGAAGCAAACTAGAAACAATCTTGGAAGCAAAACTTGGCATTATCTAGGAAGGAAAAATAGAAGCAATTCAGGTAGCAAACAAAAAAGTAATAATGGAAGCAATTTTGGAAGCAACAAAAGATGCAATAATAGAAGCCATATTAGAAGCAAAAAAAGACACAAAAATGGAAGCAAAGCTAGATGAAAGAAGTGACATTATATTGGAAGCAAAACTGGAAGCAAAATTGGAAGCAAAACTAGAAGCAAAATTGGAAGCAAAATTGGAAGCAAAACTGGAAGCAAAATTGGAAGCAAAACCGGAAGCAAACCTGGAAGCAAAACTGGAAGCAAAATCGGAAGCAAACCTAGAAGCAAAACCAGAAGCAAAACTGGAAGCAAACGTGGAAGCAACATAAGAAGAAAAACCAGAAGAAAAATTGGAAGCCAAACTGGAAGAAACAAAAGTCGGCACTAAACCTAGCGCTAAATCCAGTGCCGAAGTGAGCATGCCATTTTGCATCGAGTTTTGTGCTAGCAGAAGTGCCCAATTCATTCAATCAAATGCACTAAAATCCGACACTATTTTAGGTGCTAATTGCTTATTTTGTTGAAGTGTTTATGTTTTGGTTGAATGCAATGAGACCATGAAGAAGCAATAAATCCACCATTACTGTCCCATTTAGACCATAAAAACTTATGAATTATTCTATTGAGCTCTTCATAACCTTGCTTAGATGACATCCAACAAGAGGAGTAATACACATGAGATGCAATGAGAATCTTATTAGCAACTTGAATCTTGCCCACTAAAGATAAAAATGTGTTTCTAAAATTAAACAATTTACTCTTTATTATATTTAAGAACCAAGTCCATATTTCAAAAAGAGAGACTCCCAAACCAAAAGGAATACCCAAATATCTAGTTATCTCTCCATGTTTGATTTTCTTTCATTCTTTTAGTATCCATTGGGCTCTCATACCAAGTTGAGTCATCAAAAATTTGGTTTTATTATGAGCTATAAGAGAACCAGAAACATCACAATACAACTTTAGAATGTCCAAGGTATTATTCACCTCCTCTTCAGAGTTATGGAGAAATAACATGTTATCATCAACAAAGTGGAAATTCATAACCACTTTATTTTGAGGAATATAAATTCCTTTGTTAATTTTTATTTTGGAGGGATTTGTGAAGAAAATAACCCAAGGTATTTGATGTAAGAAAATAGAAAAAGGGAGAAAGTGGACATCCTTTCCTTATAGATAATTGTAACTTGAATGAATCTGATATAACCTTATTCATTATAAGATGTGCATTAGCATCTTGGAAGAATAGTTGAATGTGCTTTTGCATTTTAGGAAAAAAATCTAGCTATTGCAACATTTTAAGAATGAATCTCCAATGAATTCTATCATATGCTTCATCAAAATCTAGCTTGACAACCAAAGTATTTTGGCTTGATTGTTGCACCCATTCCATAGGCTCGAAAGCCAACATTAAATTATCAAGTATATATCTTCCTTTAAAGAAACTTGTTTTCTTAGCTCTCACGATTATTTGAAAAAAAAAATGATTGCTAAAGCCTTTGCAATAATGTTATATGAAGTATTTAATAATGTAATAGGCTGCCAACCAGCAATGGTATCCTCATTCTTTCCCTTAGGAATAATTTTAATTATGCCTTTGTTGATACTAGGACCTAGATAACCTTTGTGAGATTCTTCTAAATAGAGCATATAAAAATCAGCCTTAATATGATTCCACATGATTTGGTAGAATTCAACAGGAAGATCATTAGAGCCAGGACTTTTATTTGATTTCATATAGAACAAAGCATGTTCAATTTCTTCCAAGGAGAGGGTATGGTCCAAATATTTTCTATAACCTGGATCAATAGTATTTTGAATATAATCCTAGATGCTATCTTCCAAAGCCTGTTGGATATCTATCCAATTGGTTTCCTCTTTGAAAAAAAATTCATTAAAAATATAGAAAAAATAAGTAATTTCTGCATTATCAATGTGAAGTCCACTTTCATCCCTTATAGCTTTAATTTTCTGTTTTGTATGTTTATAGTTGAGATAATTAAATCTAAATATTTAGAACCTTTGAACATCCCTTGATCCATTATATTCTAGCCCTGGTTTTGGCACCTTGATCCTTATAATGATCTAATTTACGTAGTTGAGCTTTAGTAGTAGCAATGTGTTTCTGAATTTTTTTATTATGTGGATTAAAACTAAGTTTATTATAGCATGTTCAATTTTCCCTTGAATTTTTTTTTCTTTGCCTTTACATTTCCAAGTCATTCTTCTTCTGAAAGATCAAAGAAATTCAACACATTAGGAAATTTAAGCAACCCACCATGTAATCCATGCCTCCCCTTCCAGACGTTTAGGCACTGAGTTCCAAATTCCAACTAAAGCTGAAACACATTCTATGCTTTTGAGATGAGAGATATTAAGTTTGAAGGGAAGCTAAGAGGAAGACTCAACATCAATATTTTTCAAAGAGGAGAATAAACAGATAATTGAAAATGATTTGATAAGGTTGTTGAATTGTCCACCTACACCCAATAGCTCAGGGAAAGATTATCTATTTGTATGTTATGAGATAAATAAAAATGATCCAATTTGCTCAATTTCCTAGCACTACCTAGTTTGCAATTAGACCAAGTGTACCAATAATTGGCATGACTGGAGAATTTATTATGAATAGGATTAGCAACTCCAAGCATATTTTGATAATAAATCCATTTTCTAAATTGCTCTTGGCTAATTTTAAAATGGTTAAACTAGTTGTGATCCTCGTGATGTTCTACCATATTAAAATATCCTCCCAACACCCAATTAGCAATCAAAAGATTCTTAGCCATCCAATCCCAAGGAACACCTCTCTCTTTCAGATTGTTAGGAGCATATATTGAACAAAAACCCAATGGATGTTCATTGATAAAAGCAAGGGCCCAAACACATTTGTGTGTTGGGTCCTCAGCCTTATCAATGACATGCTTGGATATCCAAGGAGACAATCCAAGAACAACACCACTACCCTCCTTATGCATGGTATGAATGAAATGAGAATCTTTCCAAAGATTGAGAAGAGACACTTTTAAGTGTTTATTATTAATTTTGACTTCTTGTAATAAAATAACATCTAGTTTCCATTTCTCAATAGTGTCCTTTACTTTAAATTTTTGATGAGGGTGGGAAAGCCCTCTCACATTCCAAGATAATATCTTACAATTCATGGTGAAACAATGAGAGGGTTACAATCCTCTTGTGACAAGACTCCAAAGCGGTTAGAGGTGGAAACCACTTGTTCATTGTTCAATTTATTATTTGAACTAACAGACAGAGATCTAGACCTTTGTCTAGAATTAGGAGGAGACAAAGATCTTTTGGGGAATTTTAACAACCCAAAAGAGTTAAGATGGGGTGGCTCATTGAGAGTTGAGTGGAAATTGGAAGGAGGATATGGTTCTTTCCTTTTTTGAACACTCCTCCACTCATCATTCATAATAGCATCTTTATAAGAAGCATTGACCATTAAAGGAGACTCAAAGGGAGAGGAATGACCAGAAGAAGGAAGACTACTATTTGTATGAAGAGAAGATGACGAGGGGGTTTTAATGACTGATTTTGACTACAAAGTGGGACTATTAACAACCTTGGCTAGAGAAACTTGCGAGAGTGGAGAAGGGGACCTATTTTTCTTGATTAGATTATCTTGAATCAAATGCCCATCTTGATGATAAAAAGCAAGCATTTAGCTTATTCAAATATACTATTGGCTGGTCCAATTCAAAGCTTGGGCCAAACAGTTTAATATTCTCTGGAAAAGGTTTGTTCAAATCGATTTCAATGCATACCATTGGATGTACTCTTAAACTGGAAAATTTATCCGAACTTTGCTCACACCATATGAATTTACCGAGTTGGGCTGCAATGTCTTTCAGAAATGCTCTAAAGGTTAAATTAAGATAAGGAAGTTCCAACCACATGGGATATTGAGAGTAGGAAGGTCCTTCAGGATGAAAGTCAAATATCCAAGCTTGCAAATAATAAAATTTTCCACATATAACCCCTATCTCATACTATAAAATTGCTTGAGCATGCTCAATAGTCCTTAACATGCAAGAGACATAGCCTTTACCCAACCCTCTTATTGATTCAATCACCTAGCCTCTATTTTCCCAAAAAAATTAAGCCCATAAATGTAAAAGTCTAATTCAAAAGGGATTCCTCTTAAGAAAAATAAAATAATAGTTTTCTTTTGATTTTCAGAAATGCATTCAACAACTTCATCAGGGACTTGGAATTCTAAGGTTTTACCTTGTTCATCATTTCCAATCTATGAATTCTCCTTCTCTTTTCCAACATTTGGATCACGGGCTTCAATTTTTGCAAGTGTTTCATTTTGGGTTCCCTCTTCCTTATCAGATACCTCCTCCATAGCCATCATATTATTGTCTAGATCCAATGTATTTTGCTTCTTTGAAATCCTTGACTCAGATTTCAACCTCATTTGCATTTTTTTCTCTTTCTCTATTATTTTCCCTTGATTCACATCTACCACTGGGCATTCGAAACTTAAATCTTGTGATTTACAATGTTTACTCTATTATGGAGCTCTTTTTCTCTTTTTTCTTTTAAACCCAAATTTCTATTTGCAACTAGATGAACTTTCTGGCTGTCGTTGCCAGCAAAGAATATGGGCTGAAAGGGTTGCATAATTTTTTTCTAAACCTAGGGTTATCATCGCACCTCTTTTACAAGTTCACTACTTGCTATCTCTTCCTTTCATTGACAAAAATTTTAGAACATCGACAAGCAACCATTTCAATCTTACATTGAAGTATCTTTCCTTTACCTATCCTTTCCTTTTTAATCTACCTTCTCCATGAAGCCACTAAATTTGTATAGATTTCAATAGTTAGAATGGTTAATATAGGTTTTATATTTCATTTTCATTAAGAAAGGTAGATAGTTATCCTTTTTATTAGTTAAAAATATTTAAAATTATTTATTATAATTTAAATTTGATATTCATATGATCATATTTAATTATTTCTTTGTTAAAGTATAGTTACAATTTTAAGAAGTTTTATCATATGGGTGATCCCACAATAATGGGTTACACTTTTTGGTCAAACTTGACATTGAAATCAACATTTTTCACCAGATCTTCACTTTCGTACGCCTATAGAAGCTAAACCACTAAGAATTTGAAGATGAAGAAAACTAGTGATTTATGATATTTTGTGTTGAAAATGTAATTATATTTAAAAAAAAAAATTAAAAAAAAAATTGTGAATGATTTTATGTAGTTTTTATTAACTTATTTTTTTTACTAAACATCATTTTCGAAAAGTGATGCTTACTTTCAACTGCATAACTTTTTTTTATAGAAAGCATACAATTCTAATTTTTAAAATACAGTGTTTTCACACCATTATCTAGTGGATGGATATTTTTTCATAATTTTTTGTTGCATATATATTTTTTAATTAATTTTCTAATTCAGAGTAATTATAATTTGGATATATTATACTTTCAGCTGCATAACTTTTTTTGTATTCATTTGAATTAACTTATTTTATTTTTTTTGGAATAAGGACATCAATAGCTAGTGTACATGCATTTTTAAGAATTTTTTTTCTCTCTTTTCCTATTTTTCCTTATGTGTGAAATAAAGACCTCGATGTTCATTGAAAAACCTACATTCACAAGAAATAAAAATAAATATAATAATAAAATTAAATATATTTAAAATTATATTTTTTGGGAAGCTTATGATAAGGACTACATGTTTACAATTTTTTTTTTTTTTAATAAATTAATTTGATCCCCCACAAGGTAAATCAAAAGTTGTTTTTTAGCAGCATTTTGATAGGTGTAGAGGAGACTCCATTATAGGTATGGTTTAAAACTAGCGGCTTTCTATTCAAGGGGGTTTGATATAAGTGGGTTTGATCAAACCCTCTTCAATTAAAACCCTTAAAATGGAACCTTTTTAAGGCTTAAATCATTATATTTTCTAAAAATGTGTGATTTTAGCAAAAATCAAGATGTCCCAAAAAGTGTAACCCATTATTGTGGCAACACCCATATAAAAGAGAAGATTTCATACAAACAACCAAATTTCATTCTATATATGTAATTTAATGTGTGTATGTGTGTAATTTTGTTTATAATAAAGTACCTTTTAGAATTTGAAGAAAAAATTTGAAAAACAATCATCATAAATTAAATGTTTGATAGATAAGGTTGACATCAAATTGAGACTCAACATTGAAATAGGGGATATTTAAGAATAACTCTCATAGAAGGTATGGTATAAAAACTTATCAACAACACATATTATAATAGTACCTTTCCTTCATTTTCTATCTACATTTGTCTATTATGCAATTCATAGGTCACCAATGTCACTTAGATTATAAGAATGCAATCCCATGTAGAAGGCTTGAAGATCTTTTTTATGGAATCTTATTAAATGAAAACATATTTACTGTAAGAAAAATTAAAATCTTCTCCTTGAAAATAAGAATCCTTACTTTTTTATAATGACTTTTTCATAAATGCCTTTAAAATTACATTGAAAATTTCCTTTGTCAATTAAAGATCTTTTTACCATATATCATATATCTACAATTTTTAATATTAATTATCATTAAAAATAATTCAAATGAAATTTTTAACATTAATTATTAAAAAAACTTATAAAATTACTAACATCTTAAATTTTCTAAACTTAAAATTTTAAGTTTAATAATCTTTATAAATCTATAAAAATCTTGCTTTATAAAATACTCCTAAAAATTTGCCATGACATCTCCATGACACTTTTTAATTTGTTTTCTTCAAGGGCGAAATATTTATTGATGGCTAATGTGCTACGACAGAATAACGTTGCTTCTGACTAATCTTTGCATCTCATTGGTTGAGAATATGTCGGAGTGTACAATGTTCGACATAAAGAGTTTTTATGAAGACATGCAACAACAATCCCCATTTTTTATGGAATATTTGCAACGGTACAAGTGGGGGTACACTGCAAAATTGAGGTAATTGGACTGTTTAAGAGAATGAATGAATGAATGATTTTACTAACGTCCACGAGACCATCAGTTTATGGGACCCAGATTTTGATCTTTAACCATTTTCTGGTTCCTTTCAATGTCCGATCTCCTATTATGAATCTTGAAAGAAAGGAATGAAATTATTATTAGTAAATTTTATATATTCTAATATTATATAATTAGTTAGTTATAAATAATATAAATTTTGATTTGTATAAATAATTATTGTACTATATAATTAAATTTAAATGTTATTGAACAATTTTTTTTTTAATTTTATCATTTTTTGAAACAATTAAATTATTTTGAAGGATCTAAATAGCCACATGTTAACATATCAATAAGACAATATAATTGATTATGACTAAGTTGTTTGCTTCCCTTTAATTCAAAATTAAGATTAGTATTCATTTCGCATAGATCAAAGTTCCATAAGATTGTCTATTTATCTTTGTAAGTCATAATCTCCTTTGTAGACCTTCTCTTTTAAACTATTATCATTCCCATGCATTGAAACATAATGTTGTTAGATGAAAGACCATAATTTGTAACCATTTTATTACATAAGAAAATTTAGTAATACAAAAATAAATTCTTGAGAAGGAGGTTAAATTTTTTCTTTTTTTCTTTTTTCACCATTGATTGTACACCTATGTAAGCTAAAAATTGCAATTGATTAGTTTATTATTTTCTCTTTTAAAAAGAGGATAATTAAAAGCTTAGAAATTTGAGAGAGTGCACAACTATATATATGAAATTTTTACAGTTTGAAATAGCAGTCAAAAGGGAATGTAGGCTCTATATGAAGGCCTTTTTATGGATTTGACTCTCGATATTTTTGTAAATGTGAGGCCTTGTCTTTTAGTTTTACCAGTATTGATTATGACTTTATTTAGTGTTAGGCCTTGTGATTTTTGTATAGTGATAGCCCATGCCATGTATAGTACTATTTATCTATATTTGCCTCATGATACAGGTTTTATTAGTATACTTTTTGGGTTTACTTCATCTTACAGTCAACCATTATAGTTATCAAATGTTATTGTAATGTATGTTGGAAATTATAGAAGTTTAGATATGATGGGGTATAAAATATTTTTGACCTCTCCAAGAGATCCATTTGCATGTCCAGCTTGGATCCATAAAATTTTTGTAAGCATGACACGTTAGAATTTTCTTAGTAATGCATCTTGAGGAAGTTACTCATTATTATTATTAGTGCCTAATTTACATTGTGTATTTACTACAAAATGAAGTGTAATGGGTAGAATTAGTAGTTTTAACACTTTTTTTCTATGTAATGTTACTAGCTCATTTGTAGTAAATAAGTATATCGATTCATCAAAATCTTCTTGTTCAACTATTGTTAGTTTTTTGTTTGTGTGATTCATTAATAATTCTCAATCATGTTGTGTTGGTTCTAAATTACACATTTTTTGTAATATATGGTGAATATTTAAATTGGATTATCACCATGTTGTCTAAATATTATTTGTAATGTAACAATTGTATTAAATTTGTGCAATAGATTTTTTGTAGTTGTGTGTGATGCATAAATAGGTTTATCCATAACAAGTGGCAGTTGGGCAAAGCCTCCTATAAGAATTACACAAATTCCTCCATAATAGAGATTTTATTGATGGGGGATTGCTTCATGTATCTCACTATCAAATTTAATAGTAGTTTTGGACCAACAAAGATCATCTCATTGATGTCAATGTATTGTATGTTTTTCATGTGTTCTTAAAAAAATTTCAATGCTTGTCCTTGAAATGGTTGTGTTTCTCTAATCAGAATCACAATTGTTGCATGTATAATCGAGGCTTCTATAATAAATGTTACAATTCCCCTTGGGGAAAGAATAAGGAATGGGTTTACTCTTTTTGGTACCAATTTTTGAAATGAATTTATTATGCAACTAATTTAATAGGATTTTAGTGCCTACAATTCCTTTTATTACCATATATAGTAGATTTTTTAGAAATTATCTAATAAGTGATTTGTAATTGTCAGATTTGAGGATCAAAAGAAGATTATTATCAAGCACAAATGTTGTCCAAAATCCCATTAATTGATTGAAAGCAAAGAGCTAACTGAATAGGATAAAACAAGAAGATCCAGATCCACAAGATGTGGAAATCGGGATCAAGATCCACACGAAGTGGAAAGAACTGAGGTGTGAACTCAACAAGGACACCTAGCTCAAACACCTAACTAGGCTTAAGTAAGCCAGGTGTAAAGCTAACAAGTGTACACCAACACCCCCCTTAAGCATAGCTTAGGTGGGAATTAAAGAGAGAGAGAGCGAAAGATGTACAAGTGAAAGAAGAAGAAAGATAGGAGGACTCAAGGAACCCCAAGAACTACTTCTATCACAAAAGTACAATAACATTTTTTCATAGGAGAAAACAATAGAAGGTCTTTGAGACCCCCCATACTACATATCTTGTTGCAGTGAGGCTGAATAGTCATCAAAAGATGTAGATGTACATCCAAGAACGTTGAACAATGTTCCTTCCCTTAGGAAGAAATGAAACAACCTGAAGATGCAAGATATCTCCCCATTCCAAATAGGAATATAGAGGAAGATGTATGAATAATCTTGAACCAAGCTGAAACTAATCCAAGGATGATGGTGTCCATTGTGATGTCTTTGAAGTGTGCTCATGTGTTCCCATGTCGATGCCGAAGGATTTCATAATCAAATCAAGTGCATGCCTAATAGATGAAGATGATGAAAATCCAAAACCATGTGAAGATAGATGTAGAGCATGTATATCCAAAGAGACCAATGGTGATGGAGCTTCATCAAAATTGTCATCAAATAGAAAACTGATGTCCTTAATGTGTGCTTCCAAGTCAGCAATGCGAGACTCTACAAATAGACAAGAAATGTCAAGTAGGATTATGTCCCAATCAACAATGCTAGGAAGACTAATGTGATCTTGCTGCAAATAAGTACTCAAAGCTTTCGAAGAAGCAACTGTGAAATTTGGTGAAGCAACAGTAGGAGGTGGTATGATGACTTCCACTATGTCAACATGACATTCTTCATGATGTGGGATATCATTTGTGATCATTGCAAGATCATGTGGGAATGGAGAAATATTTGAGTCTCCATACATCTCCTAAAGTTTGATCCATAAAGCATGTGGACCCTCAATATCCATTATGACAATCAAAGTGTCATGTGGTATATGTAAGCTGATTAATCCAACAATATGATCATTGTTATTAAACCATTTATCCTTTTGAAATTGTTTACCAGGTTCAAGGATAAGTCCATACAAATGGGGTAGAAGATTGTGATACCTAAGATGTTTTAGGATGCGTTCACACCAAGACTTATAGTTTCCCTTGTTTAGGTTGATTACAAAAGAATGAGTTTTATATCCCATTTAAGAAATGTGTCAACAACTCCCAATAATTTTCCCTTTTCCCCCTCAATTTGACACTTAGTGCATGAAAAATAAACCCCCCTTGATTTTGACACTTTATCACTCTGCATAAACAAAAAATGTTCAATTGCATTTATAGTTTTAAGAAAATGCCAAAAAAAAGAGAAGAAAATAATTACATGCAAAAGTCAAACTAAGGTGGTCAGATCTGAGAAAAGGGCGCCAATGTGCAAAGAATTTGGGGGCACCACAGAGTAGGGGCTAAAAGCCAAAAACACTTGACTCGCCCTCATTGGTGTGCGGCTATGTGCGGGCGATCCTCTGCAGCAAATCAAAGACACCACACTGCACCTTAACAGCTCCCTCTGTTGGCAATAATCACACCTCCAATGGATTTAAATCACGCCAGATCCACAGGAGGTCCATGAACTCTACATAGACATAGGATGCCCCCAATTTGCCTTCCAATCGGTTTGATTTCCCACGTAGACCTTAGCTCCAACATTCAGAGATGTGATGAGGTGCCTCCAAACCCGCGATAGCACACCAAGCACTTTCAATCTACGTGAAGGGGTTGACTCGATGCGTGGCTATGTGTGATAATCATGTTGACATGTATTTGTCGCCTCCACTCTGACCAAATCGACCGAGCTTAAACATCACACACTAAGCTGTCAGCTTAGTGTGTGGGCCCCTCTTTACCGTTACCTTTTTCTCCTTTTCGTTTCAATGGAGTTCGGTTGGTAAGTTTTTTAATTGTGCATATAATTTTATAAGATATGGATTTAGTGAAAAGCAAAATGTACTATGCCCTCAACTTGTCGTGTTAATGTTAAATATTAAGTAAAATATATATTATAAATTAGATTATGTTTATATTATATTTATATATTATATATTATTTATATACTTATTTATTTTATATAGTATAATAAAAATATATATAAATATAATATCATATAATTATTATATTATATTATATTATATAAAATGTAATATTATTGTATAAAATCTATATTAGAAATTATGTTTTTGATAAAAGGGTAAAACGGGTTTTACAGGGACCTGAAACCACAAAGTTTACAAAATAGCGAAGAGAATGCCAAAGTTCCACAAAAAAACAATTGCCCTAGAAAAAACCAGCAGCAATCAAGCAAAAAAGACCAGAAGGGTCAGGAAAGAAGGGATAGCAGAGAAAGAACACAGAAAGCCCCAACCATTACTTCAGAGACCTAAGGACAGTCTCTATCTCCGCCTCCATATCCTCCATATCTTTAACCCCCTTTTTAAAGGTTTGAACCATTTTCGGAGTTAGGGGGGCCTTGCGCTTCAAATTGGCATGGGTTCTTCTAGAAATGCCACCATTCGTGTCCTGGATTTTATCTTCTGTATCTTCCAGGTCAACCACCAGAGATCCCTACTGGGCTTTGTCAAGCTTTTCAGTCATCGCATTAATAATTATAGCATTATGTCTTGCTATATAGTTTTTTTGTTCCGCGATAGTTCTGATGGTATTCCTTAAGCACTCAGCATCGGTATCAATGTTCCTGTTACTATGCGCCGCTTCTTTCTTACCCATTTCAGCAATCTTAACACCCATTTCCTCGATCTTACTTTGCAGGGCCCAATTTTTAATTTTGAGCTCATTGATTTCAGAGAAGGTCCAATCCAGGAGTTTAGAATGAGACTCAGAATTGGTTTTATCCAGGTAGAGATAATCAAGGGAGGGCTCTTTTCCAATGTTAACAAGGGAATTGTCAACATTGTGTATGTCCTGTAAAGGGTCCACACAATGCTCAGAGATGTTGGTATCAGCTTCCTCTGACTCAGAGGAATCTTCGGTGTAAGAGAAAAGGCTTTTAGCCTGGGTAGTCTTGCCAGCAAGGCTGTTCTTAGGAGGAGGACAGTCAAGCTCAAGCTTGACCCGGATTTTACCCGATTCCCTGGAAGGGCCAGCATGCAAACTAGGGGCTTTTGGACCTGGGCTAGGGTTAGACAAATACTCTAAGCCACTAGGCTCAGTATCATCACTCTCATCATCAGGGTTGGCTTCCAAAGTAGCAGGGGCAGGCACATGCAGATGTTCAACAATAAGCCTAATTAACCCAGTATGAAGAATATAAAATCTTTTGGGGTTTTTTTTATTGTCCTCCAAACTTTTCTTCAAAGAGCAGAAGAGATAATAGGGGATGAAGACCCTTACCTTGTGACGGAAATGGTTGAGGAGAGCAAAGTGGTAACCATATACTTTAGTAAAACGCCCATCCACCGTGATATACTCCATAATGGCCCGAAGAACCTTTCTCCATATAGATTTTATGGAGTCAACATCAAAGTAACCGTTAGAAATTATGTTATATTTATTATATTTTATTATATTATATTTATTTAAAATATTATATATTATATTTATGTATTTTTTATCATATATTTATCTATTATAATATATATTTATATTGTATTTATATATTATATATTTTTATGCATGAAAAATAAAAAATATAAATAATGAGAAGCATGGTTAGACATAGACATATGCATGAAAAATAAAAAATAAAAGGCAATAATGATCAAATAAGTTTTAAAAATAATTTCAAAATTATAAAATCAATAAACATTTAGATCTACAAATAAAATTAGAAAACATTTAGATGTAAAAATATATTGGAAAAAATATATATATACACATACTAAGTATTATTTATTACATATTATTTATATATCATATTATTGTACAAAATTATATTAATATATCATTTATATATTTATTTTATATTCATTTATTCTATATAATATAATAAAATACAAATATAAATATAGT
Source organism: Sequoiadendron giganteum (assembly GCA_007115665.2). Taxonomy (NCBI): domain Eukaryota; kingdom Viridiplantae; phylum Streptophyta; class Pinopsida; order Cupressales; family Cupressaceae; genus Sequoiadendron; species Sequoiadendron giganteum. Next base: position 409,702,925 of record CM021110.1, on the reverse strand, counting down.
AGCATATAAATATATATATAAAAAAAATCATATTATATTATATACATAAAATACACTATTATTTAATATATATTACTATATAAAATACATATCAGGAATTATAATATATTTATTATATTTTATTATATATTATTTATATGTTTATAATATATTTATATAAAATATATATGTAAATAATATTATGTAAAAAATATATAATATATAAATACAATATAAATATATATTATAATAGATAAATATATGATAAAAATATATAAATATAATATATAATATTATAGATAAATATAATATAATAAAATATAATAAATATAACATAATTTCTAATATGAATCTTATACAATAATATTATATTTTATATAATATAATATTATATAATTATTATATGATATTATATTTATATATATTTTTATTATATTATATAAAATAAATAAATATATAAATAATATCTAATATAAACATTATAATTTATATTTTACTTAATATTTTAAGTAAGTCATCTAATACTCCGTATTTTATAAAATTACATATGCAATTAACAAACTTACCAACAGAACTGCATTGAAATGGAAACAGGAAAAAATAATGTAAAGAGGGGCCCACACACTAAGTTGTCACAGCTTAGTGTGTGATGTTTAAGGCCGGCCGACCAAGAAGGAAATGTGCATTTTGATGGAGGGTCGCAGTGTATAATCACGCCTCTATCAGTCTCCAATGCTGAGATCTCAAATGCCTCTTCACACGCCAATCTACAGAGCATCCTTCATGAATGAACACACGAGCATTATCGAGTGGCAGAGGAGGTTCACAAGGAGACTAAATGGAGTCTCTTGTCCTTGGCACAAGCTCAACAATCTACATGCAAGATCAAAATGGTTAATGAGGACATATGTGGTTGCGTGGAGATGAGTAAACCATTGGGTGTCTGACTTCTTCAATAACAAATGATCAAGCACGAGTAGTGTGAGTGGGGATGAAGATAAAAAAATGCCCATATAGGGCTTTCAGAATGTGCGCGGCTCGCAAATGTCAAATAATGGCATGCTAGGCACTGGCCTGCAAGCTCAAGGTAAATGACTGGATGAAAAGTTCAACGGCCTTAAAAAAAAAGGCGTGGGCCTATGCTCAAATACGAGGAGCCTCCTGATTCACACATGGCCTGGTATAAGAACTCGCGATTTCAGCATGCTCTACCGCTTCCAAACACAGATTGACGATGGATTTGGGGCTAGCCCTCACATACCAGTCAAAGGCCACATGGTCTTACAGCTGCAAGTGCACCACCATCTGCAAAGAAGAGAATCGACCAGGGGTGGGATCAATTTCTTTCTGCTGTAAATGGATAGGTTAACTCTAACATCTAATCATCTTTCATGAACACACAACAAAAGAATTCGTTCAACTATGGCTCGAAACTATCTCCCCCTATGCTCTGATACCATGTCAGATTTGAGGATCAAAAGAAGATTATTATCAAGCACAAATGTTGTCCGAAATCCCATTAATTGATTGAAAGCAAAGAGCTAACTAAATAGGAGAAAACAAGAAGATCTAGATCCACAAGATGTGGAAATCAGTATCAAGATCCACACGAAGTGGAAAGAACTGAGGTGTGAACTCAACAAAGACACCTAACTCGGAGACCTAACTAGGCTTAAGTAAGCCAAGTGTAAAGCTAACAAGTGTACACCAACAGTAATGATACTAAGTGGTAATTGTTGTTTTGGTGGCAACATATAGTTCTGGTTGTACAAATTTAAGGGAGAATAAAAATATTGTTGGAACATCCTATTTGTGTTTATAAATTGAATTCCAACATCATGCAAATATGCAAGAACATTGTATTCTTCCATTTATTATTGTTGTCAAAATCGTATCAACCTAGTATTTCAAGTTCATTGACATTGACACTGTTAGCAAGGCCCATTTGAGATAATAACTCTCAGATCTATTCATTTTTACATCATCTTATTTGTCCATCTCTTTATTAGAGTTGTATTCCTCTTCTAGGATATCTTCAACTTGATCAATGTGATCAACATACCATGACTATATTTTTGTGTATTCACATGTGCTTCCAAGTATTGATGATTTCTTCTTTGTTGGGGCCTATATTTTTATCTATTTTCTAGAAATGCTTATATATAAGTAAATCATTCCAAAATAAAGTTCCAAGTCCTCTTTTGGAATGTTATAGAACTATGAAAACACTTGCACTATTGTTTATTTATTTTCTAGCATACGAAAAATTCACCGTCAGTAATTCACTGACAAAAAATTTTCCACCAACAATTGTTAGCGGTGAATTTTTCATCAATGAATTGCTAGTGGTGAATTTTTCATCAATGAATTTTACTTGAGGTGAATTTGTCATGATGGTGAATTTTCCCGCGGTGAATTTTCCTAGAGCAACATATGTGAAGGATCTTGTTGATTCAATTAGTGTTACCATTTCTTGATGAGATGAGTGGTTCATGTTTTATAACATAACATAGACAGCAGCCAGGAAAGCCGAAAGAAAACTTGCCATCATAACAAATAGAATTGACATCAACTTTAAAATTTATATTGAAATAAGTGATGTTTAAGAATAACTCTCATAAAAAATATGATATTTTAAATAGACTATCGCATATTATAATAACACTTTTTCTTTAATTTTTATTTGTGTTTAGAATATGATATTATAAATTGACTATCACATATTATTATAATACCTTTTCTTTAATTTCTATTTGTGTTTGTCTATTATGCAATTCATATTACGACACTTACATTATAAGGATGCAATCTCATGGTAGAGACTCAAAGATCTATTTTTATGAAACATTAGGCCTTGAAAAAAATATCTTCTATACCATAAATTGAAATTTTGTCTATACCATAAGAATCTTTAATTTTTGGTTCTCAATTTCTAACAAATGTCTTTCAAGATTGCATTAAAAAATTCTTCCAATATCTTTTATCACATGTCATATATCCATAAATTTAATCATTAAATTTTATTAAAATAAAATATTAAAAAAATTTCACCAAATCACTAACATCCTAAAATTTCTGAACTTAAAATAAAACTTTGCTTATTATTATAAATCTATAAAACCACTTATAAAATATTCCAAAATTTTTAAACATAATAATACTTTTTTAAAAACACAATTGCTTATGATTCCAAAAACAATATTTTTCAACTGTTGAAAACTCATGCTATGTAACTAGTACATAAGTTACTAATTATGCATTTTACGGCGTAGCCTCTGGTTTTGTCCACCGGCCAGACAATTAGAGGGGCGCAAAACCAGCCTCTGGTTTTCGTATGTGGCCGACTCTAACTAGGAATAAGATTGCCTTGCGTTCACATTCGAAGCCCTACCACCGTTGCGAACATTCCATGAAAAAGGAGACCGTTGTTAAATGTCTTCATAAAAACTATTACATCGGACGTTGTACAGTGCGCATTGCTCGAACCTCATAAAACTCGAAACAGACCACGTTGCCCAGGCCAATGGGAACTTGCCTTGTTTGCAAGCCATACTATTTAAGATTGCATCAAGGTAGAAGGATTCTACCACTTCAGTGAGAGTCTACTACCTGGTTCCTAACAATTCGTAGGAGTTTTTTTCACATGAGAAAGAAAAAGGAATCTAAATAAAGGTGTATATTTTTTTTTTCTTTAGTTTTTTGTTTTCATTTTGATGATGGATCATAGAGTGTGATTTGAAATATTGATGCAAAAATTCTCACACAATCAAATATAGGAATCATTGAAAAAGAACATTATTGATTGTATAAACTTGATATCATTAAAAGGTGTACGTTACCAAATTTTATCATTTTAAAGTTGTGAAAGATACTACAAAGTCGTTAGAGAGGTATGAATATCTTCCGGCACCTTGATCTTTCTTAGGGCTTGCAAATAGTGCTATAGTTCAATGGTGTCTTTGTAATATGATATTGTTGAACTTGGTCATAGTTGTTTGTATGAGGGCCTCCAACTTTGTCAAGGGTTTAAATACACATTAAACATCATCAATAGATGGAGTTTTGAGTCATCTATTAAACACTAGTTTATCTTAATCTTTTATTTTCATTAGCTCTAAAATTTTGTTATATGAAAACACTAGTTGACTATCATCAAAGTTCTCATAATCTCATTTTTGTGTAACTTGCATGTAATGACATAAATTGTAATATGACAATAATTTTATCATGTTATATGTCTAATTTGAAAGTTTATCAAACAAAAACATCATTGATTGATGATCTATAATGCATGTTTGATTCTAATATTTAATTTATATTTTAAATTATTTGATGTTGTAGTTATTATTGACTTTATCAAATTGAGATAATATTAGATGTTAACTTTTTGTTCACATTTTCTATGTAGGTTTGCATTCTTGACAAACTAATATAGTAATACAAATCTTTTTTTATCAATGGTGTCCATATTTGCATTATAAATGAGCATTTGAATAATGAACTGATGCAACTATAAATGATTAATGTTATCCACATTTGCACTATAATTGATTAATTTAATAAGGATCACTTTTCCATTTGGACTTTAGTATGGCTACATGCTTTTTAGGACTATATAATGACAAACTAATATTTCCAAAATATCTTGTTGATACCCACTGTTGGTTAGTATCTACCTTTAATATTATCTAGCTTGACTTCCCCCTACAACTTGAGTAGATAGTCATGCAACTATAAAACTTAGGGATCACAAGGACATTCAATTACCCATCCATCCTTACACATTTGGTCCTCTATCAATGTTATTGTCTAACCAACCTAGCATTTCCTATTTCATTGAATGATGTGACCTATTTATATTATTGACCCCTATCCTCTAGTTAACAAATCACTATTTCACATTTATAGAGCTATTCCTCATGCCCACACTTTCCTTCCTCTCAAATAAATATATTCCTATATTGACCAAAACCTTTATGACTACCTTGAATTCAATCCATGGAGGAGACTAGTTCTTTGGTGTAGATCATATAGTCATAAGAGTATATGGGTTCACTAGGTTACTATACAAGCTTCTAAGAATGGTCCTACCATGAGTGTTTGCCTTAGAATTCCTACACTAGCAAGAGATAATAAAAATTTAACATAAAATTGATAAAGGTAGAGCTACATTCTACTCCCTCATATATACCTTTTTGTAACATCAATGTAACCAAGAATAAAAATTATTGCCTTGACCCTATCTATCTCTCAACACTACCCTAAGACTGTGTCCCTTAATCTCTATCAAAAGTTGTCCCATGATTCTCACTGCACATTCCTTTACGGGTGATCCCACAATACTGGTTTACAAGTTTTGGCCAAATTGGACATTGAACTGATTTTTTCTAATTAAATCTTCAATTTCGTGCACCTATATCGGCTAAACCATGAGGAATTTGAAGATGATGCAAACTAGTGATTTGTGACAATTTTTTTGTAGATTCTAAATATTTTTTTTTTCAAAATTTTGGAATCAAATTGCACTTCTTTTTCCATCTCCTTCGAAAACTAGTTTTTTTTAGTAAACACCATTTTTAAGTAGTGATTCTCACCATATACAACATAATTTTTTCTTCATGAAGGATAAAATTCTAACTTTTTCGAATTTAGATTTTTAACTATGATATCTAGCGCTTTCATTTGGTTTCATTGCGTTTTATTGAATATTTTTTCCTCAATCAAGTTTCAAAGTCAAACCAATTACAATTCAGACATAGGCAGACTGTATACAACATAACTTTGTTGTATGTATCGAAATTCAATTATTTTTTTGTTGGATCAAGGAATTCAATATCTAGTGCACTGATATTTTTTTAAATTTTCTTTTGATAATTTTCTATTTTTCCACATGTGTAGAACAAAGAGCTTGATTTTTGGTGAAAAACCTACATTCACAAGAAATAAAAAATAAGTATAATAATAAAATTAAATTTATTTAAAATTATACTTTTTAGGAAGCTTATAATAAGGACTACATACTTACAAAATTAAAAATTTAAATGAATTAATTTGATCCCCCAAAAGGTAAATCAAAAGTGGTTTTTTATCAACATTTTGATAGGTGTAAAGGAGACTCCGTTATAGGTATGGTTTAAAGCTAACGGGGTTCTATCCAAGTTGGCTTGGTCTAAGGTGGTTTGATCAAACCCTATTCAATTGGAATCCTTCAAATGGAAATGTTTAAGTCTTAAATCATTATATTTTCTAAAAAAATGTGATTTCAACAAAAATCAAAATCTTCTAGAAATTGTAAACTAGCATTGTGGGATCACCCTTACTCTTTCCACTATTAGACATGCCACTACCTTCTCATTGATCACCATCATATTCTCCTTTTCATGATTATTTTTTCTATCATATTTGGTATAAACAGGACTATTATATTCAACTTAGGTGAGGAAACATAAAAATCATAATGATAGGCCAAAGAAAAAAATCAAGATTTTCATGTCAAAGGAGACCTCAATTTAATCTATCATCCACAAAAGGTTAATTCCATTGTCAAACATTTATTGTATATCTTAAACTATGATAAGGGTTTAACAAGCATTTTGAAGAATAGACCCTTGTCAAGTTAACTCCATCATTTTTTGTTGTCAATGTATTTTTATTTATCTCTTACTCCATTGCTTGCAATTGTGATGCTTGGTTTTGTCATACTTAACTCAGTTGGCTAATATCAAAGCTCGTTTTGACTATCATATCTTCTTCTCATATTGGTTGTCATCTTTTGCATTGTGTTTTGACCCTTTTTCACTTGAAATTTGCCATAAATGTTTTCCCTCACTATGTATTTTTGTTTGTCAATGTGACTATCCCTTGTTTCTTTTAAAAATTATCATGAGTTATTTCATGACACTGTCAAATATCTCTCATGCATCATTAGATTTTCCTAGTTGTCATGTCATTTTACTTAGTGGACCTTCCCCACTAATGGTATGTAGTAAGTAACTTCCTCCTTTATCAAGATGCCATGTAATAAATTTAGATCACCTTCCTCACTTTGATATCACTGTCCATATGCTAGATATTGTCTTGATAATATAACCACTCCTTCTATTGTCATCAACACACTTGCAACCACCTGATATCATGTTTCTAATTAGCACTATCATCATTGGTTGTTAGAGGATTGTCTCTTTGTGTGGAATGTCTCTCATCAATCATTCCTCATCCTTCTCTTGTTATGCACACTTGACTTCCATATATTTTCATTATTTGTAACTTACCAAGGAGCACACTTGCTAAAGGATGAACATAGTTAATAAGATCTAGTGGGGCACATTACTTTATATAGCCGTGTCATATTTTTTTATACTTAAGTATTTACTTGCATGTACGTTTCTAAGTGCTCATTTACTTTGAAATACACATATATACAGGTTTCAAATGCACCCCAAAATGAGAGAAATAATTAATACAATGATATATTTACAAATGGTGCAATCTTGCACAGTCCTAATCCCATTCCCCAATCCTTCACTTATCCCCATCTTCACACGTTTTTAAATATCTAAACCTATCTTATCCAAATTGACATATTCTCATACAATTTAAAATTTTTCATATTTTTTATTAACCCCCATGTCCAAACATGTATTCACTACATTTGCATTACCAATTCAAGCTCCTTTATTTCAATCACATCGACATGTGGATTTGATCCCTAAAAATTCATTTTTTTTTCCAATTCCCACCCTCTCCATTCCTATCATGAATTGACTTGGTACGTGCATTTTAGATGATTTATTTCTATGAAGTGATATTACAAGACATTCAAATCCATTCATTTATTGTATAATGCAAACATTCATTGAATAATCACACATTCAAAGAGCATTCATTATAGAAACAATTCAGTTGGAATACTAAAAAAACTATCTTCGTTAGGGTTCACACCTTAGGAAATTTATACAATTGTTTGTGTTTGCCAATATTTGTGAAGTTCATTAACCCAATCATTCTAAAGGTTTGACCTAAGAAAACTTGACCCTAGTGACTTTCTAGCCTCCCTAAAGTATCATCAATTCTTAACATCAACAAAAAGAAAAAAAAAAGAAAGTAAAATTTAAAGATTAAAAGTGGAAGACTTATTAGATCATATCCTCGTAACATAAAGATAGATTTGTGCTTGTAAAAGTGATATAGAACTACAAATTTTACCAAAAACAGTTGTAGTACCTATAGAAGTTAGATCAATTAACTGTTGAGAAATTAATTATTATTAAAACAGACAGTAGATAATACAAATAATTTTATTTTTCTTCCAAATTCGGGTGGAAGTTGAACATCGTCGGTGGATTTTGGAGGAGCAAACTTTTTTTCCCTTAATTTTATTGATTCTAATTTTGGTGCTTAAAAGGATACCTGGGAAATTATGTTCATATTGATCAAGAGCTACGTATATTTATAATATTATTATTGTACCACAAATTCTATTGCTGGAACGGGAGAACCAAGCCAAATTGCCAGATTTCTATTTTATCACACTACCTCCTTAACTGTAGCGATTTATTGCATGGGCGATACAGTTGAAGCGATGTTCGTTTGATATAAAAACAACCAGCTTTGCATTTGCCAATAATATAATACAGCGCAGAGAACTTGATGTCGTTGAGACATTTGAATAGCAATCAGCATATTATATTCAGTAAAGGCCGGTTGATTAGATGTACAACTACCATGGTACTATGCAGCAACATTAAATATACACGGCAGCCAGGAAAGCCAAAAGAAAGCTTGCTCCTGCCACCCAGACAATGATTTCCATTACCAAGGAGACCTTACCAGCTGCGTCGGTGGCGAGAATCATGGCGACCATCGAAGCGAGCAAAGTCACCGTGTCTGTGACCAAAACTATGGCGTGGCGCGAACCGACTTTTTTCGTTCCCCACGCACTTCCCAACATTGCCGACATAAGAGTGAGGCTTGCTGTGAACAAAGCTACTGCCACCAGTATAACGGATTTACTTCTACTTTTAGATAGAGACTGCTCTTCTGTATTGCGTGCTGCCTCCGATTGATTTGGCGCAGGATGATTCTCTTGTATTGTGAGCACTGTTGAGGCCGATTGAGGATCTTGTTCTACTTCTGATTCATCGAATGCAGCAATACCTCCACCTTCTCTCTCAGAAGAATCTATGCCGGGCACCATAATCTGCCAAGAAACATCCAGAACGTCAAATATGGGGAAAAAAAAGAAAATGAAGATTAGGACAGCAATAGTAGTGTTGTTGTTCACCTCAATCTCAGGTTGAGCGGCTCCGTTGGGATCCATTGCTTTAGAATCTATTCGTCCCTGTCTGCAACCCTGGCCTGCATGCACCCTTTATATATTGGCCTTATTCCTACGAGGTCGGTAGAGTTGTCTACACTTTTCCTTCTCTATCGTTTATTATTATGAATTGCTTTGAACTTTCACCTGATACTCCATACAACACGTTAAAAAGCACGTTGGCAACGTCATACGGCATAAAGTATCTTTCCTTTAACGAACGTCACACCTTTCTTTTTTAATCTGCCTTGTGCAATAAGCAATCGCTTTATTTTTTTCCCCCGGAAGCAATCGCTTTATTTACACATCACATGTTTTAATTTATCTTTATTAATTAAATTAAGGTTTAAATTTGATGATGATATGATCGTATTTAACTATTTTTTAATTTAATAAAATACAATTAAAATTTTAAAAAAATTATCATATGAAAGGGAATATTTTATATAGAATTATTTTGGTATATGTATTTAAATTATATTTAATTTTGTTTATAATAAAGTATATCTTAAAATTTGAAGGACAAGTTTGAAAATAATCATTAAAAAAAATTTGCTTGACAAGTAGAATTGACATCAAATTTAGAGCTTGCATTGAAATAAGTGATACTTAAGAATAGAATAGAATAGAAGACTTTTAACATCCACAAGACCAAAAGAAGGCCTATGGGACAGTGACCCCAGCAATTTTAAAATTGTGAAGTGTCGTTCTCCTGCCGTTTAATTTGATAATGAGCTCTCCCATTCTACTCACCCATTCTATGTTGAAGAGATCTTGAAAATTTCCTATTGTTAACCCCCTTATGTAGCTTCCTCTGATGTCACTGTAAGCTTTGCAATCTAGGATAAAATGCCTTTCTATTTCCACCTGCCCTGTTGCACAGAAGATACAAACCCTCTCTTCCCAAACTTCTTTTGGCCTTTTCCATCTCCCCGTTTCACACCGAAGACGATGCGAGTTAGTCCTCAATTGTGCTATGAGAATCTTTCACCTCCACATAATATTTGCCTCTCATAAAAGATATGATATATAAATTGACCAACATCACATATTATAATAGTATGTTGCTTTCAATTTTTATCTACGCTTATCTATTATGAAATTCATATTTTCAATATCACTTAGATTAGAAGGATGCAATCCTTTAGGCACTATTTTTAAAGGTAAACGAGGCCTCACTAGATGAAAAAATATCACAAATTAAAATTGTGTTCGTGAAAATAAGAGTTTGTTAATTCTCAATTTCTAGTAATTGTCTTTCAAGATTACATTTAAAATTTCTTCCAATAATTTAAGATATTTTTACCACATATCATCTATCTATATTTTTTAACATTAATCATTATTAAAATAAATTATTACGTCGAAGGCGTGTCCTATATGAGCTTTTAGAGCTCATTTTGCCTATCAACGGTCCAAAATGAAGGATAGGGTTGGTTGACATTAAAACGATTCTCAGCTATCCATCATTTCGCCGTGTTTTTATGATTTTCTCGTCGCTATTGATTCTGCTTTCTTAGGGCTTTCGTAGGCGTTCCTTCTATGAGAAAGGAGGCAACTTGTAATAGCGTATCAACAACTATCTACTATTTGCGTCTCCCCTCCCTGCACTTATCTAAGTCCACATTGTTCAATCCAATGTTGTTGGTGACCACAATCTCCAAATGGGGAAGTGCATCGATTAGCTTTGCACTCATCTCAGCCTTAGTATTGCACACCACGCCTCAGATCGAATGTGCATGCTCCACCAAAAATTCCTCTCGATTTTGAACTTCCCAGAGCTTGTATGTTGTAAACTTGCAATCTAGAGATTCGATCAAGTATGGAAGGAAAGGGTATGTGATTAGAACTCCCACCTGTTTAATTTGATCTTCGCCCATTTCTTTTCTCTTGGGGCTGCTTGTAGGATAGTAATAGTGGAATGGGCAGCCTAAAATTCTAGTGTTTCTATGAGCATGATTTAATAGGAACGAACTTTAAAGTGCATTCTTTTGGCACCACCACAGCACTTGCAACCGCAATATCTAGCAAAACTCTCCCTTTTGTTATGCTTTGATGAATTTCCATACCCGTATCCAAAGCTTCCATGAGGTTGTGTCTCTCTTTGAAGCATTCGGTCAAATAGTTCATGTGCCCTGCCTATGCTTCTACATTGTTATATTCATGTCTATGAAGGCAGTGGCAACTGTATCCTCCGACAAATCCCTTCATCCTTATGCTACAATGGATGTCACTACCCTTTTCCAAAGTGCCCGTTTGGCATAGGCAGGTAGGATGCTGGTAAAAAGTGTGTAGGCAGCATGATACCTGTCAATAACATTGGCTTGAAAATTTTTAAGGTCATTTCAATAAATCCATTTTGTGCATATCCTACAACCATTACATTCCATGAGATCACTTTTCCTTAAGGCACTCTGTCAAACCGTTCATGTGCCTTTTCCATGCATCCATGTTTCTTGCTCGCATAATTAGCAAGGAAGTTACAAGTACAACATCTAGCAAAAGATCTCCATCATGTATGCCTGATCGATGTCCATACCCTATTTCGAAGTTCTCATTTTTGGCATAGGCATTCTCCAATTATAGCATCCTTTACCCTACATCGTTAAGTATAAATTAACATCATTTACTACATAAATATGTGCAAAAAAAAACCATTTTTTTCCTAATTCACTTTCCACACCTCTTCGGCGTACCCATTGCACGAGGTGCCATAGCTAGTTTTAAAAAAAAACATAAAATCACTAATATCTTGAACTTAATTTTAATTTTACTTATTACTGTAAATCTATAAAAGCACTTATAAAATATTCTTAAAAATTAGAACATAATAATACTCTTTATCAATAATACATACATAATTTAAGATCTTTTAAACTGCTAAAAACTCGTACTAAGTAACTAGTACATATATGATATTGCTATCAAGATTCAACCTGTAGTACATATATTCTTATGGGCAAGACAATACGAGGGGCGGAAGCCCAGGCTCTGGTTTTCGTATATGTGGCCGACGCGAGATAAGGTATTCTCCCCCAACAGGGAATAAGCGTTCAGAAGCATTGGTGAATGCCTTCATAAAATATCTTTTGTCAGACGTTGTACGCTCCGCCGTATTCTCAACCAGTAAAGAACTCTCAGCACTCTAAGATTGAACAGTGACGTGGTACAATTACATAATGCACGTTGCTCGAATGTCAAAAAAACAACTCGAAACAAAGCATATAAATTATCTATTATCTATAAACTCACCACCAGGTTTTGAACCTAAATTTTCGTATATCCATTTTCGTATTACTTACGCAAAAACCCAGCTTGTGGTTATCTAATATCGTATATCCATTTTGGTACTAGAGGGGCGGAATCCGAGCTTCTGTCATTCTCCCCCTGGCCCCCACCAGCTTAGGAACATCTGAGTGGGAATTGGATTTTTAATTCTCAAAAGGGATTTGATTTGATCATTTGATTGTATTTATTAATTAATTAAAAATAAAGATATTAATAAATGCAATCAAATGGTCAAATCAAGTTCTTTTGGGGGCTGAATAGACATTGCCATCAGAGTGAGCCTTGCATCCACATTCGAATCTCCAAGCCTCACTTGTATCATAATGAATATTCCATAAATGTGAATATCTTCATAAAATATCTTAGTTAGGCGTTGTTCACTCTGCTGCATTCTCAACCAGTGGGCCCCATTGCATTGAAGGAAAATGACTCGCCTAACATTCCAACGAACATGGATTCCCGCTTCATTTATTGCTAAGATGAAGAGTGGCATCGTGCTTAATGTTAGGATTAAGATTTATATATAATAATTTAGTTATTAAGTTAGTTAGTCCAGTGGGAAGTAATTAGTCCTAAAATAATGGTTTTATAAAGTTAATGTATTGGATGTAATGTGATGAATGATTATAATGAAATTCTTTATCATTTTTGTTATTATTTACAATATATTTTTTTAATATTGCTCTTTTAATTTTGCTCTACATCTTAAAAGACTCAAATAAAGTATATGCAATAAAATTATAGAATTGCCCAAGCTAATAGGAATTTGTCTCATGCTATTTAAAATTGCATCAAGATAGAAGAATTATATGCTTTCACTATAGTTCTAACAATGAATTAGAGTTATTTTTCACTTGAGAAAGATCAAGGAATGAAGACATATGGTATCTATTATGTACCTTGCATAATTTTAAAATTGTGAAAGATATCTATTATCTACAAACTCATTTCGTTGGGTCTAAATATTTTCCCATTCTTTATCTATAGGTACTTTGATTTTTTTTAGGGCTTCCAAATAATTTTATAGTTCAATGGTGTCTTTGCATGATATTCCTTGAACTTGGGTCATTTTCATTTGAAGAGGGTCTCCAATTCTATCAAGGGTTTAAAGATATTGAAAACATCAACAAATGTCATCTAAGATCATCCATTAAATAATGGATTATCCTAGCCTTTTGATTTCATTAGTTCTAAAAATAAATTTATAGGGAAGCACTTGTTAAGTATCATCAAACTTGTCGTAACCCCATTTTGATGTAACTTGCATGTAATGACATTACTATATAGTTTTGTAATATGAGAAAATATTTTTTGTCTTATATGTCTAACTTGGTAGGTTATCAAACAAAAACATCACCTATTATTGATCTAGAATGCATGTTTAATTCTACTATTTAGTTTACACTTTGAAATAATTGATGTTCTAGTTATTATTGATTTTGTATGTAAATTTTTTGGAAAAATTGTGTGTAAATTTTTGGATGTAAAAATTTACACACAGTTTTTCCAAAAAATTTACATACTAAATCATGGACTGTGGAAACAACAGGATGTTATTAATTATTGATTTTGTCATATTGTGATGAGATCAAATGTTGTTAGTGTTTTGTTCTCATTTTCTATGTAGGTTTGTATTCTTGACACTGTTAAAGTGTAGAGGTATATTCTAACTAGGTTTGTCATTGCAATACCATGCAGATAATATGTTTATCAGGTGATTGAGAGAAACACTCTATACATGTATTACATGGTTTGTTCAATTGAGTTTGGCTTCATATTGATGCTATTGTTCTCAATTGGTGTCACATTTCCCTTTGTGTTTTTATTCGTCAAGGTTCACAATTATTTAATAATCTTCAATATACATGAGATATATTAACATACTAAAGCTAGAATAGTTTAACAACACTCTAGAAACACTTGTGTACTTGTAAACAATGATATGAAACCACCATCTCATGCCTCTAATATATAGACAAGGAAAGAGACCAAAACCATGGTATCATGCAAAACTCTCATGCCCAACTTGGAGAGCATTTTTTTAGAATAGTAAATACATAAAATAACTTTACATGGGTGTCACATGGGCTCAATCAATGAACCCAAATATAAAATATAACCACAAAGGCATCTTTGACTAATAACTCCCTAACCACAATACCATGAGGAGCATTTATGTGCGATAGTCACTTGGTGCATACACATAGAAAATCCCAAATTTTCTATCATTTTTATCAATAATAATCCTGACCAACCTATTGCAAGGCAAAGAACCATTATCTATAATTGTTGGTGTACACATCTTACACACATGGCTTACTTAAGCCTAGTTAGTTGTCCATGTAGTTGAGTTGACACTCTAGGTAGTTGAGTTGACACTCCACTCCTATCCACTTCATGTGGATCTTGATCTTGATTTCCACATCTTGTGGATATTGATCTTCTTGTAAATTCCTATTTATGGTTGCTCTTTTGCTCAATCTAAATAAAGAGGGTTTTACATCACTTTGTGCTTGTTTATTATCTCTGCAGATCTGAAGAATTCTACATGGTATCGGAGCTTTAGGTGGAGATATTTGCAAGGAAAAAGACACCCGCACACAATAGGAAGGAGGAATTTTGTAGCATGGCATGAGTGTGAGATTTTGTGACTAGAGCAACGATTGATCTGGACATAGCCTCTCATAGATTTTGTAGCCTCAGCTGGTGTTTGACCTGAGACTTGCACGCCTTCAGCGTGGGTGCCTTGTCATCTACAGAAGGGGCTTCCACACAACCCACACCCCTACGCAGGGACGGCTTAACCGGCACACTCTAAGCGTTGACCGCTTAGGTGGTCGGGCCTACATTTAACCCCAACGTTCCCCCTTTGCCCATTCTTAACCCAACTCCTATCCGCAGTGATTCTCGTTACGGATTTGCAATTTGCAAAGTTTGGCAGACTCCGTTGCGTGTCATCAACTTGGCTGGCTTCAAAATTCCCGCGCACCCTACCAACTTTGTTTGCACATTAAATTGTTCCAATCCCACACACCCAACCAAAATCTTTTTGTGCATTAAATAATTTTAATCTCCCGCATTAAGCAGGCAATTTACATCCTCCAGAGATTATTATTTCCTTGTTGGAGCCCAGAAGCTCTGGCTTTTCATATTTGCATCCCTGTAGCATTCATTCTTCTTCAGCGGTGGTGGTATTGTGGCGTGGCCTCCTTTTCTGCAATTAGAAATCTCACTCGTTGTGCCTCTCCATTGCATAGTGAGTGTTATTCATCTTTCCTCTATTTTTGTTTCTTGATGTGTGAATCTTTTAAGGTAGTTTCCCTGTTTCTTGATTGACAAAGTTCGCTATGATTGGCTGTATGTTCTTGTGAAAAAACCCACAGAAAATAGAGCAACCATTGTTAAACAGGGTAAAAACTTCAGTTCACACAAAACTTACTCCTGCAATGACATCAGATTTTTAATATTGATTTTTAATTGAAAATTTTAATTTTTTGAAGTTTTTTTTTTAAATTTTATTAATAAATTAAAGACTATTTTAACTGGAGAAAATATTCAATTTCACAATCCGTAACTGCACTTTCAAAATACTCTGCCTACCATGACCATTTCCATTCCTTGCGAATCGATTTGTTAATTTATTTTATTCAAATTCAAAGTTCAATCTCATTGGAATTTAGAAAAGGGAGCAGATGAATTAATAGAATGCATTAACCCTGACCTTAAACCTTGTTCCAACATATATTTAATATATTCAAAGCAGAAAAAAAATTAATAGTTTCTATTGATTTATTCAGAAATTGAATCTCTATGAAGAAAATCTAGGAGGAAACCACCATTACAATTTTGAAACTTTTGGTCACATATCATGAAATACATTAAACATCTCTGGCACCCAACAAGTTTCATCACAGACTCAACCTCTTCTGCAATATTATCATTATTTTTCTTTCCGGTCTTAAGAAATTTTGAAGTAGACAAATTCAGTTCAAGGTCTAGTTTTCCTCCTCCTCCTCCATTAAATCTGGATTCTAAGCTTTCTTCAATTTCTTCAAAATTCAAGTAATACACTGCTCCAGTTTGCAGCACAACAATCATATATACATTAAAAATCTAAGTAAACAATCCATACACTAATATCTGTAGAAAAAATTCATCATACTGACTACAGGACAATAATACTTATACCCAATATTAATGATAATAAAATTGGTTTGATCAACTCACCTTCAAGTCTAAGCATTTCTCCCACCCAAAGGGAAGGTTCTTCTCTTGACCCAATTCTAGGAGATCAAACTCAATCAATTCAGACCTACATGAAGATGAAGAATATGGTGAATTTCTTGTACTCCTTCCCAGTAGTTGAAGAGTTGTTGAACTACCCTCATAATCAAGACCTCTAGGCTTAGCCTGTAAGGCCTTCTTATCTTCATCCCATCCATTTGACGACTTCTCTCTCAACAACCATATTTCACAAGCCTGAATGAAAAACACTGATGCTCAAGAAGAATGTCTGTAAGTACATATATAAGAATTCATATAACTTTTCAATTCTACAAAACATAAAAGAAAGAGCCACAAGATATGGAGAAGATCATCATGGAATTTATTACATTGTGATACCTATTAAGAGAAGAATATTTTGTGTGTTTTGGTGTATGCTAGGTCTTGCTCCAAGAGACAAAGCTTAAGCTAGATTTTATTAAAGGTAATTGTTTAGCATTTTTACACACAATTGTCCTTTTTCTTTTTCTTTATCCTTGTGATAAATAAGGATATTGATACAATGATACTTGGATATTTGAATTGTGGTATACTTTATATTTGGAGACTAGATCAATTATATGTCTTGCAAACAAACTAATAGGTTAATTTACTCTTTCTAAATTCTAGAGGGAGTATATTTATGAGATGTGAATGTAATTTAAAAAGGTTTCTTTTGATTCATTATCTTTTAAAAGAGATTGAGATATTCCTTAATCTATGACTATTACTCTTCTATGTGATAATTAATGAGCTATATATGTTGTTTCTAATCTAGTGACTAATGCTAGGAATAAACATATTATTATTCATTATAATATAATTAAGACGTGCATAAATAAGGGGATGATTAACTTCTAGTATTTCCAAACATAAGATCATGTTGTACACATCTTCACCAAGCCTCTTATTGGGGTTAAATATGTTCCATTGCAAAATATGATTGGATTTGAGGGATTTATTAAGGGAAGTTGCATTATGATATTTTCCATATTCTATTTTTGTTCTCCAAGTCAAGGAGATGTTAGAATAGTAAATCTAAGTTATTTGGTTCAATTTAAGTGATGAACCATAGCTAACTCACTTAGATAAACTTAATACGATTTAATTGTGAAATTCATTTCATCATGTTTGGTCCTAGGAGAGATGTTTTTCCATTCTAAGAGGCCTATTTAGAAAGGAATCAATTCCTTATTACTCATTTATTTATTCAAGTGAGGTTTTTTAGTTTTAGTGTTCTTTGGTGGTCTTTAGACACCCAATATTTCTATTTATTGAACTTTATGTAGTATTTTTTTGGAGTAGATGTTCATATATCTAATAATGAATGTTTGGACATTCTAATAATACTCACCTTTAGATGACATAAGAATTTTAGGTTTACAAATTTAACAAAGAGAAATTAAACAGTATAGTAGTTATTCTTCTCATGGTGAACACTTAGAGACTTTTCTAATGTACAAATGATAGCAACATAGCATAAAATTGTCATGATTACATTCTCAACAATCAAATTCTCCAATTTCAATCATCTTTGCCACGTTTTGTAAGATCAAGTAACATATTACATTTTCTATGGAAATTTGCTCATAGTTATATTCATTCAATTTGTTATTGATCATAAAAGCTTAACTTGACTAATTTTAGAAGCATCCTCAAATTGAGGATGAAGAGAGTACACGCTATAAATATTATATTTTTAAAAATTAGTAAAGAGATTGACAGTACCATACAAGTTACTTTAAATTTAAACAATTGAAGAATTCAACTTGAGGTTTTCATATTAAACATGTACAAATGCACACAACTAAATATGAAGAAATAAAAAGCCATTCATGGGATCTTTCCTTGAAAAATTCAAACCCATTGATACATTATAAATCTTTCTTTCCAAGCATAAAGAAAGGAAACTCTTTAAGAATTTTTTCAATGCACTCATGAACATATTCATGGAAACAATCATTTCATATCTCTAACCCACAACAATTAAATGCAAATCCAAGTAGCGGAGAAAAACTTTAACAACACATTGAAGGCTCTTACACAATCTATGTATGTGCCATGTGAAGCACACATGGTCTTCAAAGACCTTCCAAAATCATAAACACACCTTTAACTAGTATGAATGACCAACTAGGCTTTCTAGAAGCCTTTAGATTGTTTTGAACATATCTACTATTATCAAGAGGGAGAGAGATAGAGAGATAGGACTCTCCATAGTAGTACTATGATATTTTCTAACAACCCAACTTCCTATCTTGTAATATTTGTTAGGGTGGGTTTATAGCAATCAACGAGAAAATGAGCTACAAGACTATGCTCTAAGGTACATAAAAATCACAAATAATACCATGTCTTGACATCCTTCATTACTAAGATGAGGACCTTATCATTGAAACAAAAGAATAGTTAGTTTATAACTACACACTCAATAAAATCAAATAAGGACAGTCATAAATGTTATTCATGACAAGGTTATCTTAGTGATATTAGATGTATTTTGGGATTATATCCTCTATATGGGCGGTATGGAATTTTTAAGTGATGTTGAATTATCATGAAAATCCTCTTCGGTCATATGGGACTAGCCAATTGGTGATTACTATCCTATAAGAGAAAAATGGTAGAGTTTTACATGAAATGATCTTAATCTTGATAATAGCATTTATGACACTCCTACCCTTGATGAGATAGTCCTCTTAGTTTTGTGCTTGACTTTAATTTATGTCTAACAACAAGTTGGAAACCTTCATAATTTAGTACCTAAAGAAATAAAGTATGCATCTACAACCTATTGGAAATCGTTGTAAATCTATCTCTATCCATGGTTGAAGAGGTATGCATCTACAACCTATTTTATCTTAATTTCCTAAAATGTTAGGACACATTTACCAAGATTTTCATGTAGAAATAAAAGGGTTTTCACAAGTATGATGCTTCCTTAGCATTGGGATTCAAGATTAGGTTGTAAATCATTACAATTAGTCAACCCTAAGGTTCAAATCTAACAAAAGAAGATGCACCAAAAATATTTCCATATTCCAACACCAATTACATAGTAAAAATCTAGTTTTCTCTTTGTAACAATAATAGGTGGACTTTGCTATCATATATGACATGTGTCGAACCTTGTAATAGGTGTTAGACACCAAAATATTTCCTCATATATCTTTAATAAGGGTAATGGATCCTACTTGACATCTATAGCTCTATCATGATAGCTAGGTGAGGGTTTTCAACACATACCAAACTATCAATTTTAGCCTTGAATGTGTTGAGAAAATATAAGGTAATTAATGACCTACTAAAGGGAAGTTAATGATGCATTCAAGTTACACCATATATCCAATTATCCTTGTTCAAATCTTCATTCAAAACTAGCTTCTTCCCATCCTTTGAATTTTAATTCTTGACACTAGATGTTATTTTGAGATATAATAAAGGGTTTCAATACTTCAAGGAGCATTTGTAAAGGTTGTAGATACTCCAAAATAGCTTACAAGCTATTTCCAAGACTATTTAATGGTTTCATGAGAGTTTTAAGGGGTTGATCTCATGGTGAACATTTAGAGACTTTTCTAATGTATGAATGATAGCACTTGATAACATGAAATTGCCATGATTACATTCTCGATACTCAAATTCTATAATTTCAATAATCTTTTCCACAATTTGTAAGATCAAGTAGCATATTACATTTCTATGGAAATTTACTCATATATATATTCAAGTTGTTATAGATCATCAAATCTTAACTTGACTAATTTTAGAAGCATCCTCAAATTGAGGATGAAGAGAGTACACAATATAAATGTTATCTATTTTAAAATTAGTAAAGACAGTGATAGTGTCATACAAGTCACTTTAAATTTGAACAATTGGAGATTCAACTTGAGGTTTTCAGATTAAACATACAATTGTAGACAACTAAATATGAATAAATTCAAACCCATTCTTGGGAACTTTCCTTAGAAAATGAAAACCCATTGATACATTATAAAACTTTCTTTCCAAGCATAAAGAAAGGAAACTATTTAATAATTTTTTCAACACACTCCCAACATATTCATGGAAAGAATCATTTATATCTCTAACCCACAACAATGAAATGAAAATTCAAGTAGTAGAGACAAAATTTGACAACACATTGAAGGCTCTTACAAAATCTATATATGTGCCATGTGAAGAGCACATGGTCTTCAAAGACCTTCCAAAATCATAAATACACCTTTAAAAAATACATGAAAATATCTAATATGAATGGCCAACTAGGGCTTTCTAGAAGCCTTTAGATTATTTTGAACATATCTACTATTATCAATGAGTCAAAATTTATTTTCACAAGAAAGAAAAGTAATTTATGATATTTATTACACTAGTTTAATATTCATACAAATCCAATTGTGCATTTCTTAAATTGAAATTAACCATTTATCCTTATCACATTAAAATTTATTATTCATTGTTGATTTCACTTTTATACTCATTTCCACATTGACATCAATATCCTTGGGACCTTTACCTCTAATTTTGATGATGGGTATAATTGCAATGATTAAACTACCATGTTTTGAATGGTTATCAAACATGTCTATAATTTAGACTACCAAATGTTCTATGTTGTGTGGAGATTTTCTAATCAAATTTTGACATTCTTTTGTCCATTAGATGGATGTCAATTGGTCTCGCATCATGGATGACATCGTTCAACACCCCCCTAATGGAAAGTTCTCCTACAAAGACCTTTCATGGGGGACATATGTCCTTAAAGGCTCACAATTATTTTCAGCTTGGATTGAAATTGATAGATTGAATGACTTTATTGAGGGAGAAAGCTCAAGGGACTCCTACCCAACCTTATTCAGCAAGAGTCACATAAAGAAACGCTCTCCTCATTCTAATAAAAAAACCAGGATTAATAGCTTTTTGGAATACAACATGTAAGAATAATATGTTAACTGCATATGTTCATCCTCACAATTGTGAAGTGCAAGAGTTTCTATATTCATTGGTTAAGCACATTTATTAATAGTTTGAAGATTCTTTATGATTTTCATAGCTATTGGTGTGCATATGGACCAAATGACTTCAAGGAAAAAGATGCAACACCTTTCGATCCTTCTTCAGTGCCTAAATTAGGGAAGGGTAGTAGACCTGGCCGTAAACATACACAATGTGGTTGCACTTGTCATTTTAGCACACGGGTCATGGTTCGTAAGCCAAACCATATGTTGATATGGTACCACCATGTTCAACATGTGGACAAAGAAGGCATACCTTGTCATGGTCAAATGAATAATGATTTTTTGGGAACAAGGTCCTTCTTTGCGCCATATATTACTAAAACATTACATCAGTGGGTAGAGTCATTGTTATTGCTTGGAATGCCTGGAGATGCAATCCATAAAAAACATAAACAAATGGTGCATGAGAAGATGACCATGTTTGAGGGTCAATCTTCTAGGGATGATTTTTTGACAATGGATGATATTTGCGAATATTGATCGTAAAATTAAAACATCAAGCTACATGTTTGATAATAATGATGCTCTTTTAGTGCAACAATGGGTTTTAGCAAACCCTAACAAGTGGTTTGCATATCAAGAGTATAACACCATTGTTGCTGATGGAGATGATCAAATACCATTTGTTTTGGGAATTCAATTGCCAGAGCAACTTGATTGGATGCTTCAATATGGCCACAACAATATATTGGCTATGGATTCTACATTTGGTAGAAATTCAATGAAGGTATGTTGTGTATTTTTTGGTAGATTTGAGTTGGAAATGTTTACACTCAAATAAAACATAGTATTGATACACTGTACCCTATGTTTTATGATAGTTTCAATTGTATACAATACTTGCATTCGACACAAAACATATGGGGGTGCCTGTGGCATGGGTCAGTGCAAAGTTGCAAAGTGGTGCAACTTTCGTTCTGCAACTTGTGTCACCAAGCGGACTGTTCCAACACGTCCAAATAGCTATTTTTACGCTAGGCATGGTCCTTTTTCGCATCGAAACACGTGGAATCTTCCGAGCTATGTTCCATCGGATCGATCCCTGAAGGGTCCAAAGTGCAAAATGGATGCAAACTTCAACATGCTATTACTTGGATATCGTTACACTTAGCAACTTCTTGTCTGATCCTACAGTAAGGCATTGGTCCCCTCTAGAAAAACCTCTCTCGGTTTTGGCTTTCTTGGAGTGGTTTTCTCGTGGCGGGGGATTTTCACTTGATGCAAAAAGTGTCAAATTCAAGCAGTGCAAAGTTGCAAAGTGTTGCAACTTCCGCTCTGCAACTTGTGTCACCAAGCGGACTGTTCCAACACGTCCGAATAGGTATGTTTATGGTAGGCATGGTCTTGTTTCGCACCAAATAAAGTGGAATCGCTCCGAGCTACATTCCACCGGATTGATCCCTTAAGGGTCGAAAGTGCAAAATGGCTACAAACTTCAACATGTTATTTCTCGGATATCGTGACACTTAGAAAGTTCTCATCTTATCCTATAGAAAGGAGTTGGGCCCCTCTAGAAAAACCTCTCTTGGTTTTGGCTATCTTGGAGTGGTTTTCTCATGGCGACGAATTTTCACTTGATGGAAAAAGCATCAAATTCAAACAGTGCAAAGTTGCATAGTGGTGCAACTTCCGTTCTGCAACTTGTGTGACCAAGTGGCCTGTTCCAACACATCCAAATATGTATGTTTATGCTAGGCATGGTCTTTTTTCACACCGAAACACGTGGAATCGCTTCGAGCTATGTTCCATCGGATCGATCCTTGAAGGGGTCCAAAGTGCAAAATGGCTGCAAACTTCAGCATGATATTACTTGGATACCATTACACTTAGAAACTTCTCATCTAATCCTATAGGAAGGCAATGGGCCCCTCTAGAAAAACCTTTCTCGGTTTTGGCTATCTTGGAGTGGTTTTCTCGTCGCGGTGAATTTTCACTTGATGAAAAAAGTGTCAAATTCAAGCAGTGCAAAGTTGCAAAGTGGTGCAACTTTCGCTCTGCAATTTGTGTGACCAAGCAGATTGTTCCAATGAATCCTAATAGGTATGTTTATGGTAGGAATGGTCTTGTTTCGCACCGAAACACGTGGAATCGCTCTGAGCTACGTTCCACCGGATCGATCCCTTAAGGGTCCAAAGTGCAAAATGGCTGCAAACTTCAGCATGCTATTACTTCGATACTGTGAGACTTAGAAACTTCTCGTCTAATCCTATAGAAAGGCGTTGGTCCCCTCTAAAAAAACCTCTCTCGGTTTTTTCTATTTTTGAGTGGTTTTCTCGTGGCGACGGATTTTCACTTGATGGAAAAAACATCAAATTCAAACAGTGCAAAGTTGCAAAGTGGTGCAACTTCCGTTCTGCAACTTGTTTCACCAAGCGGCCTATTCCAACACATTCGAATATGTATGTTTATGTTAGGAATGGTCTTTTTTTGCACCGAAACACGTGGAATCGCTCTGAGCTATGTTCCATCGAATCGATCTCTGAAGGGTCCAAAGTGCAAAATGGATGCAAATTTCAGCATGCTATTACTTGGATACCGTTACACTTAGAAACTTCCCGTCTAATCCTACAGCAAGGCATTGATCCCCTCTAAAAAAACCTCTCTCTGTTTTGGCTATATTGGAGTGGTTTTCTCGTGGCGGGGGATTTTCACTTGATGGAAAAAGTGCAAATTCAAGCAGTGCAAAGTTGCAAAGTGGTGCAACTTCCGCTCTGCAACTTGTGTGACCAAGCAGAATATTCCAACACGTTCGAATAGGTATTTTTACTCTAGGCATGGTCCTCTTTCGCACCGAAACACGTGGAATCGCTCTGAGCTATGTTCCATCGGATCGATCCCTGAAGGGTCCAAAGTGCAAAAAGGCTGAAAACTTCAGCATGTTATTACTTGGATACCGTTACACTTAGAAACTCCTCGTCTAATCATACAGCAAGGTGTTATTCCCCTCTAGAAAAACCTCTCTCAGTTTTGGCTATCTTGGAGTGGTTTTCTCGTGGCGGCGGATTTTCACTTGATGGTAAAAACATCAAATTCAAACAGTGCAAAGTTGCAAAGTGGTGCAACTTCCGTTCTACAACTTGTGTGACCAAATCGACTGTTCCAACATGTCCGAATAGGTATTTTTAGACTAGGCATGGTCCTCTTTCACACCGAAACACATGGAATCGCTCGGAACTATGTTCCACCGGATCAATCCTTGAAGGGTCCACAGTGCAAAATGGCTGCAAACTTCAGCATGTTATTATTTGGATACTGTTACACTTAGAAACTTCTCGTCTGATCCTATAGCAAGGCGTTGGTCCCCTCTAGAAAAAACTCTCTCGGTTTTGGTTATCTTGGAGAGGTTTTCTCGTGGCGGCGGATTTTCATTGATAGAAAAAACATCAAATTCAAGCAATGCAAAGTTGCAAAGTGGTGCAACTTTCGTTCTGCAACTTGTGTGACCAAGCAGACTGTTCCAACACATCCAAATAGGTATGTTTACGCTAGGCATGGTCGTCTTTCGAACTGAAACTAGTGGAATCGCTTCGAGCTATGTTCCACCAGATCAATCCCTGAAGGGTCCAAAGTGCAAAATGGCTGCAAACTTCAGCATGCTATTACTTGGATATCGTTACACCTAGAAACTTCTCATCTAATCCAAAAACAATGCGTTGGGCCCCTCTAGAAAAACCTCTCTCGGTTTTGGCTATCTTGGAGTGGTTTTCTCATGGCGACGGATTTTCACTTGATGGAAAAAGCATCAAATTCAAGCAGTGCAAAGTTGCAAAGTGGTGCAACTTCCGTTCTGCAACTTGTGTGACTAAGCGGCCTGTTCCAACACATCCAAATAGGTATGTTTATGCTAGGCATGGTCCTCTTTCGCACCGAAACACATGGAATTGCTTCGAGCTATGTTCCACTGGATCAATCCCTGAAGGGTTCAAAGTGCAAAATGGCTGCAAACTTCAGCATGCTATTACTTGGATACCGTTACACTTAGAAACTTTTTCGTTTTATCCTACAAAAAGGAAATGGGCCCCTCTAGAAAAACCTCTCTCGGTTTTGGCTATTTTGGAGTGGTTTTTCTTGTGGCGGCGGATTTTCACTTGATGGAAAAAGCATCAAATTCCAGCAGTGCAAAGTTGCAAAGTGGTGCAACTTCTGTTCTGCAACTTGTGTCACCAAGCAGACTATTCCAACACATCCGAATAGGTATTTTTACGCTAGGCATGGTTCTCTTTCGCAACGAAACACGTGGATGTTCCACCGGATCGATCCCTGAAGGGTCCAAAGTGCAAAATGGCTGCAAACTTCACCATGCTATTACTTGGATACCATTACAATTAGAAACTTCTCATCTAATCCTACAAGAAGGCAGTGGGCCCCTCTAGAAAAACCTCTCTCGGTTTTGGCTATCTTGGAGTGGTCTTCTCGTGGCGGCGGATTTTCACTTGATGGAAAAAGTGTCAAATTCAAGCAGTTCAAAGTTGCAAAGTGGTGCAACTTCTGTTCTGCAACTTGTGTGACCAAGCGGATTGTTCCAACATGTCTGAATAGGTATGTTTATGGTAGGTATGGTCTTGTTTCGCACCGAAACACATGGAATCGCTCTAAGCTACGTTGCACCAGATCAATCCCTTTAGGGTCCAAACTGCAAAATAGCTGCAAAATTCAACATGCTATTACTCGGATACAGTGAGACTTAGAAACTTCTCGTCTGATCCAACAAAAAGGTGTTGGGCCCCTCTAGAAAAACCTCTCTCGGTTTTGGCAATTTTGGAGTGGTTTTCTCGTGGCGGTGGATTTTCACTTGATGGAAAAAGCATCAAATTCAAGCATTGCAAAGTTGAAAAGTGGTGCAACTTCTGTTCTGCAACTTGTGTCACCAAGTGGACTGTTCCAACACGTTCAAATACGTATGTTTATGCTATGCATGGTCCTCTTTCGCACCGAAACACGTGGAATCACTCTGAGCTATGTTCTACTGGATCGATCCCTGAAAGGTCCAAAGTGCAAAATGGCTGCAAACTTTAGCATGCTATTACATGGATATCGTTACACTTAGAAACTTCTCATTTGATCCTACAACAAGGCATTGGGCCCCTCTAGAAAAATACCTCTCGGTTTTGGCTATCTTGGAGTGGTTTTTTCTCATGGCGACGGATTTTCACTTGATGAAAAAGCATCAAATTCAAGCAGTGCAAAGTTGCAAAGTGGTGCAACTTCCGTTCTGCAACTTGTGTGACCAAGCGGACTGTTCCAACACATCCGAATAGGTATTTTTATGCTAGGCATGGTCCTCTTTCGCATCAAAACACGTGGAATTGCTCTGAGCTATGTTCCACCGGATCGAATCCTTAAGGGTCCAAAATGCAAAATGGCTGCAAACTTCAGCATGCTATTACTTTGATACCATTACACTTAGAAACTTCTCGTCTGATCCTACAGAAAGGCATTGGGCCCCTCTAGAAAAATATCTTTTCGTTTTGGCTATCTTGAGTGGTTTTCTGGTGGCGGCGGATTTTTAGTTGATGGAAAAAGTGTCAAATTCAAGCAGTGCAAAGTTGCAAAGTGGTGCAACTTCCGCTCTGCAACTTGTGTGACCAAGCGGATTGTTCCAACGCATCCGAATAGGTATGTTTATGGTAAGCATGGTCTTATTTTGCACTGAAACATGTAAAATCGCTCTGAGCTACATTCCACCGGATCAATCTCTTAAGGGTCCAAATTGCAAAATGGCTGCAAACTTCAGCATACTATTACTTCGATACCGTGACACTTAGAAACTTCTCGTCTGATCCTATAAAAAGGCGTAGGGCCCCTCTAGAAAAACCTCTCTCGGTTTTGGCTATCTTGGAGTGGTTTTCTCATGGCGACGGATTTTCACTTGATGGAAAAAGCATCAAATTCAAGCAGTGCAAAGTTGCAAAGTGGTGCAACTTTCGTTCTGCAACTTGTGTGACTAAGCGGCCTGTTCCAACACATCCAAATAGGTATGTTTATGCTAGGCATGGTCCTCTTTCGCACCGAAACACATGGAATTGCTTCGAGCTATGTTCCAAAGTGGAAAATGGCTGCAAATTTCAGCATGCTATTACTTGGATACCATTACACTTAGAAACTTCTCGTCTGATCGTACAGCAAGGCGTTGGTCCCCTCTAGAAAAACCTCTCTTAGTTTTGGCTATCTTGGAGTGGTTTTCTCGTGGCGGCGGATTTTCACTTGATGGAAAAAATATCAAATTCAAGTAGTGCAAAGTTGCAAAGTGGTGCAACTTTCATTCTGCAACTTGTGTGACCAAGCGAACTGTTCCAACAAATCCAAATAGGTATGTTTATGCTAGGCATGGTCCTCTTTCACACAGAAACACGTGGAATCGCTCTGAGCTATGTTCCACCAAATTGATCGTTGAAGGGTCCAAAGTACAAAATGGCTGCAAACTTCAGCATGCTATTACTTGGATATCGTTACACTTAAAAACTTTTCATCTAATCCTACAACAAGGTGTGGGGCCCGTCTAGAAAAACCTCTATCGGTTTTGGCTATCTTGGAGTGGTTTTCTCGTGTCGACGGATTTTCACTTGATGGAAAAAGCATCAAATTCAAGTAATGCAAAGTTGCAAAGTGGTGCAACTTCCGTTCTGCAACTTGTGCCACCAAGCGAACTGTTCCAACACGTTCGAATAGGTATTTTTATGCTAGGCATGGTCCTCCTTCGCACCGAAACACGTGGAATCGCTCCGAGCTATGTTCCACCGGATCGATCCCTGAAAGGTCCAAAGTGCAAAATGGATGCAAACTTCAGCATGCTATTACTTGGATAGCGTTTCACTTAGAAACCTCTCGTCTGATCCTACAGTAAGGCGTTGGTCCCCTCTAGGAAAACCTCTCTCGATTTTGGCTATCTTGGAGTTGTTTTCTCGTGGCGGCGGATTTTCACTTGATGGAAAAAGTGTCAAATTCAAACAGTGCAAAGTTGGAAAGTGGTGCAACTTCCGCTCTGCAACTTGTGTGACCAAGCAGACTATTCCAACACGTCCAAATAGGTATTTTTATGGTAGGAATGGTCTTGTTTCACACCGAATAAAGTGGAATCGCTCTGAGCTACGTTCCACCAGATCGATCCCTTAAGGGTCCAAAGTGCAAAATGGCTGCAAACTTCAGCATGTTATTTCTCAGACACCGTGACACTTAGAAACTTCTCATCTTATCCTACAGAAAGGCATTGGGCCCCTCTAGAAAACCTTCTCTCGGTTTTGGCTATCTTGGAGTGGTTTTCTCATGGCGACGGATTTTCACTTGATGCAAAAAGCATCACATTCAAACAGTGCAAAGTTTCAAAGTGGTGCAACTTCCGTTCTGCAACTTGTGTGACCAAGCAGACTGTTCCAACACATCTGAATAGGTATTTTAATGCTAGGCATGGTCCTCTTTTGCACCGAAACACGTGGAATCCCTCTGAGCTATGTTCCACCGGATCGATCCTTGAAGGGTCCAAAGTGCAAAATGGCTGCAAAATTTAGCATGTTATTACTTGGATACCGTGACACTTAGAAACTTCTTGTCTGATCCTATAAAAAGGCGTTGGGCCCCTCTAGAAAAACCTCTCTCAGTTTTGGCTATCTTGCAGTGGTTTTCTCGTGGCGACGGATTTTACTTGATGGAAAAAGCATCAAATTCAAGCAGTGCAAATTTGCAAAGTGGTGCAACTTTCGTTCTGCAACTTGTGTGGCCAAGCGGACTGTTCCAACACATCCGAATAGGTATTTTTATGCTAGGCATGGTCCTCTTTCACACCGAAACACGTGGAATCACTCTGAGCTATGTTCCACCGGATCGATCCCTGAAGGGTCCAAAGTGGAAAATGGCTACAAATTTCAGCATGCTATTACTTGGATACCATTACACTTAGAAACTTCTCATCTGATCCTACAGCAAGGCGTTGGTCCCCTCTAGAAAAACCTCTCTCAGTTTTGGCTATCTTGGAGTGGTTTTCTCGTGGCGGCGGATTTTCACTTGATGGAAAAAACATCAAATTCAAGTAGTGCAAAGTTGCAAAGTGGTGCAACTTTCGTTCTGCAACTTGTGTGACCAAGCGGACTGTTCCAACAAATTTGAATAGGTATGTTTATGCTAGGCATAGTCCTCTTTCGCACAGAAACATGTGGAATCGCTCTGAGCTATGTTCCACCGAATCGATCACTGAAGGGTCCAAAGTGCAAAATGGTTGTAAACTTCAGCATGCTATTACTTGGATATCGTTACACTTAGAAACTTTTTGTCTGATCCTACAATAAGGTGTGGGGCCCATCTAGAAAAACCTCTATCGGTTTTGGCTATCTTGGAGTGGTTTTCTCGTGGCGACGGATTTTCACTTGATGGAAAAAGCATCGAATTCAAGCAGTGCAAAGTTGCAAAGTGGTGCAACTTCCGTTTTGCAACTTGTGTCACCAAGCGGACTGTTCCAACATGTCCGAATAGGTATTTTTACACTAGGCATGGTCCTCCTTCGCACTGAAACACGTGGAATCGCTCCGAGCTATGTTCCACCGGATCGATCCCTGAAAGGTCCAAAGTGCAAAATGGATGCAAACTTCAGCATGCTATTACTTGGATAGCGTTTCACTTAGAAACTTCTCATCTGATCCTACAGTAAGGCGTTAGTCCCCTCTAGGAAAACCTCTCTCTGTTTTGGCTATCTTGGAGTTGTTTTCTCGTGGCGGCGGATTTTCACTTGATGGAAAAAGTGTCAAATTCAAACAGTGCAAAGTTGGAAAGTGGTGCAACTTCCGCTCTACAACTTGTGTGACCAAGCGGACTATTCCAACACGTCCGAATAGGTATGTTTATGGTAGGCATGGTCTTGTTTCACACCGAATAAAGTGGAATCGCTTCGAGGTACGTTCCACCGGATCGATCCCTTAAGGGTCCAAAGTGCAAAATGGCTGCAAACTTCAGCATGTTATTTCTCGGACACCGTGACACTTAGAAACTTCTCATCTTATCCTATAGAAAGGCGTTGGGCCCCTCTAGAAAACCTTCTTTCGGTTTTGGCTATCTTGGAGTGGTTTTCTCATGGCGACGGATTTTCACTTGATGGAAAAAGCATCAAATTCAAACAGTGCAAAGTTGCAAAGTGGTGCAACTTCCGTTCTGCAACTTGTGTGACCAAGCAGACTGTTCCAACATGTCCAAATAGGTATTTTTACATTAGGCATGGTCCTCTTTCGCACCGAAACACGTGGAATCGCTCTGAGCTATGTTCCACCGGATCGATCCCTGAAGGGTCCAAAGTGCAAAATGGCTGCAAACTTCAGCATATTATTACTTGGATACCGTTACAATTAAAAACTTCTCATCTGATCATACAGTAAGGCGTTGGTCCCCTCTAGAAAAACCTCTCTCGGTTTTGTTTATCTTGGAGTGGTTTTCTCGTGGCGGCAGATTTTCACTTGATGGAAAAAACCTCAAATTCAAGCAGTGCAAAGTTGCAAAGTGGTGCAACTTCCGTTCTGCAACTTGTGTGACCAAGCAGACTATTCCAACACATCCGAATAGGTATTTTTACGCTAGGCATGGTCTTGTTTTGCACCGAAACACGTGGAATCGCTCTGAGTTATGTTCCACCGGATCGATCCCTGAAGGGTCCAAAGTGCAAAATGGCTGCAAACTTTAGCATGCTATTACTTGGATATCGTTACACTTAGAAACTTCTCGTCTGATCCTAAAATAAGGCATTGGGCCCCTCTAGAAAAACCTCTCTCGGTTTTGGCTATCTTGGAGTGATTTTTCTCATGGTGACGGATTTTCACTTGATGGACAAAGCATCAAATTCAAGCAGTGCAAAGTTGCAAAGTGGTGCAACTTCCGTTTTGCAACTTGTGTGACCAAGCGGCCTGTTCCAACACATCCGAATAGGTATGTTTATGCTAGGCATATTCTTTTTTCACACCGAAACACGTGGAATCACTTTCAACTATGTTCCACCGGATCGTTCCCTGAAGGGTCCAAAGTGCAAAATGGCTGCAAACTTTAGCATGCTATTACTTGGATACCGTTACACTTAGAAACTTCTCGTTTGATCCTATTGAAAGGCAATGGGCCCCTCTAAAAAATCCTCTTGGTTTTGGCTATCTTGGAGTGATTTTTTCATGGCGACGGATTTTCACTTGATGGAAAAGCATCAAATTCAAGCAGTGCAAAGTTGCAAAGTGGTGCAACTTGCGTTCTGCAACTTGTGTCACCAAGCGAACTGTTCCAACACGTCTGAATAGGTATTTTTACGCTAGGCATGGTTCTCTTTCACATTGAAACACATGGAATCACTCTGAGCTATGTTCCACCGTATCGATCCCTGAAGGGTCCAAAGTGCAAAATGGATGCAAACTTCACCATGCTATTACTTGGATACCGTTACACTTAGAAACTTCTCGTGTGATCCTACAGCAAGGCATTGGTCCCCTCTAGAAAAACCTCTCTCGGTTTTGGCTATCTTGGAGTGGTTTTCTCGTGGCGGCGAATTTTCACTTGATAGAAAAAGTGTCAAATTCAAGCAGCGCAAAGTTGCAAAGTCGTGCAACTTCCACTCTGCAACTTGTGTGACCAAGCGGACTGTTCCAACACGTCCGAATAGGTATGTTTATGGTAGGCATGGTCTTGTTTCGCACCGAATAAAGTGGAATCGCTCCAAGCTACGTTCCACCGGATTGATCCCTTAAGGGTCCAAAGTGCAAAATGGCTGCAAACTTCAGCATGTTATTTCTCGGATACCATGACACTTAGAAACTTCTCATCTTATCCTACATAAAGGCGTTGGGCCCCTCTAGAAAAACCTCTCTCCGTTTTGACTATCTTGGAGTGGTTTTCTCATGGCGATGGATTTTCACTTGATGGAAAAAGCATCAAATTCAAACAGTGCAAAGTTGCAAAGTGGTGCAACTTCCATTCTACAACTTCTGTGACCAAGCGGACTGTTCCAACACGTTCGAATAGGTATTTTTATGCTAGGAATTATCTTCTTTCGCATCGAAACACGTGGAATCGCTCTGAGCTATGTTCCACCGGATCGATCCCTAAAGAGTCCTAAGTGCAAAATGGCTGCAAACTTCAACATGTTATTACTTGGATACCATTACACTTAGAAACTTCTTGTCTGATCCTACAACAAGGTGTTGGTCCCCTCTAGGAAAACCTCTCTTGGTTTTGGCTATCTTGAAGTGGTTTTCTCGTGAAGGCGGATTTTCACTTGATGGAAAAAACATCAAATTCAAGTAGTGCAAAGTTGCAAAGTGGTGCAACTTTCATTCTGCAACTTGTGTAACCAAGCGGACTGTTCCAACACATCCGAATAGGTATGTTTACACTAGGCATGGTCCTCTTTCGCATAGAAACACGTGGAATCGCTCTGAGCTATTTTCCACCGGATCGATCCCTGAAGGGTCCAAAGTGAAAAATGGCTGCAAACTTCAGCATGCTATTACTTGGATATCGTTACACTTAGAAACTTCTCATCTGATCCTACAACAAAGCATGAGGCCCCTCTAGAAAAACCTCTCTCGGTTTTGGCTATCTTGGAGTGGTTTTCT
This sequence comes from Sequoiadendron giganteum, assembly GCA_007115665.2. Lineage (NCBI taxonomy): Eukaryota > Viridiplantae > Streptophyta > Pinopsida > Cupressales > Cupressaceae > Sequoiadendron > Sequoiadendron giganteum. The sequence goes on along the minus strand of CM021110.1, from coordinate 409,669,488 downwards.
CATGGCGACAGATTTTCACTTGATGGAAAAAGCATCATATTCAAGCAGTGCAAAGTTGCAGAGTGGTGCAACTTCCATTCTACAACTTGTTTATAAAAACCTCTCTCGGTTTTGGCTATCTCATAGTGGTTTTCCTGTGGTGACAGATTTTCACTTGATGGAAAAAGCATCAAATGCAAGCAGTGCAAAGTGGTGCAACTTTCGTTCTGCAACTTGTGTGACCAAGTAGACTGTTCCAACACGTCCAAATAGGTATGTTTATGCTAGGCATGGTCCTTTTTTGCACCGAAACACGTGGAATCACTCCGAGCTATGTTCCACCGGATCGATCCCTTAGGTTGGAGGAGTCTAAAGTTGCAAATTTGTAAGTTGCTTAAAGCAACAAATTTGTAAATAATATTGAATGGCCTAGTTAGCACTCATTACATCTAGGTGATGCTCATAGAGGTGAGGCACTAGGCCTTCCCGGGAGGTCACCCATTCCAGTACACTCTAGCTCAAGCGCTTAACCACGAAGTTTTTTTCCCAAGGTTAAGCCCACTTAGCTGGCAACCCCATAACCTTCAACAAGTGTTGTGCCTTATAAAACATTCATTATAGAGCCCCTTTAGCTCATCAGTTGATAAGTAGGAGGTATTTTCTAAAATGTGTCAAATTGTGATATTGCTATCAGGATTCCATTGAGCAGTCATTTGTAGTATTAAATATAGCTCTAGCTTCTCCAGTATTGCACATGATTGCAGACAGTTTCAAAGATCTAGATGACATCAATAGTTCACATTACTCAAGAAGGATGAACATCTTAAAGACATTTGCGGAAATCAGGACAAGTAACCTTCTTGTGGACTTAGGGTTGCAATATTTGATCTACAACATGTTCCACCATTTCTTTAGTAGGATCAAGAACACACATTTAATGAAGGTGTGTTTGTAGCCATGAAAGATTATGGTTCGAACTATCCAGAAGAGTGATGTTTTATCTCGACCAACCATATCTATACCATGGTTTTTTTGGAAACAAGGATGGGTTCTCTCTTCATTGGCATATACATTATTCCTCTATGTGTTCACACCAGTGTTACAAGACTAGGAATCACCTCGGACTTGACAAGCCATTTTTTTGACTTGGACTCGAGCTCGGAGCCTAGACTCGACAAATAGAAAAACCTAAGAAATTCTAAGATTTTTAAGGATTTAAAACTTGTTTCATGCACCCTTTAATAAATAAACCTTAAAGACACAATAGCATCATCAAATAGAAATTACTATGATCCCATACACAAACATACATCAATCACATAAGTATAAGCACAAATTTTAGCTAAAGGAAATAACACATTTAGATATATAAATATTTTGATATTGCTATCAGGATTCAATCGTGTAGTTTTACAAGTCAAAATCATTGACCCATGATTCATCAGTAGTGGTTCACAAGAACCCATCTCTCATGATAATGAATGGTTCATAAGGAGGAAGATAAATCTTCATACATTTCTTCTATCACAAATGAGATAAGTGCTTGGTTTCATAAAGGTCATGAGACAACCATTAATGAGGAAAGGATACATGAAGAATTGATGGAGAATGATAATGGCTTCAGACCTGCTATAAAGGAAAAAAAAAATTGTTTCAATGATGCAAGAGGTTTTTGGTTTCACTACCAAAATGAGCCTATGAAGAATGCATGTGAAAGTCCTTTTGACCTTGAGGGTGTTCTTACTCCATCTCAAGGATCATGCATTGAGGATGACATAGATTAATGCTAGGGCTAACCAATTAATAATTATACATGTGAATAAGTCAAACCTGTACTCAAAAACACGTAAGCCTCAAAAAGTATACACACGAATACATAGTATACACAAATTAAAACAAAGTATATGCACGATTACAAGGTATATGCATGAAAACATGTAAGCCACAAAGTATACATTTGAATGCACGTAAGTCACAAAGTATACACGTGAATACACGTAACTCATATCTATTGAACCATCAATTTAGAATGCAAATATGGACAGGCATCGATAAAAGATATTTGTATTAACCAAATAGCCATGTAGGCATACATCAATATATGTCGATATAAGTATGAAATATATGTACAAAATAGCCATATAGGCTTACGAGAATGCCATCTAGGCATACAATGTCAAATATGTCCAATAAAAAATATGTACAAAAGTGTCATGCAGGCATACAACAAAGGACTCTGGAATCAAAAGTGATTGCTCTCCATGCCCTGGAAATAAAATCTTTCCCTTTCCTTTTCACTCGGATGGCGATAGGTCTATCACTCATTTTTGCTATGCTCATGGAGTGCTCCTGCTACTCCTCCTAGGGTTTAGTTCATTGTGAAGTTTTAACTGTTGGGTGATCCCACAAGAGTGGTTTACAATATTTGGGCAAACTGGACACTGAAATTATTATTTTTAACTAAATCCTCACATTCAGACACCTATAGCGGCTAAACCGTGAGGAATTTGAAAATGATGCAAACTAAAGTCTCATCAGATTTTGTCTGTAGATTCTAAAAATATTTTTTTCAAAATTTTTGGAATAATATTGCAATTTTTTTTCCATCTCCCACGAAAACTCATTTTTTTCAAAAAGAAACATTTTTAAAAAGTGACGCTCACCGTATACAACATAAATTTTTTTGTATGAAGGATAAAATTCTCATTTTTTTGAATTTAGATTTCTAACTATGATATCTAGCACTTTCATTTGGTCTCATAGTTTTTTATTGAATATTTTTTCCTTAATAGAGTTTTGAAGTCAAACCAATTGCAATTTAGACATAGGCGGACTGTATACAACATAACTTTTTTTGTATGTTTCAAAATTCAATTTTTTTTTTTTTAATGGATCAAGGACATCAATACCCAGCACGAACATATTTTTTTTAAAAATATTTTGATAATTTTCTATTTTTCCACATGTGCAAAACAAAGAGCTTGATTTTTGGTGAAAAACCTATGTTTAATAAAAATTAAAAAACACATACATAATAAAATAAAAACATATTAAAATTATATTCATGGGATATCTCATTTCGAGGACTACCGTAATCATTTCAAATAAATTTTAAATGAATTCATTTGATCCCCCAAAAGGTAAATCAAAAGTGATTTTTTTATCAACATTTTGATAGGTGTAAAGGAGACTCATTTATAGGTATGGTTTAAAACTAATGAGGTTCTATCCAAGGGGGTTTGATCTAAGGTGGTTTGATCAAACCCTCTTCAATTAGAATCCTTAAAATAGAAATTTTAAAGGCTTAAATCATTATATTTTCTAAAAATATATGATTTCAGCAAAAATCAATTCCTCTCATAAATTGTAAACCAGTTTTGTGGGATCACCCTGTTACAATAAGAAGTAAAGACATGAATATATAGAAATTACATTATAAAAAATGATATATTTGACAAAATAATCACTTACAGCCATCTCATGATCTCTCTCCACGAGGGAAATATTGTCACACCCATGCTCATGTGTGCTCAAGCCCTGTATAAACCATACAAATAGAAATTAAACTACGTGAATCAGTAATGGTTTGATTTTTCACTAACTAACATCTATAACAACAAATGTAAATTGAAATTTATTGATTTTCCTCATACCTCTTCTATCAGAGCCATCGAGGATTGTATAGCAGATGTCACACCAATATCCATTGCCCTCGTCACATTCAGAGGTGTATCGTCTCACAACAACTAAAAATAAAACAACAAATTATTCAACGAAATCAACGATGTGCATGTATAAACTACACAAATCTATTAAGTACTTGATTCATTAGTTAAACTCTTTATTCTATTACCTGCGTGAAGGTTTGAGTAAATCCACCGCCACTGGGAAGTGTTCCATCAAAACCTCCAATATTAGTCTATTCAACATCCAAAATTGCATATTAAATTACCATTCCTAAAACAATGCCATTAACATGCAATAAATTTATAATTGTTTACTAGTTACATACCCTAGCGATAGGTGTATTGCAGAAATAGGTTGGTGGGGGGCCGGTGTATCCAGTCTCAACACTGTGACCCTGCAATTTTATTAAAATCATAAAACATTTTTAGTTTATCTTACATTTCAAAATCGAAATTTAATAAATTAAATTCAATGAACACATGCACTAACTTTTACCTGACTATCAATGCCATATGCCTCATGCAAAATGTCAGCTACCCTCTCCATCTCCATAGCTGCAGAGGGATCCTGCGTACTAGTCTCCTGAGGGTTGGTGGGGTCATGTGAACAAGTAGCCCCGCAAGATTGACACACATGTGTTCGAAGGCCACCACTCCAAGACTCCCCTAGATGGCGCAGTAGAATAGGGCTAGTATGATGGATGACACTCTGGGTCAAAGTGCGGATTGCCTGCAATGTCTCTACGTCAGCACTTTCCTTCGCAACGGAAGGCATAACAATGTTCTCACGAGGTGGCCTAGCGAGAGCTCGTCTACCTTGTCGCATAGGATCCAGCTTTGCACCAAGTCTATCCTGAGTTGACCCCCCACCTCTCCCCTGGAAATCCCTCATATCAAAATAATTTGGGATTTTGTTCAATATGAACTCACTGTATAGTTTCCTAAGGAAATATTGTGGGACCTCGCAATTGTTGCATGGTGGATAATCGAAGACCATGTACCACCTATCATAAAACCGGTCCCTAATATGTCGGTGGTGGCACCAATGGATAGGAAACCTCTTCGTATTGACGGTAAGATTTTAATTTGTCCGTGGGTCGATGAATAATGAGCACAAATCACCTTTTGTAATTTTTAAATCCTTCACATCCTTATACGATACTTTATTTGCATAATAGTTCCTAGCCGCCTGCCTCCTATCTTCCCATCCAGTTATTTGTTTGCTAATTGAATCTACGTTTTCTAACATATCTTTCAATGAATTTGCTAGGGTGATTCTTTCTGTGGTTGAACCATTTGGATCACTCAACCTATTGATCAAATCCTCAATTTGTTTTTTGTTGTTCTCAATTTCACTCATTAAATTTTGTTGAGTTCCAGGAGGGGGTTGAGTGATTGGTGGAGGAGGTTGATGTTGTGGTTGATTTTGATCTTGAGGATTTGGTTGGTCTTCATGTTGAGGATTTTGACGGTTTGCAGGTTGATTTTCATCTCCTAAAAATTCAAACAAATAGATATCGAATTCAACCTAAAACTAACAAATTCAAAAAAAAACCAAAAAATCCTTACCTCTCACACCTCCTCCTCATCGTGGCACCATCATTGTGAATAAATACGGATTGTTGGTGAAGAGATTCTCCTCCTAGAACGCGAGCACGATATTGTGGGGTTTTTGGCCGTGGGTGCAACAAAAAAACCAGTCGAAATACAAATGAGAGATTTGCATTTATTTTTTTGCTTTTAGCAGTAAATAATGTGCTCGCTTTATTTCTTTGTAGTTGTCGAGGCCTAGCCTAGGCTTAACGGAGACATAATATGAGCGCGTTATAACGCGCACGCATTATGGTTTTCAAACCCTTTTTTTTTTAGGGTGTCCATGGAATTGCTACCCATTTCCATGTGCCCGCCCGTATATAATACTGGTAAAGTCAACAGTTTCCTTATTTCTATTAGGAAAGTTGCATCCCCAAGAGGCCAATTAGCTAGGTTGGTTCTCATGGTGTATATGGACTAGCAACGTCCAAGATACTCTCTAGCTTGTTCATGAGGTCAAATCTATGGACACAAAATTTAGATCATATATAAATTAAATGGAAAGAAATTTTGTTCTACTAACCATAACCTAAAACAAACCTTTATTTTGTATGCATGTATTCTTTTTTTTTGTGTATATACATTTATACAAGCATATTATATATCTACAAAAATGTAAATGTCTTTATGTATTTATGTATGCATAAACATATCCAAGTGTCTGTGTGCACTTCCACACGACAAATGGGCGCGCGCACACCCCCCTCATATTTGTTGAAGATAGTAAAAAATCTACCATTAGAGAATACACTTGATTGATCACCCTACAAAATTCTCCTGATAGCTTACCTCTGAGTTGGATGGGTTTAAATCGTTGCAGCGATACATATTAGATATCCAAAAAAAACCCAATTACATGCAAAATCAAAGGGTCCAGAAAAACTGAATCCTTTTTGAAAAATATGGGTGATCCCACAATAGTGGTTTACAATTTTTGGCCAAACTGGACACTGCAATTATTATTTTTAACTAAATCTTCATATTTGGGCACCTATAGCGGCTAAACCGTGAGGAATTTGAAGATGATGAAAACTAGAGTCTCATCACATTTTGTCTGTAGATTCTAAAAATATTTTTTTCAAAATTTTTGGAATCAGATTGCACTTTTTTTTCCATCTCCCATGAAAACTGGTTTTTTTCAGAAAACAACATTTTTAAAAAGTGACGTTCACCGTATACAACATAATTTTTTTTGTATAAAGGATAAAATTCTAATTTTTTCAAATTTAGATTTTTAACTACGATATCTAGTACTTGCATTTGGTTTCATAGTTTTTTATTGAATATTTTTTCCTTAATCAAGTTTCAAAGTCAAACCAATTGCAATTCATACATAGGCAGACTGTATACAACATAACTTTTTTTGTATGTATCAAAATTCAATTTTATTTTTTTTAATGGATCAAGGACATCAATACCCAGCCTCAACGTACTTTTAAAAAAATTATTTTGATAATCTGTTATTTTTCCACATGTGCAAAACAAAGAGCTTGACTTTCGGTGAAAAACCTATGTTTAATAAAACTAAAAAAACACATACATAATAAAACCAAAACATATTAAAATTTAATTCGTTGGATAGCTCGTTCTAAGGACTACCATCTTCCAGTTGGGTTTGTGAATTATCCTCCATTTTCATCCTCAACCAGAACTTCGAAGGGCAGAATTCTGCTAAAATTTGGTGGAAGAGGGGGAGAAGGGCTAAAAAAGGGGGGATCGAGCGAACCCCCCTTCGGTCAAAAGGGTGAAAGGGGGATCTTCAAGCGAACCCCCTTTTTTTTGAATTCCTCATAAGGGAACGTGGCATCACAAGGTTTGAGCGAACCCACCATGCAAAAGGGGGTTCGCTCGAACTAGGGGTTTGACCGAACCCCTCTTTTGGGTTCGTGCAAACCCCCTAGTTCGAACGAACCCTTTAAAACATGAAATTTTCAATGCATGAGAATTTTCTCAAATTTCCTTCCTCATAAAAATTGTATACCACTATTATGGGTTTACCCATATATATCCATTTAAAGCATTCGCTCAACAAGCAATGCAAAGCAACTCACAATTTCTAGCAAGTGTCTAAAATAAGACAGTCCAGGTTATTCAAATATGCCAAGATAGGCGCCACATCATCGTCAACGATCTAGGGCTCGGCTAATTCCAAAACCCTAGTGGAGAGCATATATGATCTTATACTCTTCAAAGCCAACCTTGTCAAAACCCTGAAGGATGGAAAATACTTAGAATGACTTAATTTAATAGTTAAGGGTAAAACCCTAGCCATGGTTTGAAATTGGCGGTAGTTGCACATCATAGCTCCCAAGTCCACCACATCATTCACCCGCTCCATTATACACAAAAACACCTCTGGAGGGAGATCCATCAGACTTGTTTCTTCTTCTAAATGGACCATAGTTCCAATCTCCCCTTTGCTCATTTTGACGAGGAAGATTCCTTGTTGAGAATGACGATACCGAGCGGGGGAAATTATCCCAACACTAGATCTACTTTGGTTGTTGCTTTCTCCTTTCACCCATAATTGTGTTGATAAAAAGTGTTGTCTAGATAATAATAAAAATCATATATGATTTCTACAACTCTTTAAATGATTTTCGCCATATTAAAGACTACCTTCGCTCTACTCATTTTGACGAGGAAGAATCCTTGTTGAGAATGACAATACCAAGCGGGGCCAATTATCCCAACACTGGCTCTGCTTTGGTTGTTGCTTTCTCCATAATTGTGTTGAGAAAAAGTATTGTATAGATAATAATAAAACTCATATGTGATTTTTGCAAATTTTTACATTATTTTCGCCATATTAAAGACTACATTCGCTCTGCTCTTTCTCGGCTATAGAGGAAAAAATGTCTAAGACTGAACGTTCAAAACAATCAATAACTATACGAGTTGCAGTTGTGGATTATACGAGTTACAGTTGTGGAGGCTACAGTAAATGGGAGAGATTGTCGATTTAACTGCCCAAAAGATTTTTCAATTGTTTGGAGTTTATTTTCAAGTGAGAGTTTTTAGGTGTGAGACAATTATAGTGGGTTGTACCCACAATATATAACCTATCGAATAATTATATACAAATCTAAATTATGTTTCTTTATACAAGATTTAAGTTAGAAAAGAATATTATTATAGAGAAGGGGGATTCGCTACTCACGAGTTCTCTTCATTTAGAGAGCATCACGGGGTGAACTGCCCTAAACTACCTCAAGGAACAGCGATGAGAGTTCTAGAATTTGAAAGGTCAAGTCACAAAGATTCTCTAGACAAACTGAAAAGCTCTCAGCCAAAGGACGACAGTGCGGAATATGGATGATAGCGCGGTGCATTGGCATTCCAAAAGTGTGCTAGCATCTTGTATGGACTAGAAAGCATGTTTGTCACAAAAAATAGAAAAGTGACTACTTCTATCCCAACTACTAAGAACTACCAGAATGCAAGAAAGTAGAAAAGTACCACATAACTAAAATAAAGAAGTATAAGTGATAAAGATAGAGAGAAGAAAGAAAGTGCTTACAACCACGCAAGTGATGAAGCCTCCCACAAATGAATGTCTTCAATACCTATGTGCATAATATCAAGAGAAATTGTTGGGGTTGTATAGGGGTTTGCCTCAGTGATACCCCCGTTTTGGTGTTCCCACCTCCAAGGACAACCAAATAGATAGAGAGAAATGAACTAGAATGAATAAAGTGTGAGGTGAAAGAAAAACTCGCTCAAGAGTAGAATCCACACCATAAAGTGTGAGTGATAAAAAGAAATCCCCACTCGAGGAGGAGAACCCATATCACAAAAGAGGTGATAAAAGCAATCCTCGTTCAAGGGGGAGAACTCATATCACAAAGGAGGTGATAAAAGCAATCCCGACTCAAGGATGAGAACCTGTATCACAAAGTAGCAATGCAATAGAAAGGAGATATGGAATCCCAAGATGCTCACAAGTATGAGATAAGGGTGTTGCAAAGAGTGTTGTAAGAGCTTGAGAATGCTGCACAGAGAGCTTGAAAAGATGTAAGAATGCTTGTATAGCAAGCTATATGAAGCTATGCAAGCAAGATTTGGAGAGTAGAAAACTAAATCCAAAGCAAGAGAGAACCTAGAAGTAGAAGATAATTACAAATGAAGTGAAAAGATGACTTTTAAAGAGGGAAAAGAAGCTTCTCGGGTGGTTACAAGGCATCTCGAGCCGTTACCACCAACCAAAGGAGGTGACAAATGGATAACATGCACGAAAATGATCCTTTGAACGTTGAAATTTCGTAGGACACTAGCACGACACACAGAAATCCTCACAACGTGCTTGTGTTCGAACACGTCACACTACAAAACAATGCGAACGAGAAAAGAACAAGGTTTAATGCAAAGCTAATACATAAGGGTAGCTACTAAAAAGGGGTGTTGAGCATCTTGAGAAGAAAAAAAGGCTGGTGCAGGGGCTAAAATGAGCCTACATAAGTGCTAAGGGAGTGGACACTAAAGCAAATACAAGAATGTATGTGAAATTGTGAGGGGTGCAATTTTACAACTAAATTTTTCTCCCACTTTAGTGGGCATATGAATCTACACTAATATGCACACTAAAGGAATTCTACTAAACATAAAAAACATCATTATGCCAAAAGGATACTGTACAGGAAGCAAATAATGAGCTTTGAACCACAGATGCATGGCCCCAAGCTGAAGACCTACAAAACAAACATATTAGACAAGAAATACTTGCACCAGACAACAATGTTAACACACAAAAAACTAAAGGATTTGAGTCAGCAAAGTGAAAGAGCCCTCGATGTAAAAGGTTCTCTTCGTACTATGTGTCGTCCCCAAATTAAAAACACTAACACATAGAAGAATTCTAAAATGAAGAGAAGAAGGGCATATACTCAGGATGAAGAAGGTGTAGATCTTTGATATAGTATATACAAAAGAGAAGAAAGAGAATTTAAGAATGTAAGCGCCTCACAAGCTCGCAAACCTGCAACGAGGCGTCCTCCAAGATCTCTCACATGGAAGAAACCAAATAAAGTAAGCTTCTTACAAGCCCGCAGACCTGCAATAAGGTATCCTCCAAGATCTCTCACATGAAGGAAACCCAAATGAAAGCACCTCACAGGCTTGTAGATCTGCAAGGAAGGTGTCCTCCAAGATCTCCCACATGAAGGAAACCTAGAAAGAGCACCTTACAGGCTTGCATACCCACAAGAAGGTATCCCCCAAGATCTCTCACATGAAGGAAACCTGAATGAAAGTGCCTTACAAGCTTGCAGACCTGCAAGGAGGCATCCCCCAAGATCTCTCACATGGAGGAAACCCAAAGGAGGAGACTCTGCAAAGTCGTATTGGAAAGCGGCTTTATAGGTGTACCTACAAAGCAAGATGTTTACCCACAAATATAGCATGTCTAGAAACAAAGCGACCACGCAAGTGGTCAAGCGGATAGTCACGCAGATCATCAAAAATTGGAAATTTTTCAAAGGGGTCCCTCAGGAACCCTTCAAAAGAAGAGGGGTCCACTCAAGGGGTGCTTTAGTTGAAAGACATAGAGAATAGAGGGAGTCCTCAAAAGGACACACATCTCTAGGAACAATTTATCACTGCCCCCAACATACAGGGGAGGAGAACCATGCAAGATACTTAAATCATACATAATAGAGGTAGACCTCGATATCTATTGTCAAAAAAAGGGCAAGTGCATCAGCAAATAAATGAGTGATGGCACCTGAATTATGAAGTTTTTTATATTTTATCCTTCAAGGCCTTACATTCACTAGTGGAATGGCCAAGCACCCGATGGTATGCACAAAATGAATGTTCTTCTTGATCATGCTTATGAAGTTTCTTACATGTAGGAGAAGGAAGAATAATCAAGCGGGCTTTTAGAAGCCACAACAAAATATGCTTTTTCTCAGAGAAGGAATGAGGAGTAGGAAGCAACCCATTCTCTTGTGGAGAAAGGCTTTACTTCTCACAAGAAGAAGAAGACACGAAGATAGCGGACAACAAAGGATGGACCAATCCATGAGAACGAGGTCAAGCGAAAATCATGTCACTCAATCATGGTTTCTATTCAGATTGTTCATTCAAGAAACCAAGCCCCATATTACACTTACGAGGTGTACATTCTATAGGGACTTGAATTCCTTATTCCTTACACCCACAATCTTTATGCCCATAACCATATTTACATCTACGGGCTTAAATCTGGGGCCATAACGTGTTTGCATATCATGAGAAGACGGGGGATCTATATAGAGAGTATTATTCCAGAAAGGGGGAACATACTCTTCTATGGGATCATTATCATCCTCTTTAATAGGACTGCCAACATTATCCACTTTAGCAAAAGCATAATCATCTTCCTCAAAATGAGGATCAACACTAAGAACATTACAATTTATGTTGACATTATCCCACGATACAAAAGAATAATCATCTTTGATAGCGGGTACGAATGATGTTGTCAAAAGGTCTAAGTGGATCAGGTCAACTTTACATTCTTGAATGAAGGATTATGTAAAGTCTAAAGAACCCCAATCATCACCAAGACATGCATTTTCTTGAGAAGAGGTAGAAGGAGAAGACTTGAGATTTCTTGCTTCAGAAGGATCTTCTTTAGGGACATTTATCTCAAGAGTATCCTTTATAGTAGGTATTGTTGGAGTAAACATCGACACATTGGAAGATACTAAAGGAATAAGAGTAGGCACAACCGAAACCTAACCAGCAGTTGTCATCTCACATAAGTGCATGGCATCAGGGTTAGCCTTATCTGTGACTACTCGATTGTTGCAAATGAACTTAATAGATTTATGGAAGGTAGACGGGACTGCACCCATAGCATGAATCCACGGTCTACCAAGAAGAAGATTATATGGTAATTTTTCTAACATAACATATACAAGGGTGGGTACAATAACGGGTCCAAGTTGCAAAGGTAATACTATTGTACCTAGAGCTTGTCTCTCAACATTATCGAACCCACGAATAACAACAAAAGAAGTATTAAGAGAAGATGAATCAATATTAGTCTTAGGCAATAGCTCAATACTCCATACATTAAGCATCGAACCGGCATCAACAAAAGTACGTAGATAATGTCAATTTATTAAAATTAACTATGATCATTAAAGGGTTTGCTTGCTTTTGTACTTCTGGAGATGGTAGTTCTTGTGGATAGAATGTAATATTTTGTGAATCTACACAAATATTAGCTATCAATATATCAGCATATGTCGGCCTAGAGGAAGAAGGCAAGAGGATCTTTTATAAGGCTTTCTGAAGCATACATTGATAAATCGGAGTAGATTGAAGCAAGTCCCACAGTGAGATTTTAGCCAGAGTAACTTGAGGTTGCTCGACAATATCATAATCACTGGGTGCCTTAGTCATAGGTTTAGTTGCATGAGGAAGGCTTAATTGTTTATTCATTCTATTCTCATAAGTATGGACTACTGCTTTATAAGAGGGAGCCTTAGAAATATCAGGAGAATCACCATCAAATGGAACACTATCAATGGAACAAATTCTTTCAGGAAAAGGACTAGTTGTAGTCACATAAATGACTGGTCTCTTAGGCCTTTGAGGGGTATCAGAGACATAGATTGCATTTACAAAAAATCATCACAACTAGTAGAATACTTATTTGAAGACATATTCTCAACATCGATCCAAATAGGATCAAATGTGGAAGGAGATTCATCATGCACTAATGCATCATCTCTAGAGGAGAGTGCATTAGAATAGATAAGATTTTCATCTTTCACAAATGCAACATCTCTAGAAGAGAATGCATTGGAATGAAAACGAGATTCATCATTCATGAATGCATCATCTTTGGAAGAGAGTGCATTGGAACGAAGAGAAGGTAGAGTAATGTTAAGAAAGGTATCAATGAAATTTCATCTTCTTGCAACAAGATATCCTCCATAGTAAGAGGAATCTCATGAGAAGTCCATCAAAGGTACAAAGTGACATGGGAAAATCCAAGTCACTATCACATGCATCAAATGGAACATCATTAACACTTTGAATAAAATCAAAAATTGAACTAATGAAAGAAGATATTAAATTCATTTTGGATTTTTTTGGTATTTTCTAGATTCTAGTAATTTGCATTTTTAGAGGTCTTAGGTGCGAAATTTGAGGTCAGAACTTGCATTGATCCCTAAAATTCAATAATTGAAGGCATCGTATTTTAGGGATTGAAATAGTTCTCTAGGAGACCTTTCCAACAATGCAAACGGTTCTCAATTTCGAGCACCGAGTCAAAAGTTATGACCCCACTAAGTAGGGGTAAATAAATTCCTATTTTTCCAGTTCACGTCGGGTTCACCAAAATGTAGAGGGGGGATTCACTACTCATGATTTCTCTTCATTCAAAGAGCCTCAGGAGGCAAACTACCCTAAACTACCTCAAGGAACAGCAACAAGAGTTCTAGAATTTGAAAGGGCAGGTCATGAAGATTATCTAGACAAATTGACAAGCTCTCGACCAAAGGATAGCAGTGCGGAATACGAACGACAACACGGTGTGCTGGCATCCCGAAAGCACACTAGCATCTCGTACGAACCAAAAAGAAAGTTTTTCTTAGAAAATAGCAAAGTGACTACTTCTATCCCAACTACTAAGAACTACCAGAATACAAGAAAGTAGAAAAGTACCACAGAATTGAAATAAAGAAGTATAAGTGATAAATATAGAGAGAAGAAAGAAAGTGCTTACAACCATGCAAGTGATGAAGCCTCCCACAAATGAATGTCTTCAATACTTGCACACGTAATATTTGGAGAAATTGTTGGGGTTTTATAGGGGTTTGCCTCAGTCAAACCCTCGTTTTCGTGCTACCACCTCCACGGACAGCTAGATAGATAGAGGGAAATGAACTAAAACATGAATAAAGTGTGTGCTGAAATAAAAACCCACTCAGGAGTAAAACCCGCACCACAAAGTATGAGTGATAAAAGCAATCCCTGCTTGAGGAGGAGAACCCATATCACAAAAGAGGTGATAAAATAAATCCCTACTCAAAGAGGAGAACATGTATCACAAAGGAGGTGATAAAAGCAATCCCCGCTCAAGGATGAGAACTCGTATCACAAAGTAGGAATGCAATAGAAAGGAGATATGGAATCCCAAGATGCTCACAAGTATGAGATAAGGGAGATGAAGCTGCAAGAGTTAAGATTGTTGTAAAGAGTGTTGTAAGAGCTTGAGAATGCTACAAAAAGAGCTTGAAAATATGTAAGAATGTTGGTATAGCAAGCTATATGAAGCTGTGCAAGTAAGAGTTGGAGAGTAGAAAACTAAAGCCAAAGCAAGAGAGAAGCTAGAAGTAGAAGAGAATTGTAAATGAAGTGAAAAGATTACTTTTAAAGAGGGATGATAGCAAATGCCATGTTGCTAAAGGGTCTGTTGATTGGAAAAAGACCTTTGAAGCTGAGAAGAAGGAGCTTCTGGACATGATTGATATGCACAAGAGCCAGGAGCTTGAGGTGGCCAACACCTTAAGCAGTATGAAATAGTGTTTGGCTCTCTTTGTCTGTTGTTTTCTTTCTGTTGGGTCTCGGTTTTCTTTTTGTTGTTTTACTATTTTGTTGTTGTTGGGTCCTACTAATGGTTTACTTTTTTTATCTCCCGTGCAACACTTTGTCTATTTTGTTTTTTCGGTTATGGTTTGCTGCCGGTACCTTTTTTTTCTATCTTCTAAGTAGCATTTTGTATCTCAAGTTGTAAAGGGTTCTGGGTCCCTTCAAAACCTATTTTTTTCGTATAATCAAAAGTAAAATTATTAATTAAATTCTAATTCTAATCCTATTATTATTAATTATTATAATCCTAAAAACATTATAATTAGGACTAGGATTAGAATTAAGAATAAGGTAAAAATTATGGTTAGAACTATTCAAATATTACTAATAAAAATCACTAAAATATGATTAATAGATATAATGTTCCAAAATTTTATTCATCTAATATCCTTTATTCCAAATCTTATTTTCAATATTAATTCATAGATTTTTTTTTGTAATGGCACTCTGAATTTTTTATTCTTTATTGTTAGTGGTACGATTACTACTATAGGAAGGCTTAGAGATAGGTCTAGGATTAGGATAGTGGTTTAGAATTTATTGTTAGGGTTAGGATTAGGATTAAGGATAAAAATAGAGTTAAGGTGTGAATTAGGATTAGAGTTGGGTCATGCAAAAAATTAATTAACAATACTAAATCACTATAATTAACAAAACTTACATTTATTTTTATTCACATTAATAAACTTACATTTTTTAAATCTAAAAAACAATAATTTCAATATTATGAAGACAAGCCAGTACGTGGCACTTGTTAAAACATGCTTGACCATATAGTCCATAATACAAATAATTTTATTTTTCTTTCAAATTCGAGTGGAACTTCGTGGAAGATTTTGATGTTTTAAAAAATACCTAGAATTTATGTTCATTTTGATCAAGATCCACGTATATTTATAATATTATCATTGTACCACAAATTCTATTGCTGGAAGCGGAGAGCCAAGCCAAATTGCCAGATTTCTATTTTCTCCGAATTTATCTGAAATGTATGTAGAGTGAGCCAAACTAAAGTATTCCTCAGATTTTAAGAATTATAAAATAGAAACGATTTACGTATATGTTTGTTTAATGCATGTGAATTCTACTGTCAAATTCTAGCACTATCTCCTTGACTGTAGCGATTTATTGCATGGGCGATACAGTTGAAGCGATGTTCATTTGATATAAAAACAATTAACTTTGCATTTGCCAATAATATCATACAGCGCGAGAACTTGATGTCGTTAAGACATTTGAATAGTTATCAGCATATTATATTCAGTAATGAAAATTAAAGGGCGGTTGATTAGCAGTACAACTACAATGGTACCATGCAGCAACAAAGCACACCACAATTTAGTTGACGATAGGGATCATCATAACATACACGGCAGCCAGCAAAGCCGAAAGAAAGCTTGCTGCTGCCACCCACACAATCATTTTCATTACCAAGGCGACCTTACCAGACTGGTCGGTGGTGAGAATGATGGCGGCCACCATCGAAGGAAGCAAAGACACCGTGTCTGTGACGACCAAAACTATGGTGTGGCCCGAACCGAGTTTTTCCATTCCGCACGTACCTCCCAACATTGCCAACATAAGAGTGAGGCTTGCTACACACAAAGTTTTTGCCACCTGTAGAACGGATTTGCTTCTACTCTTAAATAGAGACTGCTCTTCTGTGTTGCGTGCTGCCTCCGATTGATTGGCGCAGGATGATTCTCTTTTATTGTGAGCACTGTTGAGGCCGATTGAGGATCTTGTTCTACTTCCGATTCATCGAATGCAGCAATACCTTTACCTTCTCTCACAGAAGACTCTTTGTCGGGCACCATAATCTGCCAAGTAAACACCCACAACGTCAAATAGGGGAAAAAAAAGAAAATGAAGATTAGGACAGCAATAGTAGTGTTATTGTTCACCTGAATCTCAGGTTGAGCGGCTCCGTTGGGATCCATTGCTTTAGAACGGATTTGCTTCTACTCTTCTGTGTTGTGTGCTGCCTCCGATTGATTTGGCGCAGGATGATTCTCTTGTATTGAGAGCACTGTTGAGGCCGATTGAGGATCTTGTTTTATTCCCGATTCATCGAATGCAGCAATACCTCCACCTTCTCTCGGAGAAGAATCTTTGTTGGGCACCATAATCTGTCAAGTAAACACCCCCAACGTCAAATAGGGGAGGAAAAATGAAAATGGATATTACGACAACAGTAGTAGTGTTATTGTTCACCTGAATTTCAAGTTGAGCAGCTCCCATGGAATCCATTGCTTTAGAATTCTACTCGTCGTTGTCAGCAACCCTGGCCTGTATGCACCATTTATATATTGGCCTTATCCCCGCAAGGTCGGCTGAGAAATATTTTATATAGAATTATTTTGATATATGTATTTAAATTATATTTAATTTTGTTTATAATAAAGTATATCTTAAAATTTGAAGGGCAAAGTTTGAAAAAAATTCTCATAAAAAATTTGTTTGATAAGTAGAATTGACATTAAATTTAGAACCTGCATTGAAATAAGTAATGTTTAAGAATAACTCTCATTAAAGATAAATTGACTAACATCACATATTATAATAGTATGTTTCCTTCAATTTCTATCTATGTTTGTCCATTATGCAATTCATATTGCCAATGTCACTTAAATTATAAGGATGCAAATTGGAATTATGTTCATGAAAATAAAGATCTTTACTTGTCAATTTTTAATTTCTAGCAAGTGTCTTTCAAGATTGTATTAAAAAGTTTTTGAAATAATTTAAAATATTTTTGCAACATGTCATATATCTATACTTTTTAACATTAAATTTTATTAAAAAAATCATAAAATCACTAACATTGTGAATTTAAATCTATAAATTGGCTTATAAATATTCTTAAAAATTAAAACATAATAATACTTTTATTGAAAATTTTACTTTTAGAAAAAAAATCTTCTATCATGAAAATAAGAATCTCTATTTTCAAAATTACGTTACAGATTTCTTCCGATAATTCAGGGCACTTTTTTCCACATTTCTTCCGATAATTCAGGATATTTTTTTCCACATAATTTAGGATCTTTTAAGCTGTGGAAAACTCATGCTAGGTAACTACTACATCCTATATTCCTAGGGGCAAGACAATAGGAGGGGCAGAAACCCAGCCTCTGGTTCTCGTACAGGTATGTGGCCGACGCGAGATAAGGCATTCACATTCGAAGCCGCACAACCATTACGAACACTCCATGAAAAAGGGAACCGATATCTTCATAAAATATCTTATGTCAGGCGTTGTACACTCCGCCGTATTCTCAACCAGTGGGCCCCATCGCTAGTAAAGAACTGTTAGCACTGAAGGAAATGGTGGTGGGATCTATGTTCAGTCTAGGATGAAAAGTGACCTGGTGCAATTAGATAGTGCATGTTGCTCGAATATCAAAAACTCGAAACAAACCATACAAATTAGGTATCTATTATCTACAAACTCACCAAGAGGGGCGCAAACCCAGCTCGTGGTTATCGTATATCCATTTTGGTACTACAGGGGCGGAAATCCAGCTTCTGGTTTCGGACATGCGTATATGTGGCCGACAGTGAGACAAGGCATTCCCCCCACCAGCTGGGAATACCTGAGTGAGCCTTGCGGGGAAGCACCACTTGTACCATCGCGAATATTCCATAAAATGGTGAATATCTTCATAAATTATCTTGCACACCACCGTATTTTCAACCAGTGGGCCCCATTGCACTAAAGGAAAATGACTCGCCTAACATTCCAATGAACATGGATCCCGGCTTCATTTAGTGCTAAGATGAAGAGCAATCGCACCTTAGTGTGCAATGGGTACGTCGAAGAGGTGTGGAATGTCAATTAGGAATATTTTTGGTCTATTTTTTGCATTTTTAAAGTATATGAGATCAGTTGGTAGGGCAATTAGAAAACGATATTGTTTGTGCAACAAAGGTCATAATAGAGAAGTGATAGCTTCAAATTAACTATGCATCCACTTATAGGTATCCAAACATGACTAAAACAAAACCTATAAATCAAGATGATAATCAACCTCCATTATCGATAGGCTCATGTTATATTTGCAATAGGGAGGGTGGGAGAGATAGGGGGAATAGAGAGAGTGAGAGGGGTAAGAAGATAGAGATAGGGATAAATATAGAGAGGAAGATAGAATTAGAGATAGAGATAGGGATAAATATAGAGAGGAAGATAGAATTAGAGATGGAGATGGAGATGGAGATTGATCGAAGGATATGGAGAGAGAAAGATGGAGAGGAAATAGGGATAAATAGATATGGAACCGATAAATATAAAAAGACGGAGAGATAGGTAGTGATATATATAGAGGAGTAGAGAGGAGGAGATATATAGAGGTAGAGAGGGGGAGAGATAGAATGATAGAGATAGGAAGTGATATATAGAGAGAGGTAGATAGAAGGAGATATGTTGGGATAGAAAGAAGGAGAGATAGATAGATAGATATAATTTTAGAAAGATGGAGTGGATGAAAGAGATCTAAGGAGAGGGAGAAATAAAGATAGAAAGAGGAAGGCAATGCAAGAGGGGGAGATGGAGAGATAAAAAGATAGAGATATAGGAAGTGATATATAGAGAGGTAGGGATAGGGATATATATATAGAGAGAGAGAGAGAAGGGGCAAGAGTGAAATAAATTAGGAGATAGAGACAGGTATAGAGAGAGATAATGAGAGGGAGGAGAGATAGAAAGAAAGAGATATAGAGAGGGGGGAGAGAATGTGAGTGAGTGAGATATAAATGGACATAGAGATATGGAGTGTGTGCACGAGAGTGTGAGAAAGAGAGAGATAGGGATAGAAAGAGGGAGAGATATAGATATAGATATAGTGAAAAATATCAAAGGGTAAGAGAGAGACAAAGAGAGAGATGTAAGAAGATAGAGATAGGGGAGAGAGATAAAGGTGGAGGTGGAGGTGGAGGTGGAGATGGAGATGGAGATGGAGGGAGAGATGGAGATAAAGATAGGGGAGAGAGATATAAAGATGGAGAGATAGCGATAGAAAGAAGGAGAGATATGAATAGAAAGGAGAGATAGATAGATGAAACTTGGGAAAGATAGAGGGGTTCAGTGAGAGAGAGAGGGAGAGGGATGGAAGGAGAGAGGAAGAGGGAGAGGGAGAAATAGAGATAGAGAGACGAAGAAAATGAGAAAGGGGGGGTTGTGAGATAGAAAGATATAGGAAGTGATCAAAGATGTGTCATGGTTATACTATGAACTAAAAACGTCCTAAATATTTGTTTTGAATTCTACTATTTTTTGTTTCATTCATACAAATTGGTTTAAAAGGTGAGCACCAACATCTATATTCAAGAACAGGGGCAAATGATGTTCAATGGAATTCAAGAACATACCCTCCCAATAATACTACCCTAGTATGGTACCAAGTAAGAAGTTTTTTAATGTTTTTGTTGGCAATAATTAATGATTCTTATTATGTTTTCTCTTTTCCAAACACTGTCATGTAATGTACTAAAAATATAGTTCATTAGGTCAAGTGTAGGTAGAGTTCAATGTACCAAAAGGAAACAATGCATTGGCTTTGGACTTGAGCGCCATGAGTAAAGGCCGGGCATGGGTAAATGGCCTCATGACATTGACTGAGTATGGAGGTGACATTACACCTCTATTTATATAGGAGGATCGTTATTATTGAGGGGTCCCTCACCTTTTTAAAATCGTTAAGAAAATTGTTCTTTAGATAAATCTAGAGGATGTGATCTTTAACTGAATAGAAGTCATTACAATAGAGAGTTTACAAGATAAATTGTATTCCTCAATTCTTGTGTACTCTTAATAATGTATTATTGTTTTGTGTTATTGGATATATAATATGTTGAAATAAGGTGATTATGTATAGATTCCTAAAAATTGAGCTTCAATATTTTATATGATTTCAAAGTTCATTTGAATTGAAGTTATTTTTGAAACATTACATTGATTATGCTTGTGTCTTTTTTTTAATAACCTTATTATATATGATTTTTACACATACAATTTTTAATTCAAAGATTGACTAATACCATAATTAGCTTGATGATACCATATGGTAGAGAATTGGAATACTAGATTATATCACACATATGCCAACTAAACTAAAGCCTTGATACATTGTTAAATTTGTTTCCAAGAGTTCTAAAAGTTGGTTATATTTGTGTTCAAGAGTTCTAAAAGCTGGGTTCACAAGGATGTGATACAAATTACTTTATGGTGTAGTCGTATGTCTAATATTTGTGAATGTTTGCTCATTGGTTAACCAATATAATATTATATCGTACTTGTTAGATTTGTTATTTTGGGCTTCAACTTTGCAAATTAGTTGTACATTTGAACTTCCTACTAATTAATTTACATTTTGAATGATTCTTCTACCTACCATGGCAAGAATATCATCAAACATTCTAAAAAATTTATGCATCTCATTTTTATAAGGTTTGACAGTAACATTATATATATCATGGTTTCAAAAGGAGGGGAAAAATTTGTAAATATTATTGGTTTGCAATTCAAGTTTTCTTTGGTATACCATTAATGATATACATCATAGTTATGCCATTGGTTTGCATATCTTGTTTTATTTGGTTTGACAAAAATATATATAACATACAGAAAGGAGAGCAAGAAACCTAAATAGTAATGTTATTGTTTTGTAGGTATGTGTTGGCTATGATGAATGTTCCATCCCTATTTCAAAAGTAGTATTTGGAAAACCATGTGATGATCTTGTGAAGAGTTTAGCAATAGAGGCCATTTGCAACCATTGACTCATCAAAACTTTGAAGAATCCATAGTCATTTAAGACCAACTAGTAGCACATTTGATTTAAAATAATTGGCAAAGTACTATTTAGATTTCAATATTCTTTTGGCTGGTAAATATTAATTCATTTTGGGCTCTTTGAACTATTGAGCAACTTCTCAAGTAATAAAACCTCTGTGAAAGTTTTTCAGTAACCAGACGAGTTGCAAAGATAATATAAATTGAGAAAAATGTAAAGAGGTACTATGGAATAGAATAGCATTTTATTAGAGGAAGAAACAATTATTTATAAATGTGCAATTCTTTATGAATGTGCAAAGAAACAATGAAATTACTAAGGGAAAATAGTATTTTCTATTGGTTGATAAAAACATTGAAGTTATATAGAAGTCGCCTGAGTTCAACAAAAGTCAATCTAAAATGATATACACTGTTCTGCAAGCCTTTGACAGGAACTTTGCTACCTACAACTCTTGTTCATAAAATGCCACGCTGCGCAAGCCTGCTTGGAGATAATGCAACCAAAGATCCAGAACCGTCTACACAACAATTGAATGCGCATCCCATGACTTAGTGGGGGCAATGCAATGCAATTAATGCAAAGATTGCTTATTATATTGCACTGCATGGCTAGGAAATATCAGTATTTTTTCTTTAAATAACATTAAGAAAGGAGATGATAGAGTAGGTAATTCGAGAGCTTGGCTTGCTCTCTTCTCAAATGCACTGTTGTTAGGATGGAACCAGTATAACATATTTTTGTTGCATAAAATCCACATGGATGCCTCTATAACAGTCGATAGCTCGAACATCCATATTGCCTAATGGGAAGTTTTGGCCAACTATCAAACACTAGATTTTTTTCTCTTGATTGAGTTAATTTTTTAGCATAAATATTCTTTTTAAAGTAAGCCATGTCTAACAACTTAGAACTTGTTATCGAATCAATAAAAACATTCAATTTTGTGGTTGTTATGACAAATCCAACATCTGAAAGCGGATTGTCAATACTAATTCTAGTATTTAGTTTACACTTTGAAATAATTGTTGTTCTAGTTATTATTGATTTAATCATATTGTGATGAGATCAAATGTTGTTGGGTGTTGCCACAATAGTGGTTTACACTTTTTGGGAGATCTTTTTTTTTTTTTAATCACATAATTTTAGAAAATATAATGATTTAAGACTTTGAAAGTTCCATTTAAAGGATTCCAATTGAAGAGGGTTTGATCAAACCACCTTAGACCAAGACCCCTTGAATAGAACCCCGCTAGTTTTAAACCATACCTATAATGGAGTCTTCTTTACACCTATCAAAATGCTGATAAAAAACCACTTTTGATTTACCTTTTTGGGGGATCAAATGAGTTCATTTAAAATTTAGTTTTTGTAAGTATGTACTCCGTATTATAAGCTTCCAAAAAAGTATAATTTTAATTAAATTCAATTTGATTATTATATTTATTTTTAATTTCTTGTGAATGTAGGTTTTTCATCGAAAATCAAGCTCTTTGTTCTGCACATGTGGAAAAATAGCAGATTATTAAAATAAAATTTTGAAAAATATGTTCAGGCTAGATATTGATGTCCTTGATCCATTAAAAAAAATATATTGAATTTCAATACATATAAAAAAAATTATGTTGTATACAGTCTGCCTATGTCTGAATTGTAATTAGTTTGACTTCGAAACTTGATTAAGGAAAAAATATTTAATAAAACACTATGAAACCAAATGATTTGGTTAGATATCATAGTTACAAATCTAAATTCAAAAAATTTATAATTTTATCCTTCATACAAAAAAATTTATGTTGTATACGGTGAGCATCACTCCTTAAAAATGTTGTTTATTGATAGAAACTAGTTTTTGAAGGAGATGAAAAAAAAAGTGCAATCTGATTCCAAAAAAATTGAAAAAAATATATTTAGAATCTATAGAAAAAACTTCACAAATCACTAGTTTGCATCATATTCAAATTCCTCGTGGTTTAGCTGCTATAGGAGCCCGAAAGTGAAGATTTAATTTTAAAAAATCAATTCAATGTTCAGTTTCCTCAAAAATTGTAAACCAGTATTGTGGGATCACCCTGTTAGTGAACATTTGTTCTCATTCTCTATGTAGGTTTGTATTCTTGACATTGTTAAAGTGTAGAGTTATATTTTGACTAGGTTTGTCATTCCACTAACATGTAGATAGTATGTTTATCAGGTGATTGAGAGAAACACTCTAAACATGTATTACATGATTTGTTCAATTTAGTACGGCTTCAAATTGATGTTATTATTTTTAATTGGTGTCACATTTTCCTTTGTGTTTTTATTCACCAAGGTTCACAAGGTGTTGACAATTGAGAAACAAGGTGAAACTACTACATCACAAAATTCTATAAAGTATATACAAATCGAAATTATGTTTCTTTAAATACGAGATTTACTAGAAAAAAATATTATGTACACATGCATAAAACATAAATAATAATAAAATTATAAAATTGTATAGACATAGGATTTACATGGAGAAAATCTTTCAAAAAAAACTCCACCAAAGAAAGAGGACAAGTATTTATTAATCTTCAATATACATGAGATAATATTAACATACTAAATCTCTATACTTTAACAACACTCTAGAAACACTCGTGTACTTGTAAACAATGATATGAAACAATCATATCATGTCTCTAATAAATAGACAACGAGAAAGGCCAAAACCAAAATGGTTTTATCAAAATAATGGATACCAAAACCATGGTATCATGCAAAAATCTCATGCCCCACTTGGAGAGCATCTTTCAAGAATAGAAAATGCATAAAATAACTTTACATGGGTGTCGCATTACCTCAGTCAATGAGTCTCCAAATAAAAAATGTAACCACAAAGGCATCTTTGACCAATAACTCTCTAACCACAAGACTACGGGGAGCATCTGTCCCTATAGTCATATTGTGTTTACACATAGAAAAGCTCAAATTTTCTATCTTTATCAATGATAAGCCCGACCAAACTATTACAAGGAGAAACATTGTCCACAATAAATTGGTTCTAGAACTTATTATCACTCAAAATGGTAGAGCAACCTTTTCCTTTATCATGCAAAGTATATAAGACCTTAGAGTTCTTCCATACAAAATTTAAAACATAGTCCAACCAAAAACCAATAGCTTTGACTTCTTAGACATAGAAAATTCATATTAGGTCCATTATTACAAAAATATCTAAGAATATATTTTACTATCAAGGGATTCCAATCCCCTAACATTCCAACTAGCTCATTCAATGATCATTTAGATATTTCAGAAGAAGCCCCAAACTTCTAGTTTTTGTATAGTCTATTGAAACGCTTCGGTATTTTTTCTCTTTCCCTTTTTAGCAAGATTCTTATCACTTGACCCTTGCTCTTCTTTATTTCTTTGTTAAACCCTTCTTAGAATATATTTTTACCATCTTATTTATTTACATGTCCCATCCTAAAAATAGAGGGTTGTCATAGTCTAAAATAACTTCTTATCTTTTAGGATTCTTAATGTGACTAGTATTGCTTTTTTTCCTTATAGGCTCAAGGTTCAGTAGTACTTGGTGGGCTTCAAAAAAATTCTTCTCTAGATATTCCTTTCAAAGCTAATTGTTGGGTGTTTTTCCTTAGAGGTGCTTCCTCTCTAGATTCATTTTGTTCACATATATCCTTTTGGGTAGTGTCCCCTTTTAGTTTTATGACAACACAATCTCCTTCAAATAGTGAGTCATTATAAGTGGGAGTCAATTAATTAATCTCCATTTCAAAAGATCCCCTATTTGGGAAATTCTTGTTTTTTATATCAATATGTCAATTATTATCATTATGTTTGTTAGAATCTTTCTTACTCATGAGGTCATTAAATTCTAAACTAGACCAACTTTATTTTCTTGATGGCAAGGTCGATTAACCATTTTTTCATCTTTCTTGAAGGATTTATCAAATTTATTTAGAATTATAGGACAATATTTCTTGGCATGGTCATTCTTTTTACACAAGAATCAAGCATTTAGGCTACCCAAAATCTCAATTTCACATTTAATAACACTATTCTCAAATTGTATACTCAAAATATCAAGGAAAACAATATCAATCTAATTAGAGAGATTAAAACCTAATATTTTAAATGAGGCAATGTAACTTCAAATGGTTTCTTTAATTTTTAGGACATTACCTAGAGGCTTTAACATATGTGGAATAAATTTTCATAATCATGCGGTAACATTTTTAACTTCCAACCATCTTGGTACAAAAAAAATTTCCACCTCATCCAATCTATAATTTTCAAACCCAAGAATGGACCTAAAGATAAGTTATCCTAAATTCCAAAATTCTTTGCTAACAACTCTTTCTTGCATTCCATGTGTTTTGAAAAAATTGTTAAAAAAAACTCTTTGTTCTTAAACACTCTCCATACTCTGTAATTGAGGTTGTAAAACCTACATCCTTTGGGTTTTCACCATCTATATTTCCCATAATATCCTTATAAGTAGGCTTGTTTATGTATGAATCTAGTGCATAATTACCTTTTTCATTCTTATCATTCTACAATGAAGCTAAACCATCTCCTTCAAAACTTTCTTTATTGCCTTTCTTACTTACTATAATTATTGATACGAGAGAAAATAAATGAAAACAAGTTTCTAACATATATATATAGACCCCTTTCCATTAGTCTCTTGCCACTTGTGAAGGACCATCGGGCTTGAGTCCCTATGGACCTTCGAATATTGAACAAAAATTCCAATGGGGATCACACTACTTTGGTGAGCAATTCAACACACACACAAAAATTAAAAAGCAACCAAAGTCAGATAAAAAATAAAATAAACACCAAATCCAAGGGTGATCAAACCTACCCAAACCAAAAAAAAAAACTAACCAAAATTAATTCTAGAAAAAAGGGAACAAAGGAACACTAATTGAACCAAGGTTGACAAAGAGTACTAATTGGAGTCTTTGTATGCAAGAAAAGGAGATCCAAAGAGCATCAATGGAGGATGACCATTCACCTTCCTCCCTCCTTATAACTCATATCTCACCTTATTCAATATTACATTTTAGTGAAATTATAAATATTATTAATTAAATTAGATCATATGCATAGAAGAAATAACTTATCAAAAGATTATAAAACATATTATCAAGAGCCTACCTAGTAAATTTTATGTTAGTGTTGTTGCAATTGGAGAGTCTAAAGATCTATTATAGTCATTCATGGATGAGTTGATGATATTTTGTAATCTCACAAATTTGAAATGAAAAGGAACACAAATTATTTTTTAGAGATGCATTTAAATTATAGGTTTCATTCCATAGATTTAGAGTGTTAGCAAGTCAAGGGCTAGAAAAAATCTTACCACAAAGGTCCACATAGGTTGGAAAAGGAATTAGTTATAAATACGAGACATGTCCCTTCATGGGGGTGCACATATATATGCAATATAAATGTAACATCAAAAAAAAGGGTCCTTAACCTTTTTCGTGCTTGTTTAGCTCCTTCTTGTGGATTTTGGCTTAGTGTGGCCTTGATTTAGTGTTGAAATGTGGATAACACATTCACATTAGGTCTTGGGCCCTTGTGAACTAATGTATTTTAATGATGCCTTGTAAAGGTGTTATAAAGTGTTGTAACACACTTTCACACTTTTCTAGGATTTCTAAGCATAATTAACATACTTTCAGTCACAATTTCTCTTAACCTTGCCTTATTTGGTGTCTTGTAAAATTTTGTAACACACTTTCACATTCCACTAGGCTTGTCATTAATAATTTGGCTCTCTTGCTTTAATTGGCCTCTTTTTGCATCCACAAACCTTATTTATGTGTATTTTTTAGGATAATCTCAACAAATGGCATTTAAAACATCAAAATCTCATAAACCCACCTTAAATTCCTAAGGTGGGACTCATTCGCCATTCTGGGTGAATGAGTCCCGTTAGGTGGGACCTATTCGCCCAAGGTGGCGAATGAGTCCCCTTTAACTCAAAAATTAAATTAAATTTAAATCTTTGGCAAGATTTTATTCTCCAAGATCCTATGTCGGCTTGTAGTGTTGTAATTTTGGGAATTCTTGCATAATTGAGTATAAATACAAGGTTCTTTATCTCATTTCCCCCCCAAGCATTCAAGTACTCATCATTATAGCAAATTGAGTTCACAAGAGCATTTGAGCAAGAGCATTCAAGGCTTCCAAGGGCAGATTATCAAGCTTTCAAGAGCATTCTTCAAGCATCAATCATCATGTCAAAGATCACATTCTTCATGTTTATTGTTATGCTCACAATTGTGATGTAGAGTTCACTATCCAGGCAAGCTTTGCATTCAAGATCTATCAACATCAAGAAAGAGTCAAGAACCACATCCATTACACCCATTTCAAGCATAATTGTAGCACTTTATTGCTAGGGTTTGGTGAGTTGCAATGTATCATCTTTTATTCATTCATCATTCTCCTTTGCATTTGCTTTCATTTCAAGGTTTAATTACCAACAAGGGGTTTGACCAAGGCAACCCCCTATTCTCTAACCCCACAACCATTTTTCCCTCTCTTTGTATGTGATTTGTAGGTCTAGGTTACAGATTTATCAAGGAACGAGATTGGAAAAGTTGTCAGCAAGTTGTCAAAGCAATTCAAAGGTGTCAATATTGTGAACAAGCCTTGGAGGACCTTGGATAAGACCTACAAGTTGAATTTTATAGTTTCGAATCCGGATTTGAATCAGGCACAAAATAGAAAACTGAGAGCTATAGGATCCAACTTTGAATTTCTAGAAATCTACTGATTCACCACTGTTGGTGAATGAGTCCCATTGTACCTATCTATCAGGGATTTTTACAGATCTAAGTACCCATTTGTCTGAAACCTATTTCTACACAGTTTACCCGAAGCTAGACTGATTCACTTAGCTTGGCGTACAAGTCCCAGTTGGTTTTAACAGTGGATTTTTCAGGATTCTAGGCCTCTATTCTGCCTTCTCCAATTTCCCAGGTGCACATTTCCAATTTTACAGTTTTATATTGTTGTTTGCTTGCGTTTCTAGGTCATTTTGCATACTGCATTGTGTTTTCAAACATTTTCTCTTCCACTTGGTGGTGAACCCCTCATTTCTTATCATTCAATCCCCCTAAAACATTCCCTTTGTCAAATTTCAATCTCCCTTGCATTGAAATCTCAAGGATTTTTTCCTGAATGTGAAGGAGTGAAGATTGTTGCCCTAGGTCCTAAAACCCTAGTGAAGCACACATTTCTTCATTTCATTTGGTGAACCTACATTTTTAGCATCATAATTCTGATTTGGAGTGCATTTACATCCTAGATTTAGCTTGCATTAGGTTTTGCATTGGTTAATTTGCATTCTAGGGTTTCAATTTTTGCATTAGTGAAAAGCTCATTTAGCTTGCATTATTGCACTTAATTTCATTGAAAATTAGTAAAATTTTACATTTGCATCTTATATTTGCATCAGAAAACATAAAAATCATAAAATTCAATTCAAAAATTCTGAAAATTTCCAAAAAAAAATAGTACCTGGACTCATTCGCCACCTTGGGCGAATCAATCCCTTTGCATATTTTGCATTGCATTTTTTGTCGTTTACAGTCCATTTTCTGAATTTTTGTTTGTCGCTTCTGCATTTCAATTTCACTTTCTAGAATTTCAATTATAAGCATTTCATTCTTATTAGTTTACATTGCATTTGCACTCACCCCGCATCTATTAGCTTTTGCATGAGTGTTTGGTATCCTATTGCTAATACCATAGTGAGAAGAATTTCAAGACTCATGTCATCCCGCGATAGCACAATCATTGTGGATCTTGGGTTATCTAGAGCTTCCACTCCTAGTATTGACACTAGTACACTAGGCATGGATAACACCCTTAGTAACTCTTTTCCTTCAAGTAGCATGCAAGTTGAACCAAAGAATGATAGCATTCCACAAGAAAACCTAATTCACATCCATGAGGACCTAGTGAACTTACAACATCAAATTAGCCTTGAAAACACTTCAACTACTGTAATCCTACAATTGAAAACATTCACTGCATTCTTGAAAGTGAAGATGGCATTGACCTTGTGAAAAATATAGTGCAAATCTTTGGCAAGCATCTTCCCTCAACCACTAGTTGTCCTTTGCCCAGAAACAATGCTTCAAGCCAAGGAAGAACTCAAATTCCTCCTCAAGTCACAATAATGCAACAAGTTAGTGATGTGATTCCTTCCCTGAGTATTCCAGCTAGCATCTTTAATTCCTATGTGGCATTGCATGTTATAGCTCCTACTACCTTACCACCTATAAGCATTCCATTCACTTATCCCAAAAACACATACACCCCATCACCACTTTCACTTCCATCTCAAAACACAAGCAATGACCCTATCATACATCAACTTTTCCAAACCATGTCATCCCTTCAAAATCAAGTTTCCACCATCAACCAAAATCAAAATAGCCCACCCACATATTATGTCAAAAGCAGTCCATTATCCCTAGAGATACTATGAACATTGATGCCACAAGGTATAGAGGTGCCTAGATTTGATAAATATGGAGGGAAGGTAGATCCTTCTAACCATGTTAATGCCTACACTTCCCTATGTAGTGACTTTTTCCTTGATGATAAACTTTTGGCAAAGCTCTTTCCTAGGACCTTAAAAGACACTGCCTTGAAGTGGTTCTCTTCTTTACCGAATAACTCGATTAGTTCATTTGATGAACTTTTTGAGGAATTTATAAATCATTTCCAAGTGTAGATGACTCCTAAGCTGACCTTGGCTGACTTAATGAGATGCAAGCAAACAGAGGATGAAAAGATAACTGACTTTATCTCCCGATATCAATCACTTTATTCTCAAGTCAATGTCGAGATCCCCAACCCACACCTTCAAAATATGTTTATAGAAAACTTTCAAAACAAAATCCAAGACAAGTTGACAATGATAAAATTCCCATCCTTCATGCACTTGTGCACTACCCTCCGTGATTACCAAAATTCAGTTTCTAGTCACGATACAAAGTCCACTTCTAGCTAAATTGAGAGATCCGAGCCTATGCACCAAAATAATTCCCAAACCTTTAGAAAAAAAAATAAAGGGTTCCTTCAATTTAATCCTCCTCAACAACCAATGCAAAATTTCCATAACCAAGTTGTTGTTAAAGCCACAGTGCCCTTTAGCTATGGAGATCCAAAGAGACAATTCACTCCCCTACCCGACACCCTTCATAATACCATGTCCCAACTTCTAAACCAACAAATGATTACCTTACCTCTCGTTGGACAACTTGACCCTAATAATCCTTTGCCTCTGAGCTTTAAATCAAATGCTTATTGCCACTATCATTGAAAAAATGGACATGACACAGAACATTGCAAGCGTCTTAAACATCTTGTGCAAGATCTCATTGATTTCGGTCATCTATCTATTGTGGGTACTAGTGATCAAGGAAATAAGTACATTGCCCCTCCGAACCAAAATTTTCAAATATTCACAAACCCCACGCCAAAACATAATATTTCATTTGTCAAAGGTAGTGACACACCTAAGAATGATGTGATGAATATTGATACAGATGATGAACACACTGATTTTGTTCCAAATATTGTTATCAATGTCAATCCTATAGATGAAATGATAGGGGTGATAGACGTCATCCCTCATAAGGGCCAAACTAAGAGTCCTCTTGATATTTCTTTCTCCTCTAAAGACATACTTAAACACTTGCTCGATGGTCCTCTTTACATAGTCGTTTGTATCTATGATAAGCCCACTAATGGGATATTAATAGATCTCGCCTATGGAGAGAACGTGATCACCGAGGAATTCTTACTCTTACATGAGCTCTATCAAGATGACTATGAAAATTGAAAGCATGGATCAAGACACACAATGGTTTTGCATGCCCTATGATTGGATTGATCACCCTACCATTACAAATAGGACCAAAAACATTAGATGTTATATTCTTCATCATATCGCAATCAAACCAATTTCATGTGAAGCTAGGCCACCCATGGCTTCGCTCCATAAAATTCGTCCCTTTGGTTGTACACAAATGCTTAAAGTTCCTCTTTGACAATGAGATATTCACTATTCACCATAGTGGCTTTAACCCCTTGTCATCTAAAGGAAACTTTTCCCTAGATTCCTTTTGGCCTGAGCCCATGGAACCTATCAAGCCAAGAAAAGACTGTTTTTTCTTGTCCTAGAAAAAGTTCAAGGCAAAGAAGATAATAGAGCTATCTCTTCGAAACATGTCCCCGCCCACTTCTGAGCCTACTATCCTCGACACAACCATGCTTGAACCTAAACAAGACCAAAACAATCAAGACCAACCTAAACCTGACACCTTACCTACCTCTTACAAGTGACCAAGAAACAATGAAACCAACCCCACCAAACCTCCAAGAATAAAACAAGTTGATAGAGTTAAAGAGAAAGTGGTTGAACAACCCCTCGAGGTTCCTTCCGTTCCTCCCCTTAGGGAAGAAAAGCAACCTCTGGTTGATCAACTCGCTTCGATGCAGCATGAAAAAAAAACTAAAAGAAATAGAGGTGCTAGGGAGCATAGACACGGTCGTCGTACCCTTGCTCACAAGTTACATGATGAATTAAAAGAAAATCAAGATCCAAACTTGATTGAAGCAATGCATGATGATCTTCCTCCCCATTCGCAATAAGAAATTTCCATGCATCCTCCACAACAAGAGTTGAACTCTTCTATGGATATTATCCTTCGATCTCTTGTTGTGATCAACTTAGATGATAATGACAAGGATGCCAAAATTGATGAAGAGGTGCATAATGAATTGAACACATTGTTTTCCTCTTCCATGAGCTTAAATGACAAATCTTCTATAAAGAGTATTGAACCTGGTGCTTCTCCTAGTTTGGCACTGTCTTCTTTCTTGTTTGCGTTTTTCATTTTCTACTTTAAAGTAATTGCTCACAGCATGGTGTTTATCAATTTATCTTTAAAGTGGGGGCATACAATGGCATTATTCTTTTGCATTTTCATGGTTCTTAGTGTAGCCTTCTTACTTCATACGATGTGTTTGTCTCTTTTTGGATGACATTGGATGTGATTTCCTTCATGAGCATGATCTCTCTTAGCATATTACATTCCTCTTAGTGGTTTGATGTGACACATTACATCTCCTAAGTTGTGAATCTTCTATTCTTTGATTGGTCCTCTCTTGGAGACATTAGGCATAATGTTCCCTAAGTTAAAGACCTCGCATGAACTAACCAAGACTCCTTTGAACATTGTCTATTTTTAATTTGTTTATATGGCCACCTTGCATAACACAACTTGCATGCCTATGGAGCCATCTTGTTTGTTCATGAGCTCCAACCATACAAAGTTTTTCTTGTGTGGTCCCTTATTAAAGTTATCAAGAGGCATAACTTTAGTATGGTTGAGCAGGAAGCCCAATTAGTGGGATGAATTTCCCCATAGCCACTTGTTTTTGTGTGTGAGTACATACCAGCCATGAGTGTATGTTTCTCACCCTTTTGGACTTCTCACCCTGTAGACAGCCATGAGTTTCGTCGCCTCAGAGTGAGTATGCATTTTTTGGACAAACAGCCTAGATCTAATCCACATCGCATTGGAAAAATGGTCGAAGCTTGTTTCAGCCTTCTCTTTTATTTCTTTATTTCTTTGGCATTGTTTGATTGGCCTTGTCGTTGTTCTTTATATCATTTTCATGTGTGTTCCTTTGTGTTTATGTTGGTTTGCCATGGGATCTCGATCCTGGGGGCTTGATCATCCCTCTTAATCATTTTAATCTCATCTTGCTAGCATGGGTACATTGAAACCCCTCTTGGTGCATTTTTTTATACTTTAGTGTGAGTTTGAAGCAGGTTCATCCTCTCATTAAAGTGGGGGCTAAATATAACGTCGTAAAAAGGGTCCTTATCCTTTTTCGTGTTTGTTTAGCTCCTTCTTGCGTATTTTGGCTTAGTGTGGCCTTGATTTAGTGTTGTAATGTGGATAACACATTCACATTAGGTCTTGGTCCCCTATGAACTAATGTATTTTAATGATACCTTGTAAAGGTGTTGTAAAGTGTTGTAACACACTTTCACACTTTTCTAGTATTTGTAAGCATAATTAACATACTTTCAATCGCAATTTCTCTTAACCTTGCCTTATTTGGTGTGTTGTAAAGTGTTGTAACACAATTTTACATTCCTCTAGGCTTGTCATTAATAATTGGGCTCTCTTATGCTTTAATTGGCCCCTTTTTTCATCCACAAGCCTTATTTATGTGTATTTTTTAGGATAGTCCCAACAAATGGCATTTTAAACATCAAAATTCTGAAAACCCGCCTTAAATTCCTAAGGTGGGACTCATTCACCATTCTGGACGAATGAGCCCTTAAGTGGGACCCATTCGCCCAAGGTGGCGAATGAGTCCCCTTTAACTCAAAAATCAAATTTAATTTAAATCTTTGGCGGGATTTTATTCTCCACAATCCTATGTCAGCTTGTAGTGTTGTAATTTCGGGAATTCTCGCATAATTGAGTATAAATACAATTTTCTTTCTCTCATTTCCCCCCCAAGCATTCAAGTACTCATCCTTATAGCAAATTGAGTTCACAAGAGAATTTGAGCAAGAGAATTCAAGGCTTCCAAGGGCAGATTATCAAGCTTTCAAGAGTATTATTCAAGCATCAATCATCATGTCAAAGATCACATTCTTCATGTTTGTTGTTATGCTCACAATTTTGATATAGATTTCATGATCCAAGCAATCTTTTCATTCAATACATGTATCAACATCAAGCAAGAGTCAAGAACCACATCCATTGTAGCCATTTCAAGCATAATTGTAGCACTTTGTTGCTAGGGTTTGGTGAGTTGCAACATCATCTTTTGTTCATTCATCATTCTCCTTTACATTTTCTTTCATTTCAAGGTTTAATTACCAACAAGGGGTTTGACCAAGGAAAACCCCTATTCTCTAACCCCACAACCATTTTTCCCTCTCTTTGTATGTGATTTACAGGTCTAGGTTGTAGATTAGAAAAGTTGTCATCAAGTTGTCAAAGCAATTAAAAGGTGTCAAGATTGTGAACAATCCTTGGAGGAGCTTGGAGAAGACCCACAGGCTGAATTTTACAGTTTTAGGCCCGAATCTGAATCAGGCACAAAAGAGCAAACTGAGAGCTATAGGATCCAACTTTGAATTTCTAGAAATCCAAAAGTGGACTGATTCACCACTATTGGTGAATGAGTCCCACTGTACCTATCTGGCAAGGATTTTTGCAAATCGAAGTACCCATTTATCTGAAACCTATTCCAACATAGTTTACCCAAAGCTGGACTAATTCACTCAACTTGGCATATGAGTCCCAGATAGCTTTAACAATGGATTTTTTAGGATTCCAGGCCTCCATTCTACCTTCTCCAATTTCCAAGGTGCACATTTCTAGTTTTACAATTTTCTATTGTTGTTTGTTTGTGTTTCTAGGTCATTATGCATACTACATTGTGTTTTCAAACATTTTATTTTCCAAGTTTACACTTGGTGGTGAATCCCTCATTTCTTATCATTCAATCCCCCTAGAACATTCCCTTTGTTATATTTCAATCTCCCTTGCATTGAAATCTCAAGGACTTGTTCTTGAATGTGAAGGAGTGAAGATTGTTGCCCTAGGTCCTAAAACCCTAGCGAAGCACACAATTTTCTTCATTTCAGTAAATAATATACGGAAGACATAAATAAATAGATAGATATAGATAGATAGACTTATAGACCTATATGACCAAAGACTAAGACCTTCCTTTTTTATGTAATATAATATAAGGATATATAAGGAGTTATCTACATATGTTTTATGGATGAATGCATTGTTATTTCATTGTTAATATATAGTAAATATAATCTATTCTTTTTAATTCCTTATCGAAATGCTTGTTTCTCTTACTATATCCTCTGAGGTATATATTGACTACACAGAGGATCCTAGAGTATAGATCTTCAGACTATACTGTTGTCACAAGGATTTGTACCCACATGCAAAGTTGTAAAGTTGTGCAATCCTGTGCAACATTGGACTAATTTTAGGTTGTGGGTACCCTATATGAAACTAGACCTCTGGATTCTAGGTCGGCTTTCTATTGAATTTTATGATTATGGACTTAAAATTGATTGGTAAAGGGAAAAGGATTTAAAACTAATGCAAAACTGGAAAAAACTAAACTATGGTGATGCACCAAAAGAAAATAATGTGTAGAATTAACTCACAAATGATTACCCAGTACTTCTATTTGCACAACCTGATCTAGTAACTTAATCACCTGAATGTTTTAAATAGAGGCCTTGATTAAATACAATTTTGATGGAAAACATTGTTTTCATGACTAAATTTTTTAATCAGTTGCATGCACAGTGTATAACTAGTGAGCTTAAACTAAACTGCATACAAATATCTATGAAGGAGACAGAAATATTAGAGGTCTCAAAAATTGAAAACACAATAATCCTTCGATCAAACCCCACACAATAATGACACTTGAAATCTTGAAGGAAAAACTTGAAAATACTGGAAATTAAAGGAATCTTCTGCAAATCACAAACTAATTAACCTGTAAAAACTACTGCATAATCTATTAAATCCTAAAAGCTAAGTTACATGAAGTCTCTTTGTTGAAGGCAAAGGCAGAAAACAAGAACTAGAGGAAAAATACTAACTTTTTCCAATATATACAAAATAGGCATGCACAAAGTAGCCAAAAATGGAACTGAATGAGAACTGAAGTCAAAATTTTTGCATCTCAATGTGAAATCCGAGCAAAAGAGAAAATCCTCGTAAAAAAATGGCCAAAATTGAAGCAAATTGTACTGGGTACACTGCAAACTCCAACTCATGTCATGCATGATCAAAGGGCACTCAAAAATTGCTTCAATTTGACTAGAAGTCAAAGACAACTAGATCAAAACTCTCCAAGGCACATGAAAAATGATCCTCACTTCAACTGATTGCGTAATCAGTTAACTGGAACAACAACTACAACTTGAATCCCATCTAAAGAGAAAAATAGACTAAACACAATGAAAAAACTCACATGCATATACACTTGTACCTCTATCCTCCAGTTGATCCTCACATAGATTTGGAAAAGGTGATGTTTGGATTAAATATTAAAAATAATCATAATGATCACTTTAATATTTAATGTGTAGTGATATCATCCTTCTCTCGCATGTTTAAACATTAAAGTAATATAAATATTACTTTTAATATTTAATTACAAATATTAACTTTAAAACCATTACCCATAACTATGGAGTATTTATACATCGAAGTGGGCATAGGCTAAAATAAAGCCATGAAACTTAGCCTTGAAATGAGATATTCGGCCTATGTGAAATACAGGTCAATTGACTATGAGTCAAGACCGCGGGTGTGATTAAGGGGATCGTTAGGTTGATTATCTTGAAGTCTTCGACCATAAGCAATTTGAAGGCAATTATTTTAATTAAAAGAAAGTCAAAAAGAATGCCATGATGAAAATAGGGCATCGAGTAAAAGCAACTCGAAACCCTATTTTCACTCATTCTTCACTTGTTGTCCTGCTATGGCATGAGAGACCCTACTGTCACCGCCATGAAAATTACTAGAAAGGTTTGGACTGAAGTTTGAGATGAGCAAACTAGAACTCTCAAGTCGAATCTCATGCAAATAGGCTTCAAACATAAGGTAAGATAAGCTTTACCCAAGAAAACCTTGAAATCTTTGCTTGTAAGCTGAAACCTTCTGAGAGTGAAGGGCGCAACCATGTCTTATTTCATTTCTTTCCTTTGTACCAAAATATATTATATGATGAGAACGTTCTCTCTGCCAGTATATGACGATCTACTTGCTATTGCTTGAGGAATAATGAGATCTTCTCTAGTTTTCGGGGTAGAAACTCTTATCATTTTACTTTATTTGTATTAAAATGGCATTCAAAGTTGCGGCTTCTGTATTTTTGTAATATTTCTTGAGCTTCTATAGGTCGTAAGCTTTCTTCCAATGCATACTTAGGCTTTTTATATCTTTCTTGGTCGTGCCTCTTTCCCTATTTTTATTTACCATAAATGTATCTATTTGTATGGCATGGGCTCAATGGTTTTCTAATGGTTTTCTCTAAAAACGTGTACATATTTAAACCTTTTCCATTTCTGTATTTGCATTGTATTTATGTTTTCAGAGGATGCATGGGTTCAAAGCCCATTGACCATAGCTTCTCCATCTTAGATCAGCAAAACTCAGGTTCCAATTTGGTATGTATAAATTTTTCTGGGTATTGAAGCTTTTCCTTGACTCTTTATGGCAGCAGCTCCAAAAATTATATAGAATTTTCTATAATTTTTGATGAGTTTGTTAGATCTCTACTCACCTATTATTCTCATGATACAAATGATTTCCCATCTGCTCCCTAAGTCTCAAAGTTGCATACTCCAATGGTGAATGTATGTCTTCAAACGGTGCTCCTTTTTC
The DNA here is from genome assembly GCA_007115665.2 of Sequoiadendron giganteum. NCBI lineage: Eukaryota > Viridiplantae > Streptophyta > Pinopsida > Cupressales > Cupressaceae > Sequoiadendron > Sequoiadendron giganteum. Next base: position 409,631,352 of record CM021110.1, on the reverse strand, counting down.
CATTTACAAACTGTGCTTTCTAGTAAGATTGTCCTTTAAGCCTTGGGCTGCACTTGGATTGCTGCCCTTCATTGTCTTTGACACCTCTACTTGCCCATTTAGGAAAACTTCACCCTTTTCATTCTTTTACTATCTCATCATAGTAATTAAACCTTTCATTGTAGATTGTTGTCCCTTTATAATAAATGATCTACTCTCAAGATTACTGCCTTCTTTATCGGTGCTCATGACTGTCATCTTTATTTGTATTGCTCCTTATGATTGTGGCCTATGATATTCCTTTTGTACCTTACATAGTAAAAGAATAATGGCTATTTGATTGTATTGGTCATTTCTTGCCAAATTTAGCTTGATACTTAAATCTATTGCATGAGATGGCAATTTATGAATGCATTGTAGCATCAATGTATGTATCCTTTTGATATAACGACAAAAATAATGATGATACAATTAAATCAAGTAGAAATAAAGGTGATACAAAAGCATGAAGTAAAACTAGTGACAACATAAAACATGAATGCAAATATGGTTTCCTTGGTGAAAAGATGAGGCTCCTTTATTCTGATCTGTAAAGAGTGCAAATTGAATTCCTGTGTATTTAAACATGTTGGGCTCAACCCTTGTGGGAGCACATTTGATCCACATGTTGAAATACTTGAATGATAAGAACCATGAAGATGAACCTGAATCTGCACAATAAACAAATGGATTAGATAAAGTAATGAAGTTCAGTGTTCCTGTAATATTTCATTTTTGAGTTCTCCTTGGTACTTCCTGTATGATGTTATACACTTATTTCAATGTATCATCATTAATGCACTATTTTACTGTGGATAAAGTATATACGAGAATTCAAAGCCGGAGCTCTAACAAACTTCTCAACCATTGTACAGGTTCACTTGGAGATTAGGAGCAAAGAGGAGTGGGCGTCAACGAAGGCCAAGTTGAAAACTCCTCGGGCAATGATGGCTATGTTTCCTCTTATATGCTTCCTTCTCTTCTTTATCTTCAGTTGAATAGTGAATTAGTTGTGATATGTTGTTTCAGTTACTCCCACAACTTGTGTGGGAATCATGAACATTTTTATTGTTCTTCCATGAATAAGAAATCAACATTGTATACCTTTGCATTTCAAAATGAATGCTTGCCTTTCAAAATGAAAATTTGCATTTAAAAATTTTTACAGCATATTATCATGCAATCTTTGTAATTTCTTCTATTGTAAAAGATGCATAATAAAAACTGAAACTCACTTAAATCTTAAAACCATTGTGAATGATAACACTTAGCATCAAAAATGCAATACCTTTCACCTTTAAAAGTATCAAGTTGTTTCAGTTCAACCAAAATGAGCTGAAGCAAAATTTTGGTAACATTATTATCATAGGGATTTGCACCTGCATGCAAAGCTGAAAAGCTCTGCAATCCTGTGTAACATTGGACTAATTTCAGGTTGTGGGTACCCTATATGAAACTAGATGTCGAGATTCTAGGCCAGCTTCCTATATGGTCTTCTAAGTATGGACTTAAAAAAAATGATTGGGAAAGGGAAAAGGATTCAATCTAATGCAAAACTGGAAAAAACTGAACTATGGTGATGCACCAAAAGAAACTAATGTGCAAAATTAACTCGCAAATAATTACCTAGTACTTCTATTGCACAACCTGATCTAGTAGCTTAATCACCTAAATATTTTAAACAGAAGCCTTGATTAAATACAATTTTGAGGGAAAACATTGTTTTCACGACTAAACTGTTTAATCAGTTACATGCATAGTGTATAACCAGTGAACTTAAACTAAACTGCATACAAATATCTATGAAGGAGACAAAAATATTAGAGGTCTCAAAAAATGAAAACACAATAATCCTTCGATCAAATCCCACACAATAATGACGCTTGAAATCTTGAAGGAAAAACTTGAAAATACTGGAAATTAAAGGAATCTTCTGCAAATCACAAACTAATTAACCTGTAAAAACTATTGCATAATCTATTAAATTTTGAAAGTTGAGTTACATGAAGTCTATGTTGGAAACAAGCCACACTGAGAGGGGAGGTGAATCGGTGTTGTGCAAAATTCAACTTTAATAACATTTAACTTCCAAGCATTAGGAACATTCAAACATAAAGCATGAACAAGAAAATAAACGCAACACCATAATACCAATATTTTTATATGGAAACCCTGTTAGGGGAACAAGATTATACTCAGTTAGAAGTATAATGAAGAATGAAAAAGGAATGCACTTGCATTCAGGCACACTGCTCAGTAGAAGGCTCACTGCCTTACATACAATAATCAGATTAAATCCATTTGATGAAGTTGAATTGAGAAATTATCTTCTACAAAAGCCTGATTACAGTTCCAGTTAGGCGCACAAAAAATTCTACACACTCTTCCACACTATGCTCAATTTCTTTCACACTCTACTCTTCTCTTGAATGATCTGATCTTTATTCGCACATGTACATCACTTGTACACACCAAGCATTCCCTCTAAATGAGGAAAATAATCACATATGTATATCCGTTATATGGATTTACATCAATCATTCAATCGGCCACAAATAAAGAATAAATTACAACTGTCAACCTCAATACATGAATAAATATTAATGTGCACCAACACAAGTTGGTCACAACATAGTGAGGACCCAAACAAACATCTTCAAACACACCAAATAATAAAATATTAATCCTCATGGATCTGCAACACACTAACACCATCATGTCAATCAAGAACATGAAAACTCGAGCACACATCGGAAAAATCTTCGATCATGAACACTTCGATCAATGTAAAAGTACAGGAAGGATAGAGCATGATCTAGACTCATCCATGAACATCATAGGTACATGCGCAACACATGAAATTCCCAAAATGTCATCCGCTATATCCAAGAACACCATCTACATAAACGGAATAACTGTAGGCACACATACCTTCATAACTTCCACAAATATTGACGTGTACCACTGAATCTTTCAGAAAACATACTATAAAGGTTCAGCAACAAACCCTTCGAAGTGCACCTTTAGATTAGCAACTTATAGCTCTTTCCACCACTCTAACCTTCTTAGCTTCATTGGATGCCTGCAATATATTTTTTACAATTTTCTCAATCTCCTTGACATATGTAGCCTTCAGAAACACCAATTCTAATAGTATTGACATCAATGACAACCACATATCAGCAACACAACCACAACATCCAACAATCTCCCCATTTGGCATTGATGGCAACACATGATGTGAAAAATAATACCATCAATCCAGCTTAACTTTTCTCCAACAATCTCCCCTTTACATATTGCACTCCTCCCTCTTTGTTCAACAAAGGTTTTTCATATTACACTTCTCTCCCCCTTTGACATCAATGACAAAGGTACACACGCTCTGATACCGATTGTTGGCAAAATAAGGATAGGCAACTGAGAGGGGGGGGTGAATCAGATGTTACCAAAACCAAACTTATACAACATTAATCAACCTTAAATCTCATATCTAATAATTAACAGTGCAAGCATAAATCAACAACACATCAGAGACACATCAACACCAAGATTTTATACGTGGAAACTCTGTTAGGGGAAAAACCACGGTGGATTTTAGTCCACAAGATTATACCCAGTTAGAAGTATAATGAAGAATGAAAAAGGAATGCACTTGCATTCAGGCGCACTGCCTAGAGCACACTGCTCAGAAGAAGGCTCACTGCCTTACATACAATAATCAGATTAAATCCATCTGATGAAGTTGAACTAAGAAATTAGCTTCTACAAAATCCTGATTACAATTCCAGATAGGCATACAAAAACTTCTACACACTCTTCCACACTCTGCTCAATTTGTTTCACAATATGCTCTGCTCTTGAATGATTTGATCTTTATTCGCACATGTACATCACTTGTACACACTGATAATTGCCTCTAAATGATGAAAAAAATCACATATATATCCGCTATATGAATTTACATCAATCATTCAGTCGACCACAAATAAAGAATAAATTACAACTGTCAACCTCAATACATGAATAAATCTTAATGCGCACCAACACAAGTCGGTCACAACATAGTGAGGACCCAAACAAACATCTTCAAATATGCCAAACAATAAAATATTAATCCTCATGGATCCGCAACACACTAACACCATCATGTCGACCAAGAACATGAAAACTCAAGCACACATCGGAAAAATCTTTGATCATGAACACTTTGATCAATGTGAATGTATAGCAAGGATAGAGCACGATCTAGACTCATCCATGAATGTCACAAGTACATGCGCAACACATGAAATTCCCAGAATTTCATCCGCTACATCCAAGAACACCATCTACAGAAACTGAATAACTATAGGCACACAGACCTTCATAACTTCCACAAATCTTGACGCGTACCATTGAATCTTTCAGACAACATACTAGAAAGGTTCAACAACAAACCCTTTGAAGCACACCTTCAGATTAGCAACTTACATCTCTTTCCACCACTCTGACCTTCTCAGCTTCACTAGTTGCCTATAATATGTTTTTTATAATTTTCTCAATCTCCTCGACATATGCAGCCTTCATAAACACCAATGCTAATAGTGTTGACATCAATGACAACCACATATCAACAACACAACCACAACATCCAACAGTCTCTTTGTTGAAGGCAAAGGTAGAAAACAAGAACTAGGGGAAAAAGACTAACTTTTTCCAATATATACAAAATAGGCATGCATAAGACAACCAAAATGGAACTGAAGCTAACTCCAAGTGAAAAAATTGCATCTCCAATGTGAAATCTGAGCAGAAGAGAGAATCCTGATAAAAATAGCCCAAAACTGAAGCAAACTGCACTTTGTGCCTAGAAAACTCCATCTCTCCATGTGCATGATCAAAAAACCTCGTGAACTGATGTGGAACTAAAAGAAACTCCACTAAAACTGAAAATAACCCATTTAATCCTTGCATGGTTGGATAACTGAAACTGAAACTCCCCTTTGTGCATGAGCAATTTTTTTTTTAGTATTTTCAATATTAATTCACCTCCATGCGTAATATATATTTAAGCACCTTGCATGCAAAATTCTGTTTGAACTCACGCCAACTACATCTTCACTTAACGTTTTATGTTTGCACCTTAAAATAGTTAAATTAATTAAATGACTTATAATTCATCATTTAATTAATTAACCTCACATGGTATAACGCAAACACAAAAATATTACTTGATCGACCACCATATCATTAGGTCATTGGCTTTGATAGTCAAGACTAAGATATTATTAAAATGAAATAACTTCATTTCTCTCTTTTTGAAACACACTCAAAAATACCCATCTCCATTCGAATTAGGGATAACAAAAGTGTTGAGAAGTTATGTCTCAACTTCCAGCTTGAAGCCCCACCCTTAAAGACTTGGGATGGAAATTGTTTATTTCGGCCTTTACCTCCATACCACAGCGGTTAAATCTGTTTTTGGCGGTGCTTGCCCTAGCGGTTACCGCCATACCGCGGCCAGCCAAAGGGCTAACCACAATGGCTGCGGTAAGCCGCCTGCGGCTAGCTTGGTAGTTACCGCCATACCACGGTGGCCGCGGTAAGCCGCCTGCGGCTGGCTTGACGATTATCGCCATACCGCGGCCAGCCAAAGGGCTGACCGCAGTGGCCGCGATAAGCCGCCTGCGGCTGGCTTGGCGATTATCGCCATACCATGGCCAGCCACAGGGCAGACCACAGTGGCCATGGTGAAACCGACAGCGGTCAGGCTGACGGTTACCGCCCTACCACGAGGTGGCCTGTCGGCCCCCGCAGTAGCGTGATAAGACCGTCAACGGTCCCTTTGACCGCCTACCGCCATACCGCAAGGTGATCTCGAGAAGGCCGCGATAGCGTAGTAAGAGCTCGAACGAGCTCGGTAAGCTTACCGCCATACCGCGAGCTAGTTAGATGGGCTCGGCGGTAGCGTGGTAAGAGTTGTGGAGAGCTCTGTGAGCTCGGCGACCAGTTTTGACCAAGTTGGACTCGGTGTCAGAGCTCGATAGCGAATACCAGGATGACACGTGGCTCAGTGTCAGTCATTTTTTGGCTAAAGGCAAATGCAGTAATTGCAGCAGGTGTAGGTCAACTCAGGGTGGTGCAACTGAACCCGATTTGGGTGAAGACAGTTATGGCCTGGGTGGCTCGATGCAGGAAGATCGACATGGGCAGATCATTGGTGTGATTTGATTAGAGTTAATTGTACTTTGTGATCTGCAGTTGTCTGACCGAATTGAATGCAATGTATGACTTATGTAAGTCAAGTATGTGATTGCAAAAGAGATAGTTTGAACTGTATGTTGAATATGTGACAACATTGTAACAAGGTGAATTTGTGTGCACTGTTGTGAACTGATCAAAGAAGACTGAATCTTTGTATGTAACTATTTTGTTACTGTAATACAATAAGTCTGACTTTGTGTGGTGGGTTTTTACCTGTAAAGGTTTTCCCACGTATATCTTGTGTCAACTGTGAATGCTCTTCTTTGTGTAATATTTATTTTACTTGTTGTATTCATCTCAAGTATTTTATTAGAAGCTATTGAAACCTGTTTTTTCTCTTCTCCTCTGTTGTATTAGTATCAAGGGAATGTATTCTGCACTGCTGGGTCGTTAGATCCATGCTTGTTTTTTCCCTTCAAAAAGCATTGAAACCCTAAACTAATCTTCATTTTCACTTTGCTTGTTCGAGAAGCTTCAAGAGTGAAGCTGTCAACTGGCCACCATAAGGTAGGGTTTGGAGCTTTGAGGCTCAAATATTTAGTATTCCTTTGCTGCTCTATGTCGAATCTCTTCTGGAAACCTATATGGTGAGTGATTTTTCTCACAAAATGAAAAATAACTTCTTATTATTTCTAGTTCATAAGCACTTCCAGGTTTCTCACCCGCGGCTAATATAATTCTTTTGATGTATCTTTTGTGCCTTCTCTGTCAATATCTCTCCCATTCTGAGCTGCCATGATGAGTAATGGTTCGAGCTCCTGGCATTCTTGATGAAGGATTCTTCAGAAAACAAGGTGAGTTTCTCTCCATTTCAACAAATGTTTCCATGTATCTATGCCGCACCCTGAATTGATTTTTTTGATGCACTTTCATTTTGTATTCTTCTATTGACGGAAATTTTGAGTTGATGGATAAGTTCTCTGCGTGATCTTTTTTTATATAGGGTGAAGTTCTGAAACCCTTCATAATTTCTTGGCTGCAGACTTATTGTGCTTTTGGGTTTGTTCAAAATTTGTATATGCTAAAAAATTCTTCAATATGGTCGTGGACTTACCTCCATTTTTACTGTATTTGTCTTGCTTTTATACTTCTCTGTAGCTTTCCAATCATGGTCGCGGCTGTATCATTATATTTAATGTCTGAAGCTTGAAAAAGGGATTATGAGAGGTGATCTTTGTTTCATATATTTCTAATATGCAAGCCTGTCGAAAGCTTGAGCTTCTGTAGACATTAAAAACAACTCTTTCGATGCTTTGAAATCTCTTTATATCTCCTACCCATACTGGTGGTAAGAATTTCATTTGCATAGAATGTTGTTTTTCCCTCTTTGATCTATGGATGAGCTTCATGGTTGATTGTTCTTGTGGCTCATTTTTCCTCTGAAAGAATAAAAGAAAACAACTCTATATAAGAGGTTGTGGGTTTACAATCTTTTGGGTATCTCCTTTTTTTCTTTGAGCAATATTGAAGGTTTCTTTTTACTCCATTGTGGGTTGTGGCTTCACTTTTCTCCATCTAGGTATTCTTTTCATTCTCTGAATAGCCTTTCATTCTTCATATATTCCTCTTGTTCTCTTGTATCTGTAAATCATGTATAAAGCCTATGGTATCACTGTGAATGTGTTTGTCTATAGCTTATAAATGTGTACTTTTCATTCTCTAAATACGTCCACTTTTATAACCTTTAGGACTTTTTTATTCAAAGAATGACAAGAATACAAAGAATCTTCTATTATTATTTTGTATTTTGTCATTGTTTCTATGAGCATGTTGTTTACTCTTTATGGCTCTGAGCACTGCTCCTTCTTAGTCTTCTGTAGAATATACATGTACTTAAAAGTTTTAAGAAGCAACTTTAATGACTTAATTCCTTGCTTACCCTTCACTTGCAATGATTCCTTTTTACTGCCTTTCATCTGTCTCCTTTCCAACAAAAATAAAAAGCATTCTTGAGTATGTTCTTGAAGTATCTCTATTAAGTCTCTTTTCCCTTTTTCTATTGATAATGGACTGCCCTTTTGAATGTAGAAAAATCATAATGTTGACTTCTTATACATATTTTGAAGATGAGTGTGGAAAAGTACCATTTCCCTATTGTTTATAATAGAAAATGAGAGCATAACAATGAATGATCTAAGCACCTATTATTTTTTATTCCTTCAAAACTCATCATTACCTTTATTGGATTCCTCTCATTGGATAAGGGATTATGATCATGCATGATGACTGTACTCATGCATATTTTTTTCCATAAATTGCCATTCTTTGCATGAGCTATACTTGTATTTTTCATGAATAGTGCCTTGTTTAATACTGAAGATATGAACCAATGACACATCAATCTGCTCTTTTTATTTAAGATCATTCTCTTGATGTTAATGGCAGCACTATGATGATGATACATATACCTGTAATTATCAATTTGAAACTCACAAGATCCATGTATTTTGGCATTATACTTCCTTGATTATTCATTGCATAATAACATTTTGACAACAAAGGAAGATGCACTTGACTGAATATTCCTCATATCCTTTTCTTAAATCAAAGAAGGTAGCATGTTGGGCTCTACCCTTGTGGGAGCCCATTTTCCTCCACATGCTGAAATCTTGAACATAATGAATCAACAATTAAATATGTACCTGCTACCTGCATAGGAAACAAAAAATGTTGGATCAAAACAATAATTACAGATTCCCTTGTAATCCTTCCTTCTTTGTACTCTTTTAACTTGATCATGTGATGTATACTTTGAACGAATGTGAATTATATTTTTGTTGGCAATGTAGGTATAGGATTTATCTTGATTCATCATTGCTTAGAGTCAATATCCAACATCATTTCCATTCATCCTAGAGGATAACTCAAGGAGATTGGAGTCGGGGAGCCTAGAAAGCTTCAACAACACCATATAAAGATATCAAGTATCAATGACTTCATCATTACAGGAAATGATGAACCACCCTCCTCTCTATGTTTATATTTTCTACAGTTATATAGTTTACAATTTGTTCTTGTACCTATCATTTGATTACGTAAATCAAATTAAGCTACTCCCATGGCTTGTGTGGGATTTTGATTTTTACGATATGAATAAAACAACATTTATATGCAATTGCATAAGTTCCTTTGTTTCAATTATTGCATAATAATACTGAATCCAAAATTAATCATTTTTTCATGATCAATGAATACTTAGCAAGAAATTTTAGATTATTTGTGTACCTTTCAATGATGAATGCAATTCAGCTCTACCTATTTTGAGTTGTAGCTAAAAAATAGGTAACAATTTGGTGACCTCTACGAGTGTTTGCCTACTAAACACCATAGACCAGTTATGTAGCTTATCCATTGGGCATGGAGTTTGTTCTTTACTCTGTTTTGACTCAGAAAAACTTGTAACTCGGCTGCAAACCACACAAACTGAAAGAAACTACTAAAACTCTATTTAAGACAGAGTTTGAAAACCCCATGCAGTAACTACACTTTATTGAAAGAAAAAAAATACTGAAATGAAAATGTGCCATTGGGCACTTATTGAAAGCATAATTGAAACTAAAACTACTCCACTATATACAATTTGCAAACTTTGATGACTAATAGCACTGCTTGAGATGAACCTCCTTGACAGGGATGGGTAACACCTCTCCATCCAGTCTTGAGAGCTGGAATGTGTTATGTTATTTCTTTGTTGTGATAATGTATGGGCCATCCCACATGGCATCAAACTTGGTATTTTTGTCGGGTTTTCTCTTTAACTCATCCCATTTGAAGACTAAGTCGCCCTCATTGAAGACTCTTGCTATTGCTTTCTTGTCAAAAGTTCTCTTCATCTGAGAATGATGAATCTGGAGCTTCCTGAAATCTTCTTTTCTAGTTTCTTCCAACTCTGTCAATTGAGCAAGCCTGAATTGCATTGGCTTCTCTTCAAGTAATTCCAGTTCTCTTATGTAGCTCAAAGTTGGTAACTCTATTGAAATAGGCATCTTGGCCTCTTTTCCATAAACCAAAACATATGGTGAAAAACCTGTTGATCATTTTGGTGTAACTCTATCAGCCCAAAGGGCTCATTTAATTTTGTCATGCCAAGACCTCTGATTATCCTCAATAGTCATTTTGTTGCAAAATGTGCCTCAACTTGTTGGCTTGAGCCTCTGTTAAGGACTTGAAGAATTCACTCTCCCTACCACGAAGTCATTCCTTCTCTTTCTCGGCAACACGTTGGTCCTTGCCTTCATCAGCAGAATGATTGCATATCAGTGAATGACAATGTGTTGTCTCACCGATATGCCGATATGTGATAAACGTTGGGTCAATGAGACTTGGGGTCATCAATGGAACCCGATCGGTAGTCTCAATGATAGAATGATATGCTTTGTCGGTGTGACTTGGGGTCATCGGTGGAACCTTTCACCGGGCTATGTCGATGGACCGATGGCAGATGGAAGCGACTTGGTGGGGACCACAGCATAAGTGTACCAATGAATGGGGATCTATTCTACGGTTGAGATTTGACTAATCCAATGGTGCTCGTTTTGTTTCGCGCTCAGTTGAGGTGAGTACCGACGAACTCTTGTGAACCAAGCAGAATTTTCTGAGTGTTTGACACTTGGTGGCATGTGAAGTGTGCAGGCTTCGAACACATGTCATTGTTGCGGAAGTCTTTGTGGGAATATTATTGATGCTTTTTTGATTCCCCGAAATTGCACAAGATGTGTATGCATGTCTTGGTGGACTATGGCGGTCTGGCGATAGGACGGTTATTGCCATACCGTGATGGTCGTTAGGCCATGTCACTGTAGCTCGATAGGAGTTGCTTGGGGAATAGTTGATTGTTTCAATAGTCAAAGCGATGGACGAATGGCGTGATGACACATGGTGTGATCTCATTTGTTGATTTTACATCATTGTTGTAAATCAACTGTTATTGGTCGAATGTTTAAATCTGTGAAAGTGATATGCTCATTAACTGTAAGATCTGATTTAGCGGTTGACATAATCCAAATCTAGGTAATTCTCTGTAACAGAATTAAATGCTTGGGCGGCCCGATGCATGTTTGCAGGGTGATCTAATCAAAGATCTAGTTGCTTGTCGGTGAAGTATGGAATTTAATAGGCTCCTCCTTTAGTTGTTGGATAGTGATATAGGCATAGAGACTAAGGTGACAGTGAGAGCTGAGATTCATTGTATGCTGCAAGAGCATTGTAACAATGAGTGTATTTTTTGAACTGAAGTCTGCCGCTATGAGATATCGATCAGAGAGTGAGCTCTGTAACTTTGTATGTAATTTGTTTACTGTAATAAAAAGTGTTTTCTCTCGGTGTGGTGGGTTTTTCTCTCGTAAGGGTTTTCCCACATATATCTGGTGTTATCTCTGTGTGTATGTTTTTAGTTTTTGTTACTCTTGTCCTACTATGTATGTGCATCTCAAATCTAAGAAAGTTTTAAATAATGGTTTTTTGCACTTCTCCTCTAAGGTTTTATCATTAGGAAAGCGTATTCCACACCTCTTCTTTTCCTTTCAAGTGGTATCAGAGCCTGTCCAATTGTGTTATCCTTGTTAGTAGAGCTTATTTTTTGTGCTAATACTATTCTAGTGGGAATCTTACAAAGATAGAACCTAGTTCTATTTGAGATGGCGATTACATCAAGTAGAGTAGAAATTGAAAAATTCAATGGCGAAAACTTTGAGTTGTGGAAACTCAAAATGGAAGACTTGCTTGTGGATAGAGACCTCTGGATTGTTGTGTCGGGAACTATGCCACAAGGTATGAAGCAAGAAGAATGGAACCTCACAGATAGAAAAGTGAGAGGTCTGATAAGACTTAGTCTGGCCAATTCTGTACTCCTGAATGTTCATGAGGAGAAGTCTGCATCTTCGTTATGGAAGAAGCTTGGTGATATTTATCAGGGAAAGTCTCTGGTAAATAAGTTATCCCTGAGGAAGAAGTTGTACTCTTTGAATATGGAAGAAGTTGCATCTATTACAAACCATCTGAACTTATTTAATATGAGTGTTGCTCAGTTGGCATCCGTGGGTGTGAAGATAGAGGAGGAGGATCATTGCATGCTCCTATTATGTTCCTTACCTGACACTTGGGATCATCTTGTAATGGCTATTGGAAGTACGACCACTACTTTCAAGATGGAAGACGTTGTTGTCTCGCTACTGTCTGAAGAGATGTGGAGGAAGTCTTCAGAGATGGCCAAAGAGGCCCTTGTTTTTCGAGGTAGATCAAAGGAGAAAGGAAAGAAGAAAGACAAAAATTCTAAATCTAAATCTAAAGGGAGATCAAAGTCTCCTGGTAAAAAGTCCAAGGTGAAATACTAGAATTGTGGGCAGCCTGGTCATATCCGAAAGGATTGTAAGGAGAAGAAGAATAATAATAATAACTCTTCAGACAATGACTCTTCGCAGAGTGATGCAGATGCCTTCATTGCAGCCTTGGCGACTCAGGCATCAGATGATGTCTGGTTGGTTGACTCAGGTGCATCTTTTCACATGACGTCTCATAGAGAGTGGTTCACTAAGTACAAAAATTATGACAGTGGAAAGGTGTACCTGGCGAGTGACTCAACACTGGAGATTGTTAGTCATGGAAGAGTCAAAATACAATTCCCTAACAAAAGAATCAAAGGGATTGGTGATGTACTACACATACCAGGTTTGGCTCGTAACTTACTTTTTGTCAGTAAGTTGAATGATGCTGGTGTGGAAGTTTCTTTCTCAATTAAAGGGCGTAAGATGGCTAGAGGCACAATGGTGTTGGCTAAGGGTGTATGTACTGGCACTCTGTACAAGCCGGATGCAGGTCTGGTTCAATGTAACAATGTCTTTATAAAGTCAAGTAAATCTGCTCCTATAGAGAAGGATGATGAAGCTCCTCTAGGTGCGAATACCTTGGAGATGAAACTTCTAGTGGAGAAGACCATGTTGTTGAATCATAGACTTGATCGCATAGGTGAGAAAGGTTTAAAAACCTTGAAAAATAAAAATCTTGCTGAAGGGCTTGTTGATTGTAACCTTGAGTTTGATTTATGTGAACACTATATTTATGGAAAGCAACATCGTGTTTCATTTTATTCGAGTCCTCATAAATCTTCTAGTGTATTGGATTATGTTCATTCTGATGTGTTTGGTCCAGTAAATATTCCTTCGTTATCGAAGTCTAGATATTATGTTTCTTTTATTGATGATTATTTGAGAAGGGCATTTATATACTTTCTTAAGAGTAAATCAGAAGTGTTCAGTTGTTTTAAAGAGTTTAAAAACTTGGTAGAGAATCAAATTGGAAGGAAAATCAAATGTTTGAGGATGGATAATGGTGGTGAGTTTTTTTCTGTAGATTTCGAAAGATACTATAGAGACCATGGGATTAAAAGGCATAAAACTACACCTTATACTCCACAACAGAATGGAGATGTTGAAAGGTTGAACAGGACGCTGATGGAAAAGGCAAGGAGTATGTTAAACAGTGTTGGTCTGGAGCAGAAGTTTTGGGCTGAGGCTGTAGCTATAGCATGTTACCTGGTAAATCGTTCTCCTTGCTTTTCTCTTGTTAACAAAACACCTTTGGAAGTGTGGTCTGGTAAGAAGCCCTCTATGAGACATATTTGTGTCTTTGGCTGTGAGGCATATGCATATGTGCCAAATGAGAAAAGATCAAAGTTGGAGAACAAGGCTGTTAAATGCATCTTCATCGGCTATGGTGTTGGTGTGAAGGGATACAAGCTTTGGAATCCTGATATTGAGAAGGTTTTGTATAGAAGAAGTGTAATATATCGTGATCTGAAACCTTCAATAGCTGATCCACAATTAGAGATAGAACAAAAGGAAAAGAAGAATGATGATGTTCAAATTCCTTAGACTCCAAAAAAAGAGGAACTACATGGTGTACCTGAAACTGAGGAGAGTTCAAGCAGCTCTGTGAGTTTTGAAGATGAAGAACCATAACCTCAACCAATAAGAAGGTCTACACGTGAAAGAAGACAACCTAAAAGGTATGGTTTCTCTATGTTGGATTCAAACTGTACCTATGATTTGATTACTAGCACTAATGAGCCTAGGACTATGAAAGAGGCAATTAATATGTCTGATTCAAATTATTCATTAGAAGCTATGAATGAAGAAATAGAATCATTAAAGAAGAATGAAACCTGGGATTTGGTGCCTTTTCCTGAAGGACGAAAGTTTGTTGGTTGTAAATGGGTATTTAAGAAGAAGACTAGTCTAGATGGCAACATTGAAAAGTATAAAGCAAGGTTGGTTGCAAAGGGGTATTCCTAGGTAGAGGGAATTGATTATAGAGAAATATTTTCCCCTGTAGCAAAGCTGACATCTATCAGATTTCTTTTTTCATTGGCAACCGCGTATGACTTAGAGATCGAGCAGATGGATGTGAAGACAGCGTTTCTCCATGGAGAGCTGGAAGAAGAAATTTGCATGTCCCAGCCTAAGCATTTTGTTGAAAAAGGTAAAGAAAGTCTGGTCTGCAAATTAAATAAATCTCTATACGGTTTGAAGTAGTCTCCTAGAATGTGGTACCAAAATTTTGACACCTTTGTGTTGTCTATGGGATTTGTCAGATCAAAATCTGATCATTGTGTGTATTATAAATCTGAAAAATGATTGTGTTCTTATTATTACCCTGTACGTGGATGATATGTTGTTCATTGGAAATAATAAGTCTATGATTTATGATCTTAAATCTTAGTTATCTGCAAAGTTCAAAATGAAAGATCTGGGTGCAGCAAGGTATATTCTGGGGATGGAAATAACCAGGGACAGAATGATTAGAAATCTTTGGGTAAGTTAGAGTAAGTATGTAAACACTATTTAGGAGAGATTTGGTATGAATGATTGCAAGCAGCTAATTGTTCCAGTCTTACAGGGAACGAAGCTATATGTTGAAGATTGTCCAAAATCTGCTACTGAGATGGAGGACATGATCAGGGTGCCCTATGCAAGTGTTGTTGGCAGTTTAATGTATGAAATAGTTTGTACAAGGCCAAACATTGTCCAAGCAATGGGAGTACTTAGCCGATTTATGGAAAATCCAAGAAGGACACATTGGGATGCTATGAAAAGAGTGTTTAGATATCTAAGAGGTACTTCGAAATATTCTATGTGTTACCATGGAAATTTGGTTAGTTCACAAAAGACTCTCAACATTCATGGATATATGGATTCTAATTGGGTAGGGGACATTGACAGCAGAAGATCCTCCAGTGGATACACTTTCATGTTAAATGGTGGTGTAGTCAGTTGGATGAGCAAGCGACAGGCAATAGTCGCTTTGTCCACAACAAAGGCAGAATACATGGCAGCAACTCATGCCTGTAAAGAAGTTGTTTGGATAGGTTGTTTGTGTTCTGATATTGGTTTTGATGCAAGGAAAATTACTATTTGTTGTGACAGTCAGAGTGCCATTTGTTTGGCAAAAAATCCAACTTTCCATGCCAGGATGAAACATATCGATGTGCAGTATCACTTTGTTCAAGATATGGTGGAGGATGGAAAGGTCTGCTTAGAAAAGGTGGATACTCTAAAGAATTTTGTTGATGCATTGACAAATCTAGTGAGCACGAACAATTTCAGATGGTGTGCAAGTTCAATGGGCCTTGGGGCCTATGATCGTTAGTAAATTTGAAGTTTGGAGGAAGCCAGTAAGTCTTCGTCAAGTGGGAGATTGTTGGAAAATGTGCCTCAACTTGTTGGCTTAAGCCTCTATTAAGGACTTGACGAATTTACTTTCCCTACTGCGAAGTCATTCCTTCTCTTTGGTGGCAGCATGTTGGTCCTTTCCTTCATCAACAGAACGATCACATATTAGTGAGTGGCAATGTGTTGTCTCACCAATATGCCGATATGCAATAAACGTTGGGTCGGTGAGACTTGGGGTCATCGGTGGAACCCGATTGGTGGTCTCAACGATAAAATGATATGCTCTGTCAATGTGACTTGGGGTCATCAGTGGAACCTTTCACCGGGCTACACTAATGGACCGATGGCAAATGGAAGCGACTTGGTGGGGACCACAACATAAGTGTACCGGTGAACGGGGATCCTGTTCTACAGTTGAGATTTGACTAATCCAACATTGCTTGTTTTGTTCCACGCTCAGTTGAGGTGAGTACTAATGAACTCTTGTGAACCAAGTGGAATTATCTGAGTGTTTGACACTTGGCGGCATGTGAAGCGTGCAGGCTTCGAACACGTGTCGTTGTTCCAGAAGTCTTTGTGGGAATATTGTTGATGCTTTTTTTATTCCCCGAAATTGCACAAGATGTGTACACGTGTCTTGGTGGACTCTGGCGGTCTGGCGATCGGACGATTATCACCATACCACGATGGTCGTTAGTCCATGTTGCGGTAGCTCGATAGGAGTTGCTCGGGGCATAGTTGACCGTTTTGATAGTCAAAGCGATGGATGAATGGCATGATGACACATGGCACGATCTCATTCGTTGATTTTACATCATTGTTGTAAATCAACTGTTATTGGTTGAATGTTTAAATATGTGAAAGCAATATGCACATTAACTATAAGATCTAATTCAGCGGTTGACATAATCCAAATCTAGGTAATTCTCTGTAACAAAATTAAATGCTTGGGTGGCCTGATGCGTGTTTTTAGGGCGATTTGATTAGAGATCTAGTTGCTTGGCAGTGAAGTATGGAATTTAATAGTCTCCTCCTTTGGTTGTTGGATAGTGATATAGGCATAGAGACTAAGGTGACGGTGAGAGCTGAGATTCATTGTAACAGTGAGTGTATTTTTTGAACTGAAGTCTGTTGCTGTGAGATATCGATCAGAGAGTGAGGTCTGTAACTTTGTATGTAATCTATTTACTGTAATACAAAGTGTTTTCTCTTGGTGTGGTGGGTTTTTCTCCCGTAAGGGTTTTCCCACGTATATCTAGTGTTATCTTTATGTGTATGTGTTTAGTTTTTATTACTCTTGTCCTACTATGTATGTGCATCTCAAACGTAAGAAAGTTTTAAATAATGATTTTTTTCACTTCTCCTCTAAGGTTTTAGCATTAGGAAAGCGTATTCCACACCTTTGCTTTTCCTTTCACATTTTCATTATCTTAATCAGATTCTTATTTGTTGATTCTGCCTATCCATTACCCTAGGGCTAATAATTGGATGAATTATTCAGATAAATTTTATTCTTTACTAACCAATCTAAAACTCGCAAACCAACAAAGACTAATGCATTATCAGAAATAATTGAATCAGGTGTACCAAACCTGGAAACTAAGTCCCGATAGAAGTTCAAGACTGATGTTTCATTTGCATCTTTCAAAGCGACTGCTTCAGTCCATTTTGTAAAATAACCTATTGCTGTAAGAATCCATTTGTGACCTGCACTTGATGGTCGGTTAATTGGACCGATAAAATCAAGTCCCCACTTTCCAAATGGTTGTTCAGCCTGAATTGGATTCAGGGGCAGGGCTGCTAACTTTTGTTTTCCTGCAAATAGTGAACATTTATTGTACTTTCTCACATAGGCATGTGCATCCTTGAATAGATCTGGCCAATAATATCCGGCTCTCATTATTTTTAGGGCTATAGTTCATGGTGCAAAGTGACCACCAGCAGGTCCATCATGGAATTCCTCAAGAATTATTTCAATCTAATCAATATTAACACATCTGAGTAGTACCTCATTAAAATATTTCTTATAAAGTACTCCATTCACTTCTACATAAGGAATTGCTTGCAACCTGAAATTCCTTCTCTTTGATCTATCCAAACCTTTTGGGCAGTCCCATGTATGCAAATAGTGAACTAGTTGATGAATCCAATCAGTCAAAGGAGTTGGAACAGCAGGTTCCTCTTCATTATTTAGGACGGTAGTGACTTCTTCACTTCTGTTTTCTTTATTTTCTGTAAGCTGCTCGCACATACCCTTACCTCTAAGAAGCTTGGTAACCTTTATGTTGATGTCATATTCCATGACTTTGGTTACCTAGCTTTATCTCTTATCATTAATGTCCTTATTTAGCATAAACTCCTTGACTATGGGGTGAACTACAAGCAAATGTATTTTATTATTAGACAACATATGTCTAAACTTCTTGAGACTTCTCACTACAACAAGCACATGTTTCTCAACAAATGAATACCTTGTTTCATAATCATGCAAGACTTGACTAAAAAATGCTATGGGTTGTTCAAGTCCTTGATCATTTTGTTGACATAACATGGGAGAAATTGTGTCAACACTACCAAACACATACAATATAAAAAAATTATCAAAGTTTGGATTTATAAGTGTCGAGGCTGCTGCAAATGCCTCTTTAATCTATTCAAAATTGTTTTTACCCTCCTTTGTCAAGTTGAACTGCACGTTCTTTTTTAACATGGCTTTGAGAGGTTGCAACAACGTTGCAATGTTAGGAATATTTCTCCTAACAAAGTTTATTCTTTCTAGAAAGCTCTGCAAACCTTTTTTGTGAGTTGGAAGTGGCAATGTTAGAATGGCTGCAATATGTTCTGGGTCAATAAAAATACCATCTTTAGAAACAATGTAACCCAGAAGTTTACCTTCGTGAACAAAAAAAATTATTTTCTTTGGATTCAAAGAAACTCCATACTCTCTACATCTCTCAAAATTTTGTCTAAGATGACCAAAATGTTCATTAGCATTTCATGAGAAAACAGTGATGCCATCCAAGTAGACAAGAAAAAACTTGTTTATCAAACCTTGGAGAGCCATATCCATTACTCTCTGAAAGGTTGCTCCTGCATTTGAAAATCCAAACGACATCTTTTTGTAAGCCATAATACCCCACTTAGTGGTAAAGGTTGTCTTATACTAGTCTTCCTCTTTAACCAATATTTGGTTATAACCTGAATATCCATCCAGTAATGAGAACCTCTCTAATCCTGAAACAACCTACAGTATTTGCTCCATTGAAGGCAGTGGATAGTGATCTTTAAGTGAAGCTCTATTTAGATCACGGAAATCAACGCACAACCTTATTTCTCCATTCTTCTTTCTGACGGGCACCAAGTTTGAAACCCAAGAAGTGTGCTTGATTGGAAAAATGATACCACCTTCAATTAGCTTGTTCAATTCTATTTTCATAAGATGTTCTTACTTCGGATTTAGGGGCCTTTGCTTCTGTCTGACTCGTTTCATGTTAGGTTCCAGCTCAATGGTATGTTGAGCTAACTCAAGGTTAAAACCCTTTAGATCTCCATATTCCTAAGCAAGAATGTCACTAAACTCCTAGCAAAGCAAGACAAAGGCTTGTTGTTCCTCCTTTATACAGACTTTTCCAGGCTTAAGGAGCTTGTTTTTGAATATCTTTATTGGTTCGTAGTGCTCTTGCTTCACTATGATACTGGATTTATCTCTTCTAACCTAATCATCAGTGTTGAAGATGGATTCAAGGGTCACCACACCCTTAGGTAGCTTGTTAGACTTTAGTTGCATGATCTGATCACCATATTGTTGATCAAACTTTCATTGATTCCCAACATAAAACTCTGCTTCTTCCATCAAAAAGTGAATTATCTGCTCATCACTTTAAAAAATCTTCCAACTTACATTATTATCAGGTAGCGACGGTCTAACAACTAATTTCACATATTGTTGCACTTCCACATTGTGGATTTCAGTTGGAATGTCAAGCAGTGATCCTATGGCAGCAAGTTTATCAAATTTCTTATTCTAATTTCTTGGTACTGATTGCAAATTAAATGCATCAAATTCTTCAATTAAGTCCCAAACATGGTGTTTATACAATTTCAGCAAATCATTCTTTGTTAAATTCAGATTTCTAACCTGGTTTTCTATTAATTCAGAATCCCGAAACACCTATAAGCACTTAATTTTCCTTTTTCTGGCCCATTCTAAACCATGTATCAATGCTTCGTACTCAGCAACATTATTAGAACAAATGAAAGAAAATCTAAAAGCTGAGTAATACCTGTCTCCTTCAAGTGATATGATCACTTCTCCTCCACCAGCTCCTATTTTACTCCTGACTCCATCAAAGTACAGCTTCCAAAGCTGATTCATTTGTTGTTTTGGTTGTTTTTCTTCTTTGAATAGATTTGGAATAGTTACATCAGGCTTTTGAATCATATAAATGCCCAAACCTACTTCATCCATGAGACTGAACGGATCAACCTCATGATTCTCGGCTACCCATTCATCTAAATTTATGTTGGGTATGCCTTCTATAGGCACAGTGGGGTCGGGGGTCATGGATTGATCCTCCTGATCATGGAAAGCTAGGTTTGCATTTATGGGATTTGCAACATAAGGCTCAATATGGTCTTTAGCCTATGGTTCTGACTTAATTGTGACTCTAGTACCATATCTGGTTCTGAAAAACATGTGTGACCAGTCTGATGATAGATAACCACCTAATTTTGTAGTGAAATCTCTAAACAGGCAAATGGAAAAATCAGGTGGGAGATCAATAATATATATGTCCTGTGGAATTTGAAAGTTTGGATAGGCATGTAATGTAAGAGGAATATTTTTAATAACTCCTACAGACTTAATTGTTGTTCCATCCAATTGAACTACCCCTTTTGACAATGGTTCATACTCAAGTCCTAACTTATCTACCAGTTGTTTAGGCATTATATAGTTGCTTTCTCCTGAATCTATCATGAAATTATACACTATGCTATCACCAATTATCAGAATAACATAAAAGGGTGGCGGTTTTACCTCTTGAGTTGGTTGATCCTTCTTGTTGTCTGAACTATTTGTAAGAACACTTGGCTAGTTTTGAAGAGACCCGTCAGAAATGGATATCTTAGCTAAAGCCTCTTGCAGACTTTATTTATGTCTAGGAAGATGCAAAGAATCTAACATGGCCATGGTGACAGTGGCCTTTTTCATATGATCTACAATATTGAAAGCTGGAGAACTAACCTTGTGTTGTACTTTCTGAAAAGCAGCCTCCTTCTGCACTTGAACTAGTTGGTCCTTCTTTTGTTTCTTAGTAGGTTCAGATTGTTTCTACTGCTCTTTAGTAGGTTCAGGTTGTCCTCTTGGTATAATGTGAACTTCATGAGAAGAAGAGGGTTGTGACTGCTCTTTTTGAGTTGTAGAAGTCTGATTTTTCTATGGAATAGCTTGTTGTTTGTCCTTTTCTGGTTGTTGTTTATTAGAATTAGCTTGTTGTCTCGGGTCAATTTATCTTTTCTTGGACCTCGTATTTTCTGCAATAGAAGTGGCTGACTGATTTTGTCCTTGAATCTGATTTACTCCACAAAATTCATTCCCTTGCCAATTCATCATGGCAACATCTTCATTACTCTGTTGCATTTGATCACCCTGTTGATCATTATTTTCTTTGGTTGTATTTTTTGCAGCAGCATAATTTCTTTGTACCATCAGGGCCTGATTAATTACTTTGTTCATGCATGTGGCCTGATTGTGAAGCTGTTTGTATGGATAAGACCATACATAATCTTGCATCAAATTATTTTGCACTGGTACAAGTTCTTTTGAAGAGTTGGCAACGTTCTGATTGTACGGTGGCCTGGGATTGAAACTCCTTCTTTGTCCTTGATTATCTACCTAATAAGGTGGTCTGTTAGGCTAGAAAGGTGCTTGGTAAGGCCTAATATTTTGACCTTGCTGCCTCTTAAGACTCACTACGTCATTACTGACTGTCTGCAATAATTATTCCATCTCTTGCTAAGTACCCCTAAGCTCTTGAAAATCTGATTATGCTAGAAAAGTATTATTCTAAGCAACTGGTTGACATCCTAAGGCCGGTTCAATTGGAAGTGGGGCAATGGGAGGTATATTAATGGGCATCAAGGGATGAATATCAGAAAATATCGACATAGGATGCCTTGGTGCAATTTTACCAACTTATATAAGGTTGTTTTCTGCTCTAATATCGATATCATATGCTATTGGTAATGCTAATCCACCCATTGATTGTATCATTAAGGAAATATCACTATTCAATGATCTAAGATAATACAAAAAAGCATGATCAAGAGTTGGCCTTACCATTGCTGGAATTCTATTCCAGGTCCTTTGAAACCTAAAATTAAAGTCTATCATATGTTCTTGTGGCGCTCTCTTTATAGTCATCATTTGCTCGACTAGAGATAGATGATCGAACTTGTCATAAAATTGTTTGCCCAACTTCTCTCCTAAATCATCCCATGTTGCAATAGTATTAATCGGTAAGCTACAAAACCACTGAAGTGATTTTCCCTTGAATGACATTGCTAATAGCCTCAATGCCACATCCTCCTGAGTCACATGATGAACTCCACATAGTGAAGCTATGTCTCTGATGTGTTTGATTGGCGTAGTCTGCTCTTCACCAGTAAAAAGGGGAGGATTTTGAGTGTAGAAACTGGTATATCATCGTGTTGAGCAAATTCAATGGGCTGCCCCCATTAAATGGTACAAATGCATGCGCTCTGGCTATCGGAGCTGTTGGTATTCTGAGATTCACATCTTGTAAAATTGGTACAGGACGTATCGAAAACACAGGAATTGATCTTGTAGAAAAACTTGGTGAACCTCTTGAAGGTGAAACCAATGCTCTGTAACTTAGTGAAGTTGAATGTGAACCTGGCTACCTTGTTGATGATCTGCCTCTCCTTCTTGTTGAATATTCTAATAATTTTGTTCTAAAAACAGGAGAAACTAATTTGTTTCTTGAAGACCTACCAGGTGTTCTCTTGGTTGTCCTTCCTCTTTTCTTTGGTGAAGATAACTATAAGTATTCAAACGGAGAAGAACTTCTTCTCGTTTGAACACTTCTCATAAGCTATTTGCACTTGATCTGCTTGAAACTTGAGAATGGAGTCGCTAGGTATATGAAATTTTAACCTCTGAAAGGCTGAAGAATTGTTGTATATACTAGAACAACAGCTTGAAACTTTTGAATTCTTTCTCTGAACTGTAATTTAGAGTCCCACCGGACGTGCCAAAAACTGTTGTCATAGGGATTTGTACCTATTTGCAAATTTGTAAAGTTGTGCAATCTCATGCAACATTGGACTAATTTCAAGTTGTGGGTACCCTATATGAAACTAGACCTCCAGATTCTAGGTCGGCTTCTTATTGAAAGCACACAATTTTCTTCATTTCAGTAAATAATATGTGAAAGACATAAATATATAGATAGATATAGATAGATAAACCTATAGACCTATATGACCAGAGACTACGACCTTTCTTTTATATGTAATATAATATATAATATAATATAAGGATATATAAGGAGTTATCTACATATGTGTTATGGATCAATGCATTGTTATTTCGTTGTTAATATATAGTAAACTTAATCTATTCTTCTGAATTCCTTACCAAAATGCTTGTTTCCCTTACTGTATCCTGTGAGGTATATATTGACTACACAGAGGATCCTAGAGTATAGATCTTTAGACTATACTTCCCCTGCCTTCTTGCCAACATTAGTTTCGTTGTTGGGACCCTAAAGAGAATAGTAAATAAAGTATAAGCATTAACAAGGAAAAGAAGTAAGCAAAAAAAAATCCAGACCCTACGGGCCACCTCCATGAGAGAGGGTAGACCATTAGGGGATGACAAATGGAAAGGGGAGAGGGATATGAAAAGATTCAAATGTTCAAAATTTTCTTTCAAATATAGGATATATAGATAATAATGGAAGTCCAAACCTAGAAAAACACATTGGAATAAGAGATAACAAAAGGAAAAGAGAGATACTTGAAATGGGATGGAAATAAATGTAGAATAAATTAGGCTAAAACATATTCAAGAAACATAGGAAATATACCATAAAATAATGGAAGAGGAAGAGAGAAAGGCTAAGGAACAGAACCTGGAGGTTGTAGAGGAAAACCAGAACAAAGAGACTGAGTGCACCATTGAGGGTATTGTTGAGCTTGCCAATATGGGTGTTGAGCTTCCTCTAATGCCTAATTAACTTGGTACTAATGATTATGCACACGACTTAGTGGACCTGAGGATCCCTAGACTAAGAAGTTCATCATTCACAAGAGGGATTCATTAAATCATCAACTAGGGAGTCATAACACTTCAGATAGTGCTAGCAATATATGTATTCATGGATTATACACATCCTACATTGACTGGGTATAGGTGAACAAAACATATACAAATACAATAAAATATTCTAATCAGAATAAACTGCTACTTCTCAAAATAGAGTAAAGGAATACAAATAACTACCTTTTTCTATGAATACCTAATGCTTAAGATTGTAACCAATTAACCATTATACTACAGTATTTCCTAGCTTATTTAACCTTCAGAGTATGAAACAAAATATCAATCTATAAATTCTAATTTAGAAATTGTAATGCATCATTCATAATTATATGAACTGAAAACTATCAATTAAACTCACAATGCATAATCTAATCTAGCAATCTAAATTGAAGTGGTTCAAGAGTACCTCAAGTGGCCCTTTATTGAGTTGCTACTTCCATAATATCTTGTGAATTACTCACTTACTCAGCAAAACATGTTAATAGTAATGATTCAACGACCTTCCCAAGGTATATTTCAATACTAAACATATCATTAATGATTAAAGACAAAGACAAAGAATACAATGAATCAAAAGGTAAGAGGGTGCATTATACCAAATTAGATTCACAATCCACAAATCATATCTATACATGTAGAAATTACCTTATTTGAAAATGGTCCACAATAGAGTTTATGGACTATCAATGTGGAATTATAGTTATTTCAAGTTGTGTGAACTCCATTGTTCTAGAGCTAAGTACATTTTTTCATCACAATTACTTTCCTAAATTAACATTAAATATTAATGATTTATCTATTTTTTAAATCGAGAATAATTAATCTAAGATATCTAGATCTCTACCTCTATATCTCTCTTAATATGTCGCTCTCCATCCATCTGGATATCTACCTCTCATAGATCATATCTCTTAATATGTCTAGCTCTCCCTCTATCTAGACCTCTATCTATCTCTAGAAGAGCCTCTCTCTCCCTCCCTTGAGATGGAATTTTAAAATATTCATGGGTTTACTAAGGATTTATAAATATGACCTCTTAATTATTTTGTTCGCAATCATAAGTTAAGTGAAAATTGTTTGAACATGGCCTCATGACTTGGTGTACCTTGGCTAGACAAGATATATTAGCCCATTGGCTTACAATCTAAAAGTGGGGTACATAAGTTAATTAAATACATGTATACAATCAAATGATATAATGTAGAACTCAACAACTTTCCTTAAGCCATATTGATCATTTTATCTTGCCTCTTTGTAAGGAATCATAGATGTTGCTTCATGTTTATAATCTTCAGACTTGTGGGTGATATCTAAATGAATAATTTCTTATATACATTTGTGAAATATAGATCCATAGTATTTTTTGTATTCATTCCCTAAGGTAAAATACCATGTGTAGGATTAAATGGTAGAAGGAGATCATCTATAACTTTAGACAAGCTCATTAAACCTACAGGGCCATAAATCTTGTTCTAATTTTGTTGAGCTATTATCTTGTCTTATTTTAGTAGTCTAGGTTCCACATCAAAATTTTCAGTCTACATACCCCAATTTTTCACTATATTATTTTCCCTAGGTATTGACATATATGAACTCATGTGGAATGATATTATAAAATTATACTACATGTGCATTGATGATATCAATGGGGTGTACAAATTCAATTTTATTCATGCTTGAGAATTTTAATTACCATGAAGTAAATTTAACACCTATGTGTCAACTTATTATGAGCCTTCACCTATCAATTGATCTATTAATTTAGAAACTTTAATTCCCTGCCATTTTTCTAACTTGGCCATGGATTCTCTAGTGAATGAGGAAAGAACATAAAAAAATATTTGGCATAATATCGGTAGGACCAACCCATCTTAGTCATGGGTAGTCTCCATAGGATCAATATCATACCAATTAACAAATGAGGTCCCTCTCTAGGTCCTCTAGGTTCATCTCTCCCTACATATCTCTCTCCCCCTACTTTTCACGCGCTCCCCCCTCCTTCCCTAGATCTAAATTATTATTTTCACCTCTAAGTCTAACTCTCTCTACATTCCTATACAGTGAACTTGAATATTACATCCTATGTACATTTATTAGTTATTATGTATGTACATTATTTTTAGTAATTTTTTATGGAGGCTCTTAAAAATATACTAACAAGTAGTTAAATATTCAAAATTATTCTCTTCTATATAGATGACTTTTGTTTGTAGGGGCTCAACATATAGAAACTGGAGTAGAATTCAAGCCAAATTTAAATGCTAGAACAAATGAGGCTGAAGAACACATATTTGATGTTAGGGAAGAGGTCCAAGTGCAAGAAATGGATGTTGGAGAGGGGTCAAGATCGCTTACTTCTACCATCAAGGATGAGCATATGAATCTAGCTAAAGAGGTGAAGAGAAAAAAATATTCTAGAAATTTAGATCATTTACTTGAAATGGATATGGAGAAATTCAAATTCTATGCTGAAAAACCTAGACATACTACTAGGAGGTCAATGAACAAAAATGTAAAGGAAATAATTTTTCATTTCAATAATCTTGATACACTTGATCAAGCCCAACTATTATTAATTGTACACTTCTTAGTAACGAGCTAAAAGAGCCATTACAATTTTTTGGGTGTAGATTCTAGTATGAAAAAGAAGAAAGGTTCATACTTAGAAAAATATATTGTTGAAAATGTTAAAAAGGTTTGGGTTCCATTGGGAAACAATCTCAATCAATCAATAAGGCAATTTAAATAAGAGTGATGCTGACATCTATTTTAAGTGAAAAAATTATCAAAATAGACAAATCTTTTCACTTTCAACTGAGATCGGTTTTAATAGAAAGACACTAATATAATATGTAAAAAGGAGAAATATTTTGGATAATAGTACCTTAGAAGGTAATTGGGCAATTATGTGTAGATATCCTCAATCTAACAAGATTGAATATGTTGTTAGGAACTTGATCTCAACTTTTTGGAATGATCATACTCGTCCTTCATCAAATAGTAGAGATTTCTCAAACATAGGATTGGACCCAATAGTAATGAACTACATACAAAACATTGGTTAGACATAACACAACATGAGATGTATGTGATGTTTTTTAATTCAAATCCTCATATAAAGATTGGTCAAACAATGTTTGAAAGGTTAAGGCCATATTATGTGAAGACGTACAAGGTTTTTAGAACTTCTTGTTGTCGTTATCATATTGAATTTGATCTCTACTATTAGGTGTTTTGAATGATTAGAGAAGAAAGTGATAGTTTTCAAAATGTACCTCCTAAATGAGCAAGTTAGTTCATAGCATCGATCTTATGTGATAAATCAAATGATGATAATGTAACTAGTCAAATAAACTGCATAAAAGGACTTTGAAATTTGTAGATACCTACCCAAAAAAGTTGGTAAATTGCAAGAGTTACAAGTACATAAAGTTTCAAACCAAAATTGGGAAAGAATTGACAAGGTTAGATTATGTAGAAAAGGAGATACCTATTGGAACATTAATGGAAATTTTCCATAAATTGATACAACCATACATACATCATGCTATTTTTTTCTAAGTGACAAAAAAAAAATTCAAACATTAGGAGATACTTTCCCTCTTGAAACAGTTTTATTAGTATTCAACTTTGCAAAAAATTACTCTTTTGTACATCGAAAAGAGATCCATCACAATACTACTTTTCAGAGAAGATTGCTATTATGTTGCATGTCTTTTATCGACATGCACAAATGGATTTCCAAGATGGTGTTGACAGTACACTTGAAGCACGAGTCATTAAGAAAGAATATCACTTTTATATTAGTGATGATAAAAAAGCATGACACGTTTTATAGAACATTGTTTTACGAAGTTTTTTTAATATATGGCAATCGGGGGTGTAAAAATTGAAAAACATTTTGTATGGTCGGATGGATATACATCACAATTCAAATAATCAAGGTCATTTTTTGCATTATGTAGATATCATCAAAATGACAATATACCACTTGTTTGGAGTTTCTTTGAGAGTGGGCATGGAAAGGGTGAACATGATAGCATAGGAGCTTGCATCAAACGTGCTCTAAGAAAGCATTAAATGAATTATGTGGGAGATCATATAAAAGATGCACAAGATGTTGTTGAATGCTGTAAGAAACATTTTGCATCAAATGAGGTCGAAACATCTTCTGGAACGAACTAATACATTCCACATAGAGTGTTTTAGGAGATATCAAGTATGTATTGTTTGAATTTAAATCTTTATATATTCATATATGTGTACATTCAAGTTTGTTTATTTTAGTTTGAATTTATTTATATTTCTATTATTTTTAATATAATATAATTTTTATAGGTGTGGATAGAAGATCAATACATGGATGCACAAGAGGGTACAGAAAACAAAATCTTTACATTGTGTCATGAGTACAGGTAGTCTCCCATAAACACTATACACTAAGGATTACTCGTGTTTTTGTTATGAATGCATTTTGGAAAACTATAAAGAATGCAACAACCAATAACATGGTTATGCCAGTGCATGGAATTTGGTGTCACTAGTTGTTGTTGACACATACAATGAAGATGAATACAAAATCTTTAAAGACATTCCTTTGATTTCAATTGATTATGACCATATTTCAAGATTGATTGAAAAAGGTACATGTATATATATTTATATCGCATGTACAAGCTTGTGTACATTTGTAACTTAAAAATTTATTAAATTTATTTAGCTAGATTTTTTTTAAGTAAATACATATATTTAAATGATAGTGGAAATCTTTTTTTTTACAAATTTTCCATGTAAATTTTGTACAAGAGATGTTTTTACAATCATATCATAGCTTGGAAACATAGAAGGTGTTAGTTATTATTTATTGTGTTACAAAGAAGAGAGGCAGAAGCTAACAGAACAAGAGACAAGTGATGGAATGTTGTTTCCCACATGTTAAACTAAATATATAGATGATCTATCATTATTTATCTATTCAATGTATATTTTGAATTTGTTACATGTGTCAAGTACCTCAAGAGTGATTTAAACATTCAATATATATTTTTCATTTATGTCTTGTACCTCAATGAAAATTCTATACATGTTAGTACCTTATGTATTTACCTTGAAAATGTTATGTCTTACCTTGGAATGTTGGTTCCCACAATTTTAGTTATAGTGCAAGGGACATATCTCAAACAAATCAAAATTGTTCAACATGGGATTCATTTTATTGATCATCAACCTGAGAACAAGGTATATCAATATAGACACCTAGTAATTGCTACTGCCATATCCCTTCATTTGGTTCCACGTGCACATGGGCGTTGTAAGTGGAGACTAGATAGTGATGATCATCAGAGAATATTATATGTTATTGAAGAGTGACCTGAACCACTTGAATTGGTTTGAATAACATGATGTGTCATAGGTGGACTTGAATAAATTGTAGGACTCCAAATTATATTAAATTTCTTATTTTATACTTGTTTGAACTATGGTTGAACTTATGTATGTACATATATATTGAGCTATAGAGGATTTATCTGGACTATGTATATAGATGATCTATCATGTGCTTTATCTATTCATGTATATTTTTAATTGTTAATGTCTTACCACATTGATTGAATGTTCAATATGTTTTGAATGCTGTGTAGATTACCTTGAAAATGTTACATATGTTACCTTACATTTA
Organism: Sequoiadendron giganteum; assembly: GCA_007115665.2. Classification (NCBI taxonomy): domain Eukaryota; kingdom Viridiplantae; phylum Streptophyta; class Pinopsida; order Cupressales; family Cupressaceae; genus Sequoiadendron; species Sequoiadendron giganteum. The sequence goes on along the minus strand of CM021110.1, from coordinate 409,601,396 downwards.
CCTTTAAAATTTTATGTCTTACCAAGTGAAAATGGTGAGTTTGTATATAACATTTCATTTTTTTGAGCTACTTGATAAACTTTTGAATTCCAAACATACAAGTTATCTTGAGGTGGACAAGTACCTATATAGTTTGAACAAACAAGTTATTTGTGTACATTTTCATAGATACATGTATTCATTTAATCTACTTTATATTTAGTTTAAAATTCAATTCTAGACAATATTAAATTTTAATATTATAAACATATATATATAGTTCATAGGCATGTCTTTGATTAAATGAGTTCTCATATTTAATAAATTTAGTTGTATGAGCATGTGAGATCTCAAGAACCATTTTGATCAAACATATATTTAACATACATCCACAATCTAGCATGTACATGAACCATGTAATCATAAATGAACCACAATCAAACATAAATGTTCACTATGTAATTTTTAAACATATAATATTATATTACATGTCCACAAATTCAAGTATTTTGAATCAAATTTATAAATTTCCACAAGTGTATCATAAACAAATATGTAATCAAGTCCATAAATATAACATCAAACATAAATGTATCATCAAACATAAATGTCCACAAATGTACATCATGATCAAACATACAAATGTCTACAAACATGTCCATGTAAATGTATCATTAAACATGTCCAAATGTCTAGAAATGTCCAAAAACATGTATCATGTCAAATTTAATGTATGTGCAAATGTCTACAAATATCTAGAAATGACCAAAAAAATCTAGCCACTAGCAAGGTCATCATGTTTATTCTGAATTGAAGGATCCTATGAGTGAGAATCCTGCTCCAATGAATGCATCAAGCCCTAGAGATAGTACAACACATGTACATAAATTAATTACATTATGTTAAACTAGAATAATGTTAAATATATATATATATATATATACGTGTGTACAAATTATATACATACATGAGTACATGATTTAAATATTTAAAACTCACCTATTCACTAAAATTGGTCACATCAATTGAATCAAACCTACATACACGCTTCGTCCTCAGACTAGGTGTAACATGAGCTAACTCCCTCTACAATATATGTGTGTGTGTGTACAACAGGACTGTCTACTATTTAAGTAACACAAGTAATTTAAAGTTTTTGTGCATGTGTGCACATACATACATACCTGCATATCAGGTGGTGTAGGATCCATCGTAATGATTGTATTTTCCAGCTTGTTTATATCATGGGTCTCCTTGGCAATCTCTAGTAATGATGAGTGTAGTGGACTATGTAGGCAAGTTGGCATCAACAACGAGTCTACATGTAGCAACATATCCATATAACTTGGTGATCCCATCAACTACAAATACTCCTCAAGTGAATACAGGCCCTAGGATGTATGATACTCAAAACTCATAGAAGGATCAATAGGTGTATCTACCTCTATAGTGGCTGAATAATCTGTAGGTGGATCAGGGTGTGTAGTGCTGCGAAGGTGATGAGAATGTTGTGAAGGACCTGTAGCCTAGCTAGATCCTAGATGTGAATGGAAAGCTCTACCCACATGTCCTCTGACCTCATGTAATGGGATCCTAAGCTCGGCTACAATGAAAGCATATGAATCCAATAGGTCCTTTGACTAACAACTCATTGTACTGTAAAGCATACGGTCTCTTGTAAGACCATCTATGTTTGTGGCTGAAGGGACACCTACAATAGAATAGGATCAGTAGCATGATTCTATGGTCTAGATCATCTAGGATGACTCCTCAAATATTTTCCCACACAATCAAAAGATATCGTAGATGTTGCAATTGCTATATCACCAACACTATCAATTGCTTCCCTTTAGGAATCAGTGACAACTTGGTCTGCAATAGGTGCTAGGGTTGGGGAGATAGCAAGCAACCTCTCCCCAACCAAAGCCCAATAAGATGGAGCCTATTGATTTGATCAACGATAACAGTCCCTATGAACAACCCTACCACACCTCTAAGCAAAATATGTTGGTAGGTCCAAGTATTTAACATTGAGGCCTAAATGAACCTCGGTGTACAACTGTTATGCAAAATATAAAGGAATTTGGTTGTTATTTGGATAACAATTGTGTGCTACAAGAAAACATGGGTATATTAGAGGGTCCATCTGAGCATCAACACATCTAGTCACCTGGTATGCCTTGACCTGGGATATACCAGTGTAATTTGGAAAACATTTTGATTTGATACCAATTTCTTTTAGGACTTAGAGTTGAATTGTTGCAAGAGAAACATCACCACCAACCTCTCATTGCATCTAAGAAAGAATAGTTGCTACATTATCACCAGAATAAGAATGGGTGTCATTTAATCTTTGTTTATTCCTCTTTAAGATAGCTAGAATAGACTGACGTGTATCCCTATAAACCCCTGTTGTGTTGGGGTCAGCTAGAATACCACACAACCTGCTATATGTTGAGGTGGTGGTCCATGATCTGCCATACCAATCCCTAATTTATCCAAAAAAATAAATTACTTTAAACATGCTAATGTTTAAACTTAAGTGAACCAACATTAATAAGAAAAATTTTAAATAAATAAAAAAGTTTAAGATAAAATGAAAAGCTTGCACTAACTTAAAGCCACACATGTTAACATTGATCTATAGAAACACCTGAGTTTAAATCCAGATCTTTTTTTTTTACACAAGGTGCATGGATGCAAGTTATTCAAAGTCCTTGTTTACATTAAAAATAGAGGTCTAAAAATTTAAATATACATATGTATATTATTTTATTTTGTGAAGCTTATGAATTGGCATTGATTATAACCATTTAAAGATCTTATGTTATTGTTTATATTTAAGTATCCCATTTTAGATCTATATGATCTCCCTCCTTGGCCCTCCAAAACTAAAAAGTTGTGTAGATTTTGACTTGTGTAATCTTGTTAGTTGGCAGCTCCAATTACCCACATTCTCAACATGAGTCTTAGCTCATTAGTCTAGATCAACATACATCTCAATGTATACAATTCAAAGTTGCTTCTTTAAGAGTTCCTACTTATATCACATTATTCTAGACTATAGTTCATAGCTCACTTATTGATAAACACAAATTCTCAATGACAAATTTAAATATTTTGGATTTTTTTTGAGTTGAAGGATTTATTGTTGTCTTTATGGAAAAATAGGGTTTAAGGTACTTCAATGGATGCTATAGGTTGGATATCCAAGCATACCTAAAAGGATACATGTTTGGTAGAGCTATGTAGATATGTAATATTGTTGTGTTAAATGACAAGGAAAATTTCATCCTAAGTGTGATAATTCATCAAATTTTACACCCTACTTGAAGATGCATTATCATCATGTATTTACCACTTTCATTTGTCCATGTTGATCTACACATGGAATGTGATATACTTATTTAATTACATGTCTAAATACTTATAGATAAAATTATTTTTTATGAAATTACTCAAGAACCTTGTGTTCCTATTAGATAATGTACTTGTATTGGATAAGGTGTATTCATGTTCTCACAATAATATAAATTTGGACTTACAATACTAAGAATTTCCCATTGGTCGATTATGTTTCGGATGGACTTTTAAATGAATTGATGGCCTCTTAATGCTTAAATATAGATCCCTATAATAAATGTAATGTTTGAGCCTTAATGTGAGGCTACCCTTTTAATATTAGGATTTAGAATTCAATATGCCAAATGTTGAAACAATTAGATGAAGTCAATATTATTCATAGTCTAATATGACCTAAAGTTGGTGTATGTGACTATATATAGAATTTACTAGATCGTGTTTGTATAAGCTATAAGATTGTTATTTAAGAGATCATAATCTTGAGTAAATCTATTAAATAAAATTCTTAAAAATAATCAACGACATGGATTAATTTCCTCTTTTTGACTACTTGATATAATGTGTTCACTAAAGTTTCTATTATTATTTCATTATATTCCTATAGATATGGGTTATGTTATACAATATATTGTATAATTTTTATGATTACCTCTGAACTTATTGGACCTAAACATGTGTTTCATACACCAAGTAAAAGTTCTAATGTTCAAAATATTTATTTATTTATATTAATAATTATTTTATCCTCATTGGAGAAATGGGGTGTCACACTTTGAGGTAACACTCTTGGTCATGCATTGAAACTATCTCGGAATGCAAGTACAAGAAGTTATAAGAGAATTTAATTTTTCATAAAATTATAAGATGTGGGATTCACTAATGATAGATTCTATGAAATAGGAAAGTTCATGATTATATTTAAAAAGTTGACTAGGAATCTTCACCCACTTGTGGCATCATGAACTATGATGTAGATCATAGAGAATTTTGACATAGGAGTTAAATGATAAATAATAATTTCAAATTGGTTGTGGATCATGATAATTCTTACACATGATAGTTTTCTAGACCTTGTTTGGACCCATGGTAAAATTCCTTTTGGTGGTTTTTTGGGCCTCCTTCAGTATATATATAGAGGTATTAAGATGTAGGCATTGGTGAGTTTTCATTGCAGGGTTATGCTATCATTATAGTTTAGATATACTAGGACATTGGTATGCATGTGGATTGGATATACACTATTTTGACTAAAATTTTCAGATGCATATATTATATTTTTATAAATTGATTATACCTTATCTCTAGAGATTAAACTTATCATAATTTCTTAAACCATGTCATTTATTGTTTGTGTACTTCCAGGTTGTTGTTGAATATTGGGTAAACTAGGAGGTGTAAATCTATCGTTGTAAGTATCTATTTCATTATGAATAAAGAGAAAATGATTCATAGTTTTTTTCTTGTTTGTATGATTTATATATCTTAATAAATTATGTATTGTTTATTTTTCTTGGTTTCCAAAGTATGAGACATGAAATATCCTTTTTGTTAAATATATGATACTCTTATGAATAGTACCATTACAATTTAATATGATAACTATCATCCTACTAATTCAAGAGGACCATACAAAGGTATAGAGACACTTATCTATGCTATTAATGTGTGTTTCTACCATGGTAATCGGGTAGTAATTGATTAATAATTTTCCAAGGATGCGACCTTGAAAAGGGTTGCCTATCCATTTGAATTGAACTAATATGAGTTAATTATATTCCTTTATTTTATTCAAACATATTTATGGTATAATCATTATAAATGGATATGGTAGATATGATTTTATGTATTCTATAGGATTGTTTTGCTAGAACGTGTGTGTTGTGAAGCATTATAACATATTAGGTTTATAAATAAGGTATATTTGGGTCTCCTGATGATATTTCAACATGTGTTACATAAAAGTGGAACTAAATGGTTAACATGTACACATGACAAATGTTTTTTGTAAAATTAGGGAAATAACTTAAGAAGGTAATCATGTTACTTGTATTTATTATTTTATGGTTATTGGGTTATCTATTTATCACTTCAAGATAGATTTATGGGTGGGGAGGATAGGGTTCTTTTGATCTATGGGTTCAAAATACCTACCCTATACACAACAAGGCCTTGGAAGGAGTTGTTTGTGGTTGGAAAGTGTTGCACTTGAAGATTGTATTATTGTATCAGACCATTATTGTTTATGTGGTAAATTGGTATGTTGCCTTTATATATAAGCTCTAAATATTTAAGAATCCTTAAGAATTTGATTCCATACTTGTGAGTAAAATTCAATCCTATCATAAAAGATTCATGTTTTGAATAGATTATTAGTGTATTTGAATTTTGACTTGAATTCAACTTAAGGGATTTACTATGTGGTGAGACAAGAACAAGTTTGATGAGCTTGAACCTTATTTAGAACATGCACCATAAAAGAATATGGATCATATAATTTAACTAAAATAAACTAAACTAAACTAATCTAGACCAACTAAACTAGGGTTTCTTGAACATGCAATAAAAATACAAGAAAGAAAAAAATACACCTATCTATAGTGCTAGGCTAATGTGGCGACTTGAAGGCTTTCAACACTTCAAGCTTCCTCAAGCATGGCTTCACTAGGTTCATTTTCCTCTTCATTTCATTGTACATGGGTTTGTAACTGTAAGTATATGAATTCAATTGATCAAATAACATTAAATAAAACCAATCAAATAAGATATAGATCAATTAAAAGCAATACTCCAATGAAATTTAGTTAGCATTGCTAAAATGATTCAAATAACATCAAATCAATCTAAAACAAATAACCAACAAACCTCCAATCCCATTGTGGATTGAGTGCAAATTGAGTGATATGGGATGTGGATTTCTCAAATTCGTCTAATCCATGTTGTTGCAAAATATTGATGATGATTTTTGAAGGTTGATTCACACAAAAGGATCTCAAATTGCTCAAAGGTGAGTTATGAATTTAAGAGAGTAATTTTGCATAAGGTTGTGAATTGAATTGATATAAAATTGGCTTGGTATTTATAGATTTTTGAGATATCGATCAATGGTGAGGATTTGAAATGCTAATCAATGGACGAAATTGAATTGAAGAAGTGAGTGTGGATCAAGGATGAATTAGGTGGTTGATAATCCATGAGGCATGGATCAAGGATTAGATAAAGGGTTCATAATCCATGAGAGACTCGACAATATCCCTTAATTTTACGAATTATGTTGGAGATATTTTGAGTTGGAGGGAAGAATTTGAATTTGAAAAGGATATTCCATGTGGAATAATCTTTATGCAAGTTGGAGGGTTGGAATAAACTTAGTTAATTAAATAATTTAATTAAATAATTGTGAATTATTTAATCAAAGAGGGATTATGGAATTTAATTAAATAATTTGACATTATTTAATCAAAAGGGGAGAAAATGATGAATTAATCAAATAACCTTAATTATTCAATTAATAGGAGAATAATGTGAATTTAACTAAATAATTTAACATTATTACGTCAAGAGGCGTCTACAACGACATCCATCAAAAATCAAAATTATGTGTAAGGAAAAACTCTTCAGCTAAAAATTGACGTTCAAATGACATGCATCTAGCATAACTACATTCATTGTATATAGATGTTATTTCAAGCAGATTTAAAGCTGATGTTGGTTCTCTTTTTATGTTTTTTACACCTATTTTAGTGGTCACAGAGTATTGTGATGATATCCACAACGGATTGATTGAGAGAAGAGGTGATTTGTATCAAGTTGGGTTGTGTGGGTGGCATCGGATCTCTTTCATAAACAACTGCTTGAGTGATTTTGTTTCGAATAGTGAGTGAAGATGTGATCTTATGTGTTTGTATTGTTTTTTTTCTTTGAGGTGTGTTAATGGAGGATTATGTGGCAGTCGAACGCCTCATCTGGAATGGGTGTGGCAGATGAATGTAAACATACATTCTTGGACCTCAAGAGGAAGAAGGTGCATCGATACGTGGTCTTCAAGATCGATGAGAAAACAAAGCAAGTGGTGGTAGAGAAGACTGGCGGCTCTACCGAGAGCTATGATGATTTCACTGCTGCTCTCCCTGAAAATGATTGCCGCTATGCTGTCTATGACTTTGACTTCATCACCAATGAGAACTGCCAGAAGAGAAAGATCTTCTTCATTGCATGGCAAGTTACCTACCTTCATCTGAATTTCATGTTTACCAATAGAAACCCATTACAAGGCTTGTTCTATGTCATATCCCATTGTTTTTGTTTAGATAGTTTACGATCCTCGTCCCTAATTAACAACTTTAGTTTCATTGTTGAATGTGATGTGTATCACTAAAATTCCATTAGAAGGTTTGGTCTCATATGTCATATCCCCAATTTTTTTATTGATAGTTTATGATCTTCTTCCGTATAAACAATTTTAGTTTGATTATTGAATTTGACATATATCATCAAAAACTCTTTAGAAGGCTTTCTCTCTCATGTCTAATACCAATGTTCTTATATGGATAGTTTATGATCTTAATTTGCGACCAATTATAGTTTGATTATTGTGGGTATGGGAGGGCAGCTCCCTTGTAATTGTAGGATTGGGACAAATAAGAGAACCTGTATTTTGTCTTTCTTGGATGCATCAAGACATACATTCCCAAGCAGTTACAGTGCATAGTATGGGCATCCTTGGATCTGGATTCCAAGTTTAAACTACCCATGTCTAGGATTTCAACCTGGCCTTAGCCCTTGGTTACACATTGTTCAAGTTGGATGGACTGCTAGAACAAATTCTTGGTGGATGGCCCAAAAATCTATTGAATTGAACAGTAAACCAAAGCCCTAATTATTCTAAACCTAAATTTTCATAGGATAATACTCCAGTTAGATTGGTTTAAATTACTCCTCTATAAGTGTTGACTTTTATATTTCTAATTTGAATGATCGGCTTTGAATTTTTAAGAAAAAAATCACTCCATTCTCTCTGCAAGTCTGCACAATAATGGTGTCAAATGCATTCTTACAACTTGGAAAGTTTTATATTAATTATAGGTGCCTCAATAATGATAACTCTCAACATATTTTATCTATATTAATATTTAATATATGTATGCTAGTTTTTAAATTAAATAGAGGAATTAGGTAAATTGTGATAGAAATGGTGTTAATTAGTGAAATTAGGTGTGTGATATACAGGACATTTTCCAGGTGTCTACATTTTACCCCTCTTTGAAGCAAGGTACCTGTTGTGTTGCTTCAAATGACTGATGCTTCTCATATCAAAATTTAAAAATTTTCTAATTTTTCTTGATGCCCTATTCTTCCCCACTGTGCCCTAGTGGATGAAAGAATGTTGGTGTGTTGCCCCCTCGAGAAATCGAGCAAAAAAATTGACTTTCGAGTCGAGCTCACGAAAAATATGACAAGAGTAGTATTGCTACATAGAGGACAAAAAATAATCCCTTAGAAAGTCAAATGTTTGATGTAGACAACTTTTATGATGTATATACACTCATCGGCTATGGATAGCCTCATGTATATTTTGATATTTATCACATAGATTCGACGTTAGTATGATAGAGATAGAAGAGTAAGATGAAAAGAATGAGATGTAATGAGATGATAAGATAGAATGATTAGAATGGAGTAGAATAAGATAACATTGATCAAGATACCAATAAACCTATGATTATTCCAAGATTTTATTAGATATGTGATGAGATGGGATAGATGATTTTGCTTTTGCTCTTAGATGATGCTTTTCATCATAACAATCCTTATTTTTGATATAACAAGTAAACACGATACACCAAGGTATGAAGTGTGTGCAATTTTTTTACCCCATCTAAGATGCAATAAACAAACTCAAACAAAAAGATAAAAGACAAAGACAACACTCAAGATTGGGCTAAAGATGAAACTCAAACAAGAACCTGAAAATAACACTGATTTCACCTTGTATGAGCTTGATGGAGTTGTTTGCCCTCGTCGATGGCTTGATATGTGTACTCTATATTAATTTCGACAACATAACAACTTGATTTTTGTTTGATTTGGATGCAAAGATAGTGGATTTGGTTATAGATGCAAGATGGTAGTGTGTGACAGTAGAAGGCTTGGATGCATGAGGTTGAATATGTGGTTGCATGAGTTGAATATGGCTAGAATCTAGTTGAGAATGAAAAACTAAGTAAGTGTTAACCACTTATCCAAGGGAGGTGAGATGGGCGATGGAGATTGATTCTTGAAAGAGGATCAAGGGTTGAGATCAAAGATTTGACCAAAGGAATTAAAAATTCATTTTTAATGTGCATGGAAAGGATAAAAAGAATTTAATATTCCTTGGGAAAGAGAAAAGGAATTTAATATTCCTTGGGGGATGAGAGAGGAATTAAAAATTCCTCAAAAGGACCTTGGAAAGACAAAGGAATTAAAAATTCCTTGGGGGATGGGGAGAGTTGACCAAGGATTTGATTAGGCCAATTGATGAAGGATTAGAGGAAGGTTAGGTGGCTAATGAGGATTAGGAGCCCACTTGCATTTTATGAAGGATGTGACACCTTCCTAATCAATGATTAGGAATGTGCACATCCCTAATAAAGGATTAAGCAAGGGGGATTAAGACTATGAGTGGATTATGGTGGATGGGACATGAGGGTATTAAATAAATAGATTTTATTTTGGAGGAAGGGGATGAGGGGTAAAGTATTTAATTATTTAATTAAATACCTTAGGCATTTAGAGGACTTTAGGGTTATTAATTAAATAATAAAAATATTATTTAATTAATGTGGATAAGAGGATATTTAGATGAAAAGGGATAAATTTGACTAAATATAAGTGGTCAAATTTAGTTGTCTTTATTTTTCCCCTCTTTGAGATGGTGTTACAAAGTAACATCATTTCAAAGAAGATTAAAAGATAGCACCAAGAAGATGGTTAGATTGTGGAAGATGCCCCAATCATTCAAAGGAGTGATTAGGAAGAAAAATGATAGGTGTGACGATGAAGATGGGTGAGGATGCCCCCTCGAGAGGACATGTGGGTTCAAGAGAACATGGGTGTGCTCTCGAAATGGATGAGATGATGCAAGGGTAGATGGGGAAGATGATGCAAAATGATGGATAAGAGAGGATGATAAGCGATAAGGGAATGGAAAGAGAAGATGAGAAGAAAGAAAGCACAAATGGATTCAAGGACAAATATGATGTTTCCCCAATCAAGATACAAACCAAGATGGATTGATGGCAGATGAAGCGTTGTTGATAAGGGGGCGATATATCCTAAAACAACACAAGGATAGGGAAGGATACATCCCATTGATGATGATGATAATAATTGGATCAAGGCTTGTAGCAAGGCGGGGGACAAGAACAAGGATGTGATTAGATGATTTGTCCTAGCTTGAATGGATTAGGATTGGATTGAGATGTGAGATTGTTGAAATGGAAGAAAATATTCTTAGAATAACAAATCTATATTATCCTAAGAAGATTAAAGAGATGATGATATGATGAGGAGGATGAATGAAAAGATTCTTAGAATAATAAATCTATATTATTCTAAGAAGATTGAAGGGGTGATGATATCATGAAGATGAGTGAAGTGGAGGGATGAAAATGGGTAGAATAGATAGATGAGGGAGAGTGATGAAGGATGAAAGGTTTATGGTGAATGGATAGGGGGATTTGGAGAGATGAGAGGATGGGAGATGGGGAGATGAATGGATAGTAACCAAATCAAGCAATTTAATTGTGACGTATTATGCTGCCATGTAATGAGCACTTAATTTGATATAGCATGAGATATTATGCACTAGGGTATGAGGAACCAAGGTGACCTTGTATCACATACTTAGGACTGACACAACAAACAAAAGGTTAGTCCAACATCCCAAAGTCATGGGGGTTTTGGTAGGGCCAATGTTGGAAAATCACAAACACAAAGGATGCCCCAGCGTAACACAAGACCGAAAAAGATCTTGGTGGGTACTACACGGGACAACCAAGAAAACAAAAATAGACAAAAAATCAAGATATGCCCCTATGTTTACTAGTCAAAGTGCACCACAATATGATGGATCATGGTGACCCTGATGAGTTATATTAGGAAGCACAAATGATGAACAAAACATCAAAAGAATCAAAAGATCGCAATAAATTTCAAATGTCCTTTTCCACAGGATCGAAAGGGTGGATGGGGTTGATGTAGTCTGATTAGGAAGGATACATCCTATTAAGACCAAAGATGGAAACTAAACTAGATGATCGACATGACACAAGACACTTGAAACTGATTGAACCTCATGATACTAATGGCCTCTATTTTTTAAGTACCATCTAGGATAGGGACATAATTGATGATGTGACATGACACAAGACACAAGACCGACACACCCTAAATACCTAGGGGCTCGGGGGTTGATCAAAGATCAAACTTGCCTACGTGAAAGCGTAGAGCCCTCTTAGTTTGATAAAAGATCAACGACTAACCAAGGATAAAATCAAAAACAGGACAATGGAGACCTCGAAGGGTGACAAAGACCAGACGGACAAATGCCCCGAGGGTGGATCAAATTATCAACCTTGTCTACATGAAAGCACAGAGGCAATGTAGTTTGACAAAAGGCCAAAGACAGACAATGGATAAAGGATGATGAGATGATGATGATAAGTAGATACAATGATGGCATCGATACGATGAAACAAGATGGACCTTGTGGATAGGATGATTGATAGATGAGTGATGAAAATTGATAGGAGATTGGAAAGATGTATGAAAGAGGTGGGATTGATGATAGTGAGATAAATGGCATTGGGTTGCACGGGGGTAGCCTATAGCTAGATACCAATGACAAGGTATTATGAGATGGAATGAAAATAGAGATAAATGGATGGATGGATAAAGATAGGGAGATGGAAAGATGATAGGAGGGATGGATAGAGGGATAAGGATTTGGAAAGATAGAATGGATTAGGGGATGGATGGATGTTGTTTCCAAGGATTATGTCACAAATAAGTAAATACCCCACTCTAGAGATGCCATGTGTAATGAGGCAAAGTGATGGCAGATAGCAGGATGGATAGATAAGGAATGGAGATGGATCATAGCAAGATGGGTAGACAATGGAAGGTAGATGAATGTGGATAGGATGCATGGATAAGGAAAGTGGATGGGGAGGATAAGGGATATGGCAGCGTATGGATGAGGGGAATGTATGCCAAGAGGTGTCTAAAGCATGTATAGATAGGTGCCCCCGTCTTTATCAAGATCACAAGGAGGATGGAGGGACTAGATATAAATGGTATGTGATGGGTGATGAGGTAAATATAGCCTCATCATAATAAAATTTGAAAAGATTACTTTTACAAACTCAATCCTAAGTTTGTGCCAATTTATTAAACTTTAGGAGAAATAATTGTTTATATTAAAAGAAAATTATGCAAACTTTCTTTCTTATGATCAATTGAGGAAAACTACCAATGCAGGTTTAATGGGTTGACTTGAGTGTTTTTGTAGGGAATAATCGGTCATCAAGCAACTGTTACAAATTTTGAACCAGCACGTGCCTTAAGTGTGGTAAAGGATAGATGTTGCGAACCTGCTCCTGAATATTGGGATGATGAACTGAAGATTTAGTTTATGTTTTTTTTAATTTTGTTATCAAAAACTTCATGGCTCGTCTCGAGCCTTCTATATGTTTATGAGCTTTAAAGACATGAAAGTTAGTTTTAAGTTGTTGAAGACATTTTCAATGGCTATCCACGCCATCTAGAATCTAGGATTTAGTTATAAGTCATCTATAAAATTGTAACTTCAAAATAGATAAAGACGAGAGACTGAATGGTAATGTTATGCTGCTTATAAGATTTCTGAATATTGGTGAATGAAAGAACTTTCTTCTGTTACTTACTGTAGACACTTAAATTTGACCACTTTCATATGGTCATAATCCCATCATTTATTTATCTAATCCATCTATATTAATTAAATGACACATTGAATTAACATCATCCCCTTTCCCTAAGGTTCCCAAAAGTATTTAATTAAGTACTTTATCCTTTATACATTAGCCCACTTCATCTCTAAATTAAATAAATCAATCAATTTATTTAATTTAGTCAATTATCCTTTTCAATTTTTAATTCATTATTTCTCTCTCCTTGTCACATCCTCCATAACCTTTTCACTAAACTGAATTAATTTAATTAATCCTCCATTAAGATGTGCATATACTTAATTAGGATTAATGTCACATCCTCCATAACTTGCCACTTGCCTCTAATCATCATTAATTAATTTAATCATCTATTTGCACAATCCTAAACTTAATCACTTACCCCATTTGACATGTCCTTAAATCAACCTTCTTAGTACTTACCTTTTTGGGTTGACCTCTTCCCCATGTGAATTAAAAATTCACATTTATTCCTCCCATGCATTTGTCTTCCCCATGACATCTCATGTGTCACATCGTACCCAAAGGACAAGGACCCCTTCTAGAAGGAATATTGTCTTACCCTTTGGCTTCTTCCAAAAAGTGAATTAAAAATTCACTTTTATTCTTCCAAAGCTTTCCCCCTTCCCCATGTGATCATTGAGAGGTCACATCAATCACATGCCAAGGTACTTGCACCACATGGCCTCTTTCATGTCATTTGTACCCCTTGTCATCTCACCTTGTCCTTTGGACAACTCACTCGCCACATGTCCAAATGTGAGGGATTGTGAGTGATCAACTCACCATAGCCCTTTATCTTGGCTATGGTGGCTCAATCTTGACCGTTGAATTCTCTAGAGAATTCAACTTTTTTTATAAATACCCCTTCTTCCTTCATTAAAGGGGATCCTTATGCATTCTTAGCTAACTTATGATCTTGAGCCATTTGAACCTCCATAAGTTACTATCACATCATTTCATCCAATATCCATCTTAGCTATTTACATCTCCATTTTGCATTTTAAGTATTTTGCATCATCTTGCCATCAAGGAGCACACATCAAGGGCCAACCAAAAGATCGATTTGAGACAGGGTATAATCGTATTGTTCAATTTTTTTCTTGTTTTGTTTTGAATCCAACTAGGCTAATCATTTGAGGTGTTAGGTGTTTTGTGCTTCTTTTGCATTCTTGTTTAGTTTGCATTTTAGATTAGTAAGTTCTCCTTCATATTTTTGGCACGCCCGGTGGGACCCACGTCACAGGTCTTTTCTACTAACAGTTGTTATTTTTTAGTTTTTTGCAGATTTTGACATAGAGGGGCGGCCTTGACCTAGCAATAGATATTTCTGCTACTGTTTTTGCTATTTTCTAACTATTTTTCTATGCAAGATCATTGTTTGGGTAGCCTTGATCTAGAGGGGCGGCCTTGACCTAGCAGCAGATTTTTTTGCCGCTTTTTTCTAACTGTTTTTCTTGCAGGATCATTGTTTGGGCGGCCCTGACCTGGCGGCAGATTTTTTTGTTGTTGTTTTCTGCTTTTTCTTGACTGTTTTTCTTATAGGGTCACTGTTTGGGCGGCCCTGACCTGGAGGGGCGGCCCTAACCTGGCAGCAGATTTTTCTATTGCTATTTTCTACTTTTTTTGAACTATTTTTCTTGCAGGATCACTGTTTGGGCAGCCCTGACCTGGAAGGGCGACCCTAACCTAGCAGTAGATTTTTTTATTGCTATTTTTTGCTTTTTTCTGACTGTTTTTCTTGCAATATCACTGTTTGGGAGGCCCTAAGCTAGAGGGGCAGCCCTGACCTAACAAGAGATTTTTTTGCTGCTGTTTTCTATTTTTTTCTGACTGTTTTTCTTGCAAAATCACAATTTGGGCAGCCCTAACCTGGAGGGGCAACCCTGACCTAGTAGTAGATTTTTTTGCTGTTGTTTTTCATCATTTTCAAACTGTTTTTCTAACAGGTTTCATGTTTGGGTGGCCCTGACTTGGAGGGGCGGCCCTGACCTAGCAACAGACTTTTCTGTTATTGTTTTTATCTATTTTTTAACAGTCTTTTATGCAGGTTTCATGTTTGGGTGGCCCTGACCTGGAGGAGCGGCCCCGACCTAATAGCAGACTTTTTTGTTGTTGTTTTTATCTATTCTCTGACAGTCTTTTGTGCAAGTTTCATGTTTGGGCGGCCCTGACCTAACAACAACTTTTCTACTACTGTTTTCCATTTTTTTTCTTGACAACTATTTCCTGCAGGTCCACTTGTCAAAGACAAAAAACAAAACTACTAATAAGTGTTTTGCAAGTAGAAAAATCATGTTCAATTAGTCGTATCCTCTTGTTTTTCTTAAAATAGGAACATAGGACTAATTAAAGGGTCAATGAATCTGTTTTCCATGTTTGAAGTGAGTTATTAACATATCCAATCCTCTTGCATCATTTGGCGATCCTAGGTGAAAAGAAATCATAGCTCACTTAGTCCTTTTTTATATCTTTTTTTACAGTTATTAGCGAGACCTACTTGGGGATTTCATCACCCCAAGGGACAATTCCAACCACATGTTACCGGTGGGGTGTATAAAAGGGGGAGGCGAAAGTTGTACCTCAATCTAGTCACGTCGTGTCTGACGAAGCGTCGAAACTAGAGTGATACGTAGATAGACGTGAAGGGTTGGTCCGAGCTCCCAGTCTCTCGCTGGCTGCTCCCGACTTACGCTTGTAGACGGGCTAGTGTTCACAGTTGTGCCCCACGTACCATGCGTATATCGGGGACGCCACTAGATTACTTGTTAAACCTAGATAGAAGACTGTGTTGACCATACCTTAACACTAAAATTAGGCTTGTGTTGCTTGGAGTGTCTTCTTGTGAGAAACCAGTACTTTTCAATCAGTCTTTGGCTTTTTTACTTGTTGTTTCCATCATTTGCCATCACTATTTTTGACTAAGTTAGGTTCAAACCATTATTTTTCAACCAGTTGTTCACCCGTTCTGGGAAGTTGTTTGCTTGTTCCGAGTGGTCGTTTCACCGTTCCAAGCATCCATCAACATTTTCTAAAAGTCATTATTTCATTGACCAAAACACAGGTTCTGCTTAGAACATCATTAGAGTCTGTATCTATCATCAAATCATGTAGACTTCATTTTGAGGGTTTTGATTTTTATGCAAAAACTTCCAGAGGCCATAACTTTTCACTCGAATGTGGGTTTTGGCTCAAATTTTACATGTGGTTGCATTATGAGGTGGCATGTGGATTCCCAACCGACCTTTATGCGGTTGGATCCCTTTTCAGCACATTTTCAAAACCTCAATTTTATCTTGACCCTCAAAATCACAATTTAGTATTTTTTTTCGATTTTTAAAAAATTATTTTTGTTAATAACTCTGAATGCATGTCTCAGATTTGGGATGTTAGTTGGCAATTCATCCTATCTTAGCATTGGGTATTTTTTTGGAACAAAAATTGGACTCTCAAATGTATGCCTATGAAGTTTCCTAAAATGGCAAAATTTGATCATTTTTGAAAACTGCCAAATCTAGCAAAAATATAATTGTCAACAACTTACGTCCTCTATTTAAAACCCTTTAACTTGGTTTCAAATCAATCATATCCTCTCATCCAATCCCAATTTTAGCCTTAATCGAAGCTTTAAACTAATCATAATCTAAGCTTTCATCCAACCCAAATCTGAGCTTTAACACGATCCTACTTCTAGATGTTGTTCACCCATTCCAGGAACTCGTTTTCCCATTCTGAGCAATGTTCCTTAGCCTCCTACATCCATTCACTCATTCCAAGTGATCTTTTTCCCATTTTGCAAATCCAACTAGCCGTTCTAAAGGTTAGCTTTATCCGGGACCCCGTTTGGGTCCGTTTTGGTGTCCGGTCGGATGCTTTTGGCTAAGTCTTTTATGTTTGGGCGGCCCTGACCCAGAGGGGTGACCCTGACCTCTATTTGGGTGGCCTTGACCTAGAGAGGTAGCCCTGACCTTCAAAACAGCTATTTTTACTATTTCGGGAAGCTATTCACCCATTCCGACAACCTGTTTCTCCATTCTGAGTGTTGTTCCCTTGTCCAGGATACCAAACCATCCATCTCGATCATTTGGCCGTCCACTCCGAGTATCCATTTATCTATTTTGAGCAACGTTACCCAGTTGTTTAGCTTTTTTAATTCAAAATTCAGCCAACTTTTTTCTTCTTGGGTGGCCCTGACCTTAAAAGGGTGACCCTAACCTCTGTTTGGGCGGCCTTGACCTCAAGGGGTGGCCCTGCCCTCCAAAATAGTCTTTTTTGGGAGCTCGTTTGGCTATTTTTGGACTTGTTCCTCATCATTATCTATTTAGGTGGCCTTTTCCTCCAAAGGGGCATCCTTGACCTCTATTTGGGCGGCCTTGACCTCAAGGGGTGGCCCTACCCTTCGAAACAGTCTTTTTTGAGACCTCGTACGACTATTTTTGGTTTTGTTTTTCATCTTTATCAATTTGGGCGGCCTTTCCCTCAAAAGGGGAAGCCTTTCCCTATAAAGGGGCGGACTTGACCTCAAGGGGTGGCCCTGCCCTCTGAAACAACCTTTTTTGAGACCCCGTTTGGCTATTTTTGGACCTATTTTTCCTCATTTTTTTTTTTTGGTGGCCTTTCCCTCCAAAAGGGAGACCTTGAACTACAAATCAGTAGCCTTGACCTCTATTTGGGCAGACCTCACCTCAAGGGGCGGCTCTACCCTCCAAAACAGTCTTTTTCGGGAGTCTGTTTAGTTGTTTTTGGACCTATTCCTCATCATTATCTATTTTGGTGGACTTTCCCTCCAAAGGGGTAGCCTTTCCCTATAAAGGGGAGGCCCTGAAATTTGGTTGGGTGGCCTTGACCTCAAGGGGCGGCCCTGCCCTCCAAAATAGTCTTTTTCAAGACCTCATTTGACTGTTTTTGGACCTGTTCCTCATCATTATCTGTTTGGGCGGCCTTGCCCTCTAAAGGGGCAGCCCTAACCTCTGTTTGGGTGGCCCTGACCTCAAGGGGTGTCCCTGCCCTCCAAAACAGCCTTTTTCAGCTCTCATTCATTAGTTGTTCACCCGTTTCGGCAACCTATTTTCTCGTTCCGGGTGCTATTCCCTTGTCCCGAGTACCCATCTCGACCATCCATCTATCTATTTTTAGTATCCATTTGCTCATTTTGAGCAATTTTTCCCTCTTTTCGACCAGTTATTCACCCATTCCAGCAACCTGTTTTCCCATTTCGAGTGTCATGCTCCTACTTCGGGCATCCGTTCATCCATTCTAATTATCTATCTACCTGTTTCAAGTGTTGACCATCCATTCATTTGTTCTAAGTATCTATTTTCCCATCCTAAACATCTGATCTCCCGTCCTAGGTATCCATCACATCCCATCATCTGAATCTGAGCTTTAATCCAATATCCCAACTTGAGCTTTAGTCCACCTACACCTTCCAATTTATCGTTCCATCGTCTAGTCCCCTCCATCTTCTCAATCCATATCCATTTTGTAGCCATCATGAATCCTTATCCCCCTCTCACATGACCAATAATAGTAGTCAAGGGGAATCTTAACTATGTTGATGACGATAACGAAAGTCTGGTTGATCATGAAGAGTGTTATATAGATCCCCTTGATGCAATCATTGCTAGCAAGCTCTCTCCAATCACCTCCCACAATCCAATCACTTCTCTGAACTATTTGTCCATGCCTTCATCCATAGTTAATAACAGTCCTTATGCTACCCTTGACAAGGGATATCCAACATCCTCACCATTGACATATTCATCATGTCCTCCCTCTCCACCTCTATCCTATCCAACATCCACATCCTCCTATGGTAATCCACCATCCCCATACTCCTATCCTTATCATCACCTCTACCTTAATCCCACATCCCAATCTTCTCATCCTAATCCAACACTCACCCATTCCTATCCACCATCCCAACATTCCACTTATCTTAATCCTCCATCTCAATCTTCTTATCCTAATCCATTATCCATATCCTTCTATGCCAAGCCATCATACATGGCTTCCTATGGTAGTTCACCACCTCAATCTTCCCATTCTAATCCAATGTCTGCACCTTCCTATCATAATCCCCCATCCCAATATCCTTACACTGATTCCACATATTTCCATCCTAATCCTCCATCCATGGCCTCCTACGAGAATCTGCCACCCACATCTTCTCATCTTAATCTATCATCCACATCTTCCTACTATCACCCACCATCCCAATCTCCCCAACCTAATCCAACATCTACATCCCCCTATCTTAATTCATCATCTGCATCCTCCTACATCACTCCCCCTTTCACCGCATTATATCTTAATCCTCCATCTAAACATAACCCACCTAGTCCTCCAACCACTCATAATCCTCCATCTAATCCACCCATTCACTCATCTACTCCTTCAATCCCTAATCCTAGTCCTTCATCCATCCCTAATCCTCCATCCATTCCCATCCACTCATCCAACCCTAGTCCACCAATCCCTAATCCTCCATCCACTCCCATCCACTCATCCAACCCTAATCCACCAATCCCTAATCCTCCATCCATTCCCATCCCCTCATCTAACCCTAGTCCACCAATCCCTAATCCTCCATCCATTCCCATCCACTCATCCAACCCTAATCCGCCAATCCCTAATCCTAGTCCTCCAACCATCCCTAATCCTCCATCCATTTCCATCACCCCACCTAATCCTACATCCCTTCCAAATGTCGTCCAAGGACTCATGAACGAAAAGACATCCCCAAATCCACATCTTGATTATGTGGCACAACGCCCTCCCACTCTATCATGTATGATCACTACTGATGAGGCCCTCCTCCATCCAATACCTATCACTCCCCTTACCATTCCTAACACTGTCTAAACGGTTGAACCGGTCAAACCCATCGAATCCATTGAATCCCCATCTTCTACTACTAGATCCACCCAATCCATTGAATACATTCAATCCCCTCCTCCCAATCCTAATATCCACAAACTTCAATCCCATGACCTTCATGAATCCTCCATCCTCCTATCTCCCCCAATTGAGGAGTCCCTCCAACACTCCTCGCTCGGCATGCCTCCCACACAAGATGAGTCATGCCAAGAGCTTGATCCAAAGCATACAAGCATATCCCCTCCTCCAAATCAAGATCCTTCCATCCCATCTACTCCATCTCAAGAACATAGTATTCTATCCATTTCATCTTAGGATTCCTTTCCTCAACTGAATCCTGATCCCATCATCCCATCCACCCCCTCTCAAGATCACCCTAGCTCATCTACTCCATCCCATGATCCCCTTTGTACTCAATATCCAATCACTCCATCTCATGAACCCTTATCACCCACTGCCATAAATCTGGATCCTTTCATACCACCTAATCCATCTTCGGATCCCTTGTCACTTCCCCCTCCAAATCAGGATGCTTCTCTCCCCTCATCTCCATCACACAATCCTCCATTGCACGATCCTCCATCGCACGATCCTCCATCACTGCCTGCCATCCCAATGCCACTGTTATATCACCTTGGTAACATTACACTCTTCCATGGTGGTCTTCTTGCAAGAGAAAAATAAAGTCTATGCACCACCTTTCCTCCTCCACCTGCTAACACTCTCGCATCATGCTTTCAAAATAATAAGCATCCTACCATAGATCACATGCTCGAGAACATGAACTATCAAGGAAAAGGTTTAGGCCTTCATGAGCAAGGAATGTTAGAGCCCATTCAGGTCAAAGAACATCTAGGTGCACATGGTCTTGGATATATCTCCCAAGACTCACATTCCAAAAATGTTGGTACAACCTCCATACATCCTAAGCGAGCCTCTTCCAAAGGAACGAGAGGCACTTCTCGTCGCTCTACCAAATCCTTTGTCGCCATCCCTCCTCCTCCATCGTATTATCACAAAACAATCGTCCATCTTCCTCCTTCATCCTCTAAGTCCATTTTGGGTCCTTATGCACCTCCATCCACCATAAAAAATCCAAAATTCATAATTCCTAATCAGGATCAACAAAGGCACCCTTCCATGCATGTTATCTCGCATCCTCCATCCACACATCCTCGTCAAAATCCTACATCTATCACTCCATCCACGTCTTCTCCATCTCCTCATACCCATCCCATTGCTCCTAAAAGAACTTTGGATGCCAAAGCAACAAGGCATAAATCCAAACATCCACATGAATCTAAAGCTCCTCATGTCCCCTTCAAAAGACATGTTGCAGAAAGAAAAATCAAATTCAAAAGCCAAATCAAACACATAGGCCACAAAGGCCCACCAATGCAAAAATCAAAACCATGTGGATCCCAAAGCAAAAAGAGGCAATACCTTCACATGAAAAATCCATGATGACATCCAAAGTTGCTATACCCAAAGCTAATAATTCACATCCTCCATCTCCTAAATCTTTTTTGGGTCCTTATGTCCCAACATTCCCTATCCCAATGCCTCCATTATCACCACATTCTCCACCCATCAACCCTCCTATCATTTCACATCTACCACATGTGCCAATGTTGGTCCTAAACACCTTCCCCCATCACACATCCACTCCATCGTTCCATCCATACACTTTCCAACATCCCATCCACCATCCCCCATATCTCCCCCATCAAATCCCTTTAATCCATCCTCTTACATAATCCATCCATTCTCATAAGGTTATACCAACATCCGCATAATTGCCTTACACATGGGCTCTTCTTTACCTCATCTAGAACTTGATGCTTGAGTCCTTCATCCATCCAATTTATCATTTTTCTTCCAAATCCATATCCTCATCCATCTTCACCCAAACTCAAAAAATTAAAAAATCAAAAAAGAAAATAGTAAAGAGAAAATCATTCATCCAATGATGAAAACTTGGCAAACAAGCACCTTGGATAAGTACCATGATGAAAACCTGGAAAATAGGAGTCATGCGTAAATTCCAAATCTGATCTCCTTCCACAATTGGGGGCAACTTCCACTTATGCATTCCTTTCCTCCATCTCCTACATCTACCTATCTTCCACATCTTACCCATCATCTCCCATTCATATCCCAGTCCCTCCATCTTCATTGTGATCTTGATAAAGATACGGGCACATATATATACATTCTTTGGACATCTCTTGGCATATTTTCCCCTCATCCACTATCATTTTCCTTATCCTCCCCATCTACTTTTCTGATCCATGCATCCTATCCACATCCATCTACCGTCCTTGCCCACCCATCCTACTACAATCCATATCCATTCACTCCTTTATTTCCCCATCCTTCTATCTTCCATCCCTCTTGCCTCATCACACATGACACATCTAGAGTGGGGGCATCTCCTTCTTTGTGTCTTAGTCCTTGGCGACACCATCCATCTCCCCATCCTTATCTTCCTATCTACCCATCCACTAGTCCTTTTCCATCTTTTCATCCTTATCTCCTCATCCATTTATCTACCCAGTAATCCATGTCATCTTTCCCAATCCTTATTCTTCTATCCATCTATCCTAGCATCTTTCTATCTCCCCATCTTTATCAATCCATCCATTTTCCTTCCATTTCATAATCCCTTGTCATTGGTATCTAGGTATAGGCTACCTCCATGCAATGCCATGCTATCTCACTATCATCACTCCTATCTATTTCCTACATCTTCCTCCTATCCTATCACTCTTCATCCTTCATCTATACATCCTCTCATCCTCCCAATTCATCTTCTAATAATCTAGATCACTATCCCATCCCTGAGCTTCACATAACCCACATCCAACATATCGACCATCCCATCTGCATGACCTATCTTGGCTCATCATATCTGCTCCATCCTTTTATCCATTTATCATGGTCATCTCATCATCCCTTATCCATTGTCTGTCATCGGTCTCTTGTCGAACTACGTTGCCCTTGCGCTTTCACGTAGGCAAGGTCAATCATTTGATCCACCCCCAGGGTTCTGTCTTTTGTCTGTCTTGTCCACTTCTATCATTTTTCTTTGGCCTTGTGTTGAACTACATTGCCCCTACTCTTTCACATAGGCAAGGTCAATCATTTAATCTGCCCCCGGGGTTCTATCTTTTGTTGGTCTTGTCATTTTCCATCGTCTATCTTTGGCCTGGTGTCAAACTACGTGGCCCCTGCGCTTTCACGTAGGCAAGGTCAATCATTTGATCCACCCCCTGGGCGTTTGTCCATCTGGTCTTCATCATCCATCAAGGTCTTCATTGTCCTCTTTCTGCTTTTATCCATGGTCCTTCATCGAACTACAAGGGCTCTGCGCTTTCACGTAGGCAAGGTTGATCTTTGATCAACCCTCGAGCCCCTAAGTCTTTAGGGTTTTTATTGTCTTGTGTCTTGTCATCCTATCATCTTGTCATGTCATCAAGTATGTCCCTATCCTAGCCGGTGCTTACAAACAAAGGTCACTAGTTTCATGAGGTTCAATCAGTTTCGGATATCCTACATCATTAATCAATCTTTTAGTTTAGCATCCATCTTTGGTCTCAACAGGACGTATCCTTCCTAACAGACCGCATCAACCCCATCCATCCTTTTGATCCTATGGCAAAGGATGTTTGAAACTTGATTGTGATCTTTTGATGTTTTTGGCATTTTGTTTATCATTTGAGCTCCCTATCATCACTTTTCAAGGCCGTCATGATCTATCATATTATGGTGTGTTTTGACTAGTTAACATAGGGGCATATCTTGATTTTTCTTTTGTTTGTTGTCTTCTTGGTTGACCCATGTAGTACCCACCAAGACCTCTGAGGTCTTGTGTTACGTTGGGGCATCTTTTTGTGCTTGTGGTTATCTCAATACCTAGCCCGACCAAAGTCATCGTGACTTTGGGGTATTGGGATAGCCTTCTTGTTTGTTGTGTTTGTTTATGCATTAGACACTAATCTTCCTTGGTTCCACATACCATGGTATCTGGTGTCTTATGCTACAACAAAAATCAGTGCTCCGAAAATGGCAACTTGCATCTTCCATTGCATTGCATCTTTACCTCCATCATCTTCATCTCACTTCTCCATCCAATCCTCATCCATTCACTCTCACACAAACCATCTAATCACATCTTTTATCTTGTTCTTAGCCTTGCTACAAGCCTTGACCCAATCATCATCATCATCATCATTATCAAGGGGTTGTATCCTTCCCTATCCTTGTGTTGTTCTAGGATGTATCTTTCCCTCATCAATAAAACTCTTATCAGGATGTATCTTTTCCTATCCTTGTGTTGTTTGGGGATGTATCATTCCCTCATCAACAACACTCCATCCATCCTCATTCCATCTTGGCTTGTCGCTTGACTGGGGCAACATCATATTTGTCCTGGAATCTATTTGTGCTTGCCTTTATCTCTTCATCCATCATTTTTGCATCATCTTCCCCATCTACCTTTGCATTATCTCATCCATTTTGGAAGCACATCCATGTTCTCTTAACCCCGCATGTCCTCTCGAGGGGGCATCCTCAATCCCTAATCTTTATCTTCATTCCCATCATCTTTCCTCCTAATCACTCCTCGAATGAGTGGGGCATCTTCACTAATCTAACCATCTTCTTCTAAGTGCTATATTTTAATTTTCTTTGAAATGATGCTACTTCGTAACACCATCTCAAAGAGGGGCAAAATGTAGAAACCTAAATTTGACCACTTTCATATGGTCATAATCCCATCATTTATTCATCTAATCCATCTATATTGATTAAATGACACATTTAATTAATATTGTCCCTTTTCTGTAACGTTCCTAAGGTATTTAATTTAATCAATTAAATACTTTATACATTAACCCACTTCATCTCTAAATTAAATAAATTAATCAATTTATTTAATTTAGTCAATTATCCTTATCATTTTTAATTCATTATTTCTCTCTCCTTGTCACATTCTCCATAATCTTTCACTAAACTGGATTAATTTAATTAATCCTCCATTAAGGTGTGCATATCCTTAATTAGGATTAATGTCACATCCTCCATAACTTGCCACTTGCTTCTAATCATCATTAATTAATCTAATCATTTGTTTGCACAATCCTAATCCTAATCACTTGCCCCTTTTAACATGTCCTTAACCTTCTTGGTACTTACTTTTTCTGGGTTGACCTCTTCCCCATGTGAATTAAAAATTCACACTTATTCCCCTCATGCATTTGTCTTCCCCATGACATCTCATATGTCACATCGTACCCAAAGTACAAAGACACCTAGAAGGAATCTTGTCTTACCCTTTGGTTTCTTCCAAAAAGTGAATCATTTTTATTCTTCCAAAAATTTCCCCTTCCCCATGTGATCATTGAGAGGTCACATTAGTCACATGCCAAGGTACTTGCAAGTACCTTGGGACCACATGGTCTCTTCCATTTCATTTGTACCCTTGTCCATCTCACCTTGTCCTTTGGACAACTCACTCGCCACATGTCCAAATGTGAGGGCTTGTGAATCCTCAACTCACCATAGCCCTCCATCTTGGCCATGGTGGCTCAATCTTGACCATTGAATTCTCTAAAAAATTTAACTTTTCCTATAAATACCCCCCTCTTCCTTCATTAAAGGGATGGATCATTATGCGTTCTTAGCTGACTTATGATCTTGAGCCATTTGAGCCTCCATAAGTTATTATCACATCATTTCATCCAATATCCATCTTAGCCATTTACATCTTCATCTTGCATTTTAAACATTTTGCATCATTTTTCCATCAAGGAGCACACATCAAAAACAACATCAAGGGCCAACCAAAGGATCGATTTGAGACAAGGTATAATCATATTGTTCAATTTTTATCTTGCTTTGTTTTGAATCCAACTAGGCTAATCATTTGATGTGTTAGGTGTCTTTGTATTCTTGCATTTTAGTTTCGGATATCCTGCATCATGTCACTCAACCAATCTATCCTCCATCTTTGGTCTCAATAGGATGTATCCTTCCTAACAGACCGCATCAACCCCATCCATCATCTTGATCCTATGGCAAAGGATGATTTGAAATTGATTGTAATCTTTTAATGCTTTTGGTTTTTGTTTATCATTTGAGCTCCCTATCATCACTTGTCAAGGATGCCATGATCTCTCATACTATGGTGTATTTTGACTAGTTAACATAGGGGTATATCTTGATTTTTCTTTTGTTTATTGTCTTCTTGGTTGACCCACGTAGTACCCACCAAAACCCCTGAGGTCTTGTATTATGCTGGGGCATCCTTTTGTGCTTGTGGTTATCTCAATACCTGGCCTGACCAAATTCATCGTGACTTTGGGGTATTGGGATAGCCTTCTTGTTTCTTGTGTTTGTTTATGCATTAGACACTAATCTTCCTTGGTTCCACATACCATGGTATATGGTGTCTTATGCTACAGAAAAAATTAGTGCTCCGAAAATGGAAACTTGCATCTTCCATTGCATTGCATCTTTACCTCCATCCTCTTCATCTCGCTTCTCCATAAAATCCTAATCCATTCCATCTAGCACAAACCATCTAATCACATCTTTGGTCTTGTTCCTAGCCTTGCTACATGCCTTGACCCAATCCTCATCATCATCATCATCAACGGGATGTATCCCTCCCTATCCTTGTGTTGTTCTAGGATGTATCGTTCTCTCATCAACAACACTCCATCCATCCTCAAGTCCATCCTGGTTTGTAGCTTGACTGGGGTAACATCATATTTGTCCTAGAATCTATTTGTGCTTGCCTTTATCTTTCCATATCATCATCCTCTCTCATCCATCATTTTTGAATCATCTACCCCATCTACCTTTGCATTATCTCATCCATTTCGAGAGCACATCCATGTTCTCTTAACCCCGCATGTCCTCTCGAGGGGGCATCCTCAATCCCTAATCTTCATCTTCACTTCCATCATATTTCCTCCTAGTCACTCCTCGAATGACTAGGGAATCTTCATTAAACCATCTTTTTCTAAGTGCTATATTTTAATATTCTTTGAAATGATGCTACTTCGTAACACCATCTCAAAGAGGGGAAAAAAGTAGACACCTAAATTTGACCACTTTCATATGGTTATAATCACATCATTTATTCATCTAATCCATCTATATTTAATTAAATGACACATTTAATTAATATCATCCCCTTTCCCTAAGGTTCCCAAAAGTATTTAATTAAGTACTTTATCCTTTATATATTAACCCACCTCATCGCTAAATTAAATAAATTAATCAATTTATTTAATTTAGTCAATTATCCTTTTCAATTGTTAATTCATTATTTCTCTCTCCTTGTCACATCCTCCATAACCTTTTCACTAAACTGGATTAATTTAATTAATCCTCCATTAAGATGTGCATATACTTAATTAGGATTAATGTCACATCCTCCATAACTTGCCACTTGCCTCTAATCATCATTAATTATTCTAATCATCTATTTGCACAATCCTAATCCTAATCACTTACCCCATTTGACATGTCCTTAAGTCAACCTTCTTAGTACTTACCTTTTTTGGGTTGACCTCTTCCCCATGTGAATTAAAAATTCACATTTATTCCTCCCATGCATTTGTCTTCCCCATGACATCTCATGTGTCATATCCTACCCAAAGGAAAAGGACCCCTTCTAGAAGGAATCTTGTCTTACCCTTTGGTTTCTTCCAAAACGTGAATTAAAAATTCACTTTATTGCTCCAAAGCTTTCCCCTTCCCCATGTGATCATTGACAGGTCACATCAGTCACATGCGAAGGTACTTGCAAGTACCTTGGAACCACATGGCCTTTTCCATGTCATTTGTACCCCTTGCCATCTCACCTTGTCCTTTGGACAACTCACCCACCACATGTCCAAATGTGAGGGCTTGTGAGTCATCAACTCACCATAGCCCTTCATCTTGGCCATAGTGGCTCAATTTTGACTGTTGAATTCTCTAGAAAATTCAACTTTTCCTATAAATACCCCCTTTTTCCTTCATTAAAGGGGATCCTTATGAATTCTTAGCTAACTTATGATCTTGAGCCATTTGAGCCTCCATAAATTATTATCACGTCATTTCATCCAATATCCATCTTAGCTATTTACATCTCCATTTTGCATTTTAAGCATTTTGCATCATCTTGCCATCAAGGAGCACACATCAAAAGCAACATCAAGGGCCAACCAAAGGATCCATTTGATACAAGGTATAATCGTATTGTTCAATTTTTATCTTGCTTTGTTATGAATCCAACTAGGCTAATCATTTGAGGTGTTAGGCGTTTTGTGTTTCTTTTGTATTCTTGTTTAGTTTGCATTTTAGATTACTACATTTTCTCCTTCACACTTACTAATTTGTTGAAATATGAATGATGATAGCTTTTTGGAATGGAAAGATTCCAGAATCTATAGTTTATGTGATTTGAGAACGAAGTGTTAACCCACGAGCTGGCCACTTGAGGGAAGTTAGCATAAATAGATAAGTATTTTACTGTTATATTATTTTATTTGTTAAAAATAGATAACTATTCGGTAGGAAGTAACTAAGTTTGTTGAGAGTCGAGTCTGAAGTTTCAGAGCACCATTGTTTTAGTTAGTGTGGGTTACTTTTTGTAGTTGTTAGAATCTTTTACTGTTTAAAAAGATGTTTCATAGTCTGTTCACTTATTTCTTTACTTCCGTAGAATATCAGTTGTTTAGTTTTCTTGTTTCCATGCTTTCTAGTTTAGTTGTGATGCTTTCTAAATTAGTTATCCTATGCTTTCTATCTTAGTAATTCCATTTTTCTCAGTTCTTAGAACATATTGTTTTCCAGCTAAGAAGTTAAATGGCCTTAGATTAAAATTGATTTCAATAGTTTGAATAAAAACAGAAAATATAAAGTGAGTTATCCAAGTCATCTTCTTCTGCAAACTGCCTTGGACACTACCTGGTTGACTAATTGACATTCTATATTCTAAATTAGTAGGACCTAACGATAGCCTATCACTTTTTGGCACTGTTGTCGAGGACTTAAAATAGCCTTTGTGCTTAAGTGTTATTAGGAGATGGTTTTTGATATCTCAATTTATGCCAAAAATTTTGTCGTTGACTTCCTCTTCTACATGGTAAGGAAAAGAGGCCCTCATAGATGATTTATACCAAAGACCCCCCCAAAATATGTACCAATCATACCTAGGGAAGCCCAAGGCTTAGATAACCACACTTCTGAAGAATTATTTGAGCCTATCCCACCTTAGGCTTTCCACTATTTACCTGACGAGCAACTGGCAGAACAACCAGTCATAGAGGAAATTTTCTTTGAGGAACAAACTTCTCCAAACATCATGGGAGATCGTAGAGTTGAACCTAACCACAATGAACCTTAATGCCCTCCTAGAACGTTTACTTATCCTATTACCTTAGATGTAGATGATGATACTACGATGAAGAACATTTCTCCAGCTTTCCTTCCAACCTTCTATGGCTTGTCCTCAGAAGACCCAGACCAATTTCTCTTTGAATTTAAGGTCTTATGTAAAACATATGACTATAAAAATGATTAGCAGACGCTGAAGCTTTTTCCTTCTACTCTAAAGGATTCAACAATGCACTGGTTTATGGGATTGGGTTCTGGTAGTATAACATCCTGGGGGTAAATGGAGAATGTTTTCTTGCAAAAATACCAAAGCTATTGTAGGGTGAGTGACCCGAAGGAAGAGTTGTTTAAACTGAGACAAAACAAGGACGAGAGTTTAGAGGATTATCTTGATAGGTTCCTCTTCATCTCTAAAAGATGTGGAGAAGCAGCCATTAGCGCTGAGATTTTCAAAACAATTTTTGTTAAAGGTCTTGATGATGATGCTAGAAGAAATCTTGATTTGATGGGGAAAGGTGATGTATCTCAACTAACCCTTGAGGAAATATGTGAGTTATGTCAAAATTTCTCTCGTACTTGGGGAGGAATCTACAAAACTAATATTTTTAAAGGGTCTAATGAGATAGGTAAGCTCCAAGAAGAAATAAAAAATCTGAAAATAGACATTCTCATTCAGTTGAATATCACATTACATGGTATACAAGCTAAAACTCACAACCCAGAGACCTTGTCAATCTATTGTCCCAAGTGTCAAAATAAACACCTATTGCGCGAGTGTCCTTTAGATAAAGTCGATGTTTGTCAACTTTGTGAGCACAACCATCCTATAAATCAGTGTGAGCTGATGTCTTATATTAAGAATAGTAAGAAAAAAACCATTCAAGTTGAAGAAGATCTAAATGCCTTAAACAAATGTCAAGGTGGTAATTTCTCTTATGGAAAAAATTCCAATCTTGCATGGAGACCACAAAATAACTGGGTTCATAATCAATGGACACCATCTTGGAATCAGTCATCTCCACTGCAACCTAACTAGGGAAATCCTTATTGGGGATCCCCCGAATGGGAAAACCAAATGTGGGGAAATCAGCAGTGGTCGAATCAACCACAATAATAATGGTACCAACAACATGTTGCCTCTCAATGGAATCAGGCACAGAATCAGTTTTATACTCAACCCAAGAGGAATCAATAACATAATTTGTTACCTCCAGCTCAAAACCCTCCTCTGAATGAGTAGGTGAACCAACTTCAGCTTCCAGCACAACTGCTTCCCAACCCTAATAATAATCACCAAAATACACCAGTCTATTCTACCGAACATGAAAATGTTACAAGGCTTAATGTGATACACGTCGAAAATGTGCAGTTGCACTCGGGTCGAACTCTTCAACCTCCAACTATTGAAGAAATAGTGGAGGAACCTGATCCTAAAATTCCAATCAAAGACATGTCGTCTAATCAAGATACCACTACCAAAGACAAAGAGCACTTTTCAGCAGCAGGAGCTGCTAACTTGTCTCGAGGGGAGGAAGGTCAGTCCTTGAGTCAACATAGGAAGGATCTCATTCCAAAGGAGAACATGGTGGCACCATATCTGGAACGTTTAAAGTCAATAACTCTAAAAGATACTCCAAAAGTATCCATGGCTTCAGAGACTACATTAATCCAGGAGATTAAGCAATTGCAAATTGAAGTTCCTTTATTGCAAGCAATAAAGGAAATTCACGAGTTAAACCAGTTAATCAAACAACTATGTATTAAAACGCCAAGTAGGAAGCCAAAAAAGATAAATATCATTCATATTGATGGCTAGTTAGCTTATTTTCTATCTAGAAAGTCTATTGCTCCAAAATACAATAATCCTGGAAGCCCACTTATAACTGTTACAATCAACGATATAGCAATACCAAACACACTAGTGGATCTTGGGGCAGCTATTAACGTGATGATTGTGGATGTAATGGAAAAGTTAGGACTAACTGATTTACCTCCTACAACCATAGTCTTAGAAATGGAAAATCAGTCTATAGCCATCCCAAAAGGAATCATTAAAAATATCCTCGTCAAATTTGATGAATGGGAATATCCAGTCGATTTCTAGGTAATTCAATTGCTTACACCTAAAGATAGTTATCCAATAATTCTTGGGAGACCTTGGTTGGCCACAGTTGCTACTAAGATTGATTAAAGAGAAGAGGGAATGACCATTTTGCATGGTCAAGACAGTAAACATTTATTCTTATATCCCCTGCTAAACCAACTGAGCATAAAATATTTGGGTTGATGAACCAAAAGAATCTAGTGGTCCTGACAGTTTGGCCTCTCTAGCCATGGTAGTAATTAAACAACATGGAGAAGAATTGGAGGAAGAGTTAGTAAGCGATGTAGCACACCTTGCTATAACCCTGAATGAGGAAGAAATGATGGATGCTCAAAGAATTTTTGGACAACCAATTGATATAAGCGGGATGGAGCAAAGCTACGCTACGATGGGAATTTCTTGTCCCTTAGCAAACATGATTCTCAGAACAAGTCATTTCTTTGAAGATATCACAAGGTTTCACCAAATTATATCATCACTTTGGTCCATCTCGGAACAAAATCAATCATGCTATTACTAGGAAAAACTTTGAACATCAATAGCTGGCTAACAGAAACACAAGAGGATAGGTTATTCAATGTATCGGTAAAAATGTCTAAAGCTTTTGCTTGGGATTATACGGACATGAGGGGAATTCACCTAAGTGTTTTTACTCATCACATCTATACTGACACCAGTATAAGGCCTGTTCACCAGCTTTAGAGGAGACTCAATCCTACATTAAAGGATCTGGTCAAAATTGAAATTGAGAAACTCCTCCGTGTAGGATTTATTTATCCTATCTCTGATAGTAAGTGGGTATCACCTATGGTGGTTGTGCCCAAGAAAAATGGAAAGTGGGGAATATATGTAGACTATAGAGACCTCAACAAATCCACTCATCTAGATTATTTTCCCCTACCATTTGTTGACTAGGTTCTGGACAACTTGGCTGGAAGGAAATATTTCTCCTTTCTAGATGGATTTAGTGGTTACAAGCAGATACACGTCACCCCAGAAGACCAAGACAAGACCATGTTTACTTTCCCTTGGGGCACGTTTGCATATAGAGTGCTTCCCTTTGGACTTTGTAATGCTCCAGCGACTTTTTAGAGAGTCGTTCTTGCTATATTTTATGCTCTTGTTAATGACTATGTAGAGGTCTACATGGACGACTTTACAGTCTATGGGTCAACATATGATGAAGCTCTTTAAAACCTAGACCAAGTTTCACAAGTTTGTGAGGAAAATAGACTATCCCTTAGCCATGAAAAAAATTTAATAATGGTAGAACAAGGAATAGTCTTGGATCATCATATTTCCTCTGAGGGAATAAAGGTCGACCCCAAGAAAATTGAAGTCATCCAATAGTTGACTATCCCTCAAGCACAAATAGATGTTCGAAGTTTTCTTAGACATGCTGGTTACTACAAAAGGTTCATAGAAGGCTTCAGTAAAATTGTGGCTCATATGTTCTTTCTTTTACAAAAAGAAGTAGAGTTCATGTGGACACCTGAGTGTCAGCAATCATTTGAAACAATTAAAGAAAAGCTTGTCTCTGCTCCCGTATTATGAGGGCCAAATTGGAGTCTTCCTGTCCATATCTATGCAGATGCTTCTAATGATGCTATTGGTGTAGTTCTGGGACAAGAAGATGAGAACAGTGGTAAATATGCCATATATTTCATCAGTAAGAATCTTACATCTGCGGAGAGAAACTATACAACAATAGAGAACAAATTACTAGTTGTTGTTCATGCCATTAAAAAATTCTGCCACTATATTACGCGATATAAGGTTACAGTTTATATGGACCATTCAGCTATAAAATACCTAATGAACAAACCTATAGTTAATGGTTGAATTATGAGATGGTTATTACTCCTTCAAGAGTTTAATGCTACAATTCTTGACAAACCATGGAAATATAATGTAGTATCAGATTTTATGTTATGAATCAAACATGAAGAGGGTAATAGTACTCTTGTACAGGATGAGTTCCCAGATGAAAATATGTTTGCAGTTTCTATAAAATCACCCTGGTGCGCAGATATCACTAACTATTTAGCTGCTTTAGAGGTACTCCCAGGATTCACAACTAAGCAAAATAAGCGAATTATTAGGGAAAGTGCCCCATTCAAATGGATTAATAGAATGTTATTTTGTTGTGGGCCCAATATGGTCTTAAGAAGATGTGTGAGAGCGGATGAAACCTACAGCATTCTAATGCCTTTCACGATGATCCTTTGGGAGGGCACTACTCTGCGAAGAGAACTTCCCATAAAATATTAGGCATTGGATGCTATTGGCCTTTAATGCATAAAGATATTAAGAACTATGTTCATCATTGTGATGAATGTCAGAGAGTAGGAAGACTAGCTACTTCTTCGGAAATACCTTTACTACCACAGATAGTGCTTGAACCATTTGAGAAATGGGGTTTAGATTTTATCGGACCCATAGATCCTTCCTCTCAAGGGAAAGAATACATATTGGTTTGCACCGATTACGTAACAAAATGGGCAAAAGTTCAAGCCTTACGAGTAGATAGGGAAAAGCAAGTCATGGACCTCCTCTATAATAAAATCTTCCTTCGATTTGAAGCCCCTCAAACTATTGTTACTGACCAAGGACCACAATTTATGTTCAACGTTCTCTTGGAATTCACCAACCATTTTCAAGTAAGCCATAGGAAGTCATCACCTTACCACCCTCAGGCAAATGGCCAGGTGGAAGTAACTAATAGAGAAATTGAAAACATTTTAACAAAAATAGTTTCTTCAGGAAGAAAAGATTGGGCGAGAAAACTCCTTGAAGTTGTATGGGCATACAATACAACACAGAAATCCATGACTGGATTCAACCCCTATGAGCTCATTTTTGGAAAGAAACCTCTTCTTCCCATTGATTTTGAACTATAAACTCTAAGAACATCTATGGAACTAGGTTTGGATTTAAAACGAGGCCCCATGTTGAACGAGTGTTGCAACTAAGTGAATTGGATGAGCTTTGCCTAGACTCTGTCCATCAAACTGAATTAATTCAACATCAATGAAAAGTGTGGCACGACAAACATATTAAGGAGATGAAGTTTCATAATGGAGACTGGGCCCTACTATTCGATTCAAGGTACAAAGATCATAGAGGAAAGCTTAGGACTCATTGGTTGGGACCTTATGAGTTTTTTGAAGTCTTTTCGAATGGAACTGTTTGGTTGAAACCAATTGATGGTGACACACGAACCCTCTTAGTTAATGGTCATCGCTTACGTGTCTAATATAAGTCATTCAATAGGGAAGAATTCTCAAGAATGATGGAAATGTAGGGCAAGGTCCAATGTGTTGACTCTCCCAAGGCCGAGTGTATTTGGTAAAATTGTGCTCTTAAAAATTAAAATATATATATATATATAATTTCAAAAATGTGTAATAAAAAGACATGTATGCCAAGATATGTTTTTCATTAATTTTTATTCTTTTGGACTTAGCTAATATTTATTTCATATTGCAAGACTTCTTATAAAGGAGGAAAATAACTTCTGGAGCACCCTCCAAAGATGCTCCAGAACGTTATGATCCTAATGCCCGATGCTTTGGAACTTGTACTAAACTTGTCATGACAAAGAGGCATTCTTGCACTAAGGTTCAAAGCTCCTTAAGTTCCAAATTATTAAGTCTTATCACTCCACCTTCATTCTATTGCTGCTCCGGCTGCATCTTTCGACAATGCTCTGGAACCTTCATTTTGTTGCTGCTCTGGCTGCATCTTTCAGCGATGCTTCAGAACCTTCATTCCGTTGCTGCTCCGACTGCATCTTTCGATGATGCTTCGAAACCTTCATTTCATTCCTTCTTTGGTTGCATCTTTCAGTGATGCTCCAGAACATTCATTTCATCGTCATCCTAGTTATGTCTTCCATGGATGCTTCAAAACTTGTTTTCCCTCTCAGTCACAAATACAAACCTCTTGTGTGCTCTAAACTTATGCACTAATTTCGAGCATGATGTCAATTACGTACTCTAGAACTTTTTCATTCGTATTCTGCCACCTTTCTCATAAATTCAAAATTTCACGATACATCCATCATCATATCTTATACACTTGTCTTCCTATTTTGTTTTTTATCATAAATAACGCCACCAAGTCCTGCAGTCCTCATTAATAGCTTTGTCATCCATAAAATTCCACATTCACGCCATAATAAATCCATCGTCACCTCATCCAATACCTTCACATCATCTTGTCAAATCTATAAGGTACGAGATCTTCAAACGATCACAGAATGCAAGTAAGTACTAATTTTCGCTTTAAGTAGGTAGTTATTTTCAAATAAAGAATGATTAATTGGCACGAACTTCACTCCCAATTTAGCAACTTGTGCCACTCAGTGATCAACTACTTGTACGGCAAGCCTTTCGCATGCCTTCATGAAGATTTAAAATCATTGCTTGGTGAGCTA
The DNA here is from genome assembly GCA_007115665.2 of Sequoiadendron giganteum. Lineage (NCBI taxonomy): Eukaryota > Viridiplantae > Streptophyta > Pinopsida > Cupressales > Cupressaceae > Sequoiadendron > Sequoiadendron giganteum. Next base: position 409,565,251 of record CM021110.1, on the reverse strand, counting down.
CAAACAGGACAAATAAGTTATTCCAGAGGCAATATTTTCAAAAGTGTTGTGTGAAAGCCTTGGGTCGTGATTGAAATATTTTATAGAGAGGGAAAATATTAAAATGGGGAGTGGTAAAAAGAAGTCAGATCCAAATCCAGCCGACTTTTTTGGATTAAGCAGTATCTCTAGACTGTTCGAAGAGGCTGGATGGTTGGATTTTATCAGAAAATTCGAAGGATATGATGAAAAGCTGGTGAGCTCCTTTGCTGAAAACTACTTAAATAGAGAAGTGATACTTCATGGAAAGCATTTCAAGGTGAGTCCTAAAATCATTTCCCATTTGTTTGGGCTCAAAAATTTAGGTATTAAAATAAAAGAAACCTCTCGGATAACGTACCAAAAATTATCTAAATTATTTGTTAGAAAGGGAGACCCTCACCCCATGGTAGTAATTAGCACCAGCGGATAGAATAAGGGGTTCCAGAGGACCTCCATTCTAGAGCCCTAGGGTACTGTCATTGCTTGGATCATCAAATATTTTATTTGTGAAGGTCAAATAGCTATTGTAGTAGGACCTGCTTTCCGAATGCTGATCCATTTGCATCATGGGAAAGAGAACCCTGCTCTTAGGGTAAATTTGCCTGAATTTTTTTATGACTCTTTAAACACTTCCATAGAAAGATATAAAATAGGGTCTAGGCCACAGAAACATCACGGTTTAATTCAATTTATTTGTAAATACCATTTTTGCAAGAAATCCGAGGGAAAATGGGAAAAGTTTTTAAAGAAAATGGACAAGTCTTTAATTAGAAAAACATTAGAACTAGGGGAATCGTCTCACCGAATTACTTCACCATCTAGAGTAATTTCCCCTAAGGGCTCTCCAGCTCTGAAAGCTTCTAATCCCACCACCCCTGGTGAGGAAGTGCCAAAATTTTTAATTAATGAATTCAAAACCCCTGATTTTCCAGTGCAATTCAAGCTTGTTTAATTTGATTTAAGTAACCCTAGAAGGAAAAGAAAAAGGAAAAATAGGACACCTATCACCTTCCAAGGTTTTCCTCCATTAAGAAGAAGTAAACGCCTAGCCTCTGAATTCTTTGAAACCCTAATGCAGGGTATGGAGGGAAGTTCCCAAAAGAAAAAGCCCAAGCGGCCATCTAAACCTGTTGAGATTTCAGATCCTGCCATTGTAGAGGAAATACCTCTAGAAAAAGAAGATTTAGTTGAAGAGTTTCCTTCCCACTCTGCATTTGTGGAGGAGGTCTTCACTAAAGAAATTTAGGGAAAAGAATAGGAAGGAGATGATGGTATTCCAAGTAATTTGTCCCCTATTATTAATAGAATTATTGAGATAGTTGAAACAAAGGATGACACTACAGAAAAAGAGAAATGTAAAATAGAAATTGATAATTTAAAGAATCAATTGTACAAAAGTAATGAAAAGGTTGAATTGCAAAAAGAAGAATTGATGGTGCAGCAGTAATAAATAAAAGGAATCAAGAAATATAGGGTTTGAAACTACAATTACAGGAAAAGGACACAATAATTTATAAGATGAAAGAACAAATGCAAGATTTGAGTCAAGAGCATACAACTTATAAAGTTGACATTGCAAGAAAGAATACAAAAATTGAAAGGATAAAGAAAAAAATTGTGCTTATGCTCTCAGCCTTTGAAGAAGATAGGAAAACAAAAAGTGAAGAATTAAATGCTTCCATCAATAGAGTTGTAGAGCTAGAACAAGACTTAGCGGAATGCACTGGGAAACCAAAGATGGAATCCAAAGAAATCCAAATTGAGCTGGTCATAACCAATTGGTTCCAGGTTCATATTCCCCCACTATTAATGAAATGGATGGAACAGTGTTATTTTTTAAGAAACATTCAAACTAAGAATTACAAGCTGAAGAAAGAACCGGTACTCCTGAAGGAGTCATTTCATAGGGCATACAGAGGAAAACAGGATGCATGTCAACTTGTTGACTGTTTATTAAATTGTACAAGGCCATCTAGATTGTACTTCATGTTTTTAAATGAGCAATGGATAAGATGGAAATTATTTAGAATCTAAAATGATTAGCCTTACGAGCCCAATGATAAAGAATTTGTTAAGATATATGTAGAGTCAACCCCTGAGGATCAAGATTTGATTTTTGAATTATTTTTTCATGATTTATTATTAGAAAATCACACAGATTTATTTATCAATTTTTTTGTTGGAGAGGTAGAATTAAGAGCTCTTTTATCCACCATGAGAAACTAGGCTCATTGGCAGGAGTGTACAAACGCGTTTGCACAGGCAGAAAAGATAGTGAGTCTGCAAATAAGGTCCCCAAATTCTAGGCCTGGTGGTTTCAAAGACACATTTTTGTCTCTCCTTCTTAATGACAAGATGAAAGAAAAGTATGATGACAGCCTCAGGTAGTGTTACAATAATTTTATGAATCATCGGCAGAAATTGATTGGGAAAGTTTGGCACACTTGTGAAGAGAGGTTCACTCCATTACCTGCTTACCTCAAGAAAAGAGAGGTCATTTCCCCTCTTAATCTCAGGTGGTCTTTTAGAAGAGCTGATGCTTTAGTTAAAATCATGAGAACCCTTAAGACAAACTAGATGGGAATGAAATGCAGGCCTCCTTTGCTACTTAATTCGCCTCCTGCTTTCAATGTTTCAACTGATCAAAATGACAAACTTTTTAATGAATGGAGAGAGAGTGTGATATTTCCCAGAGGGTTCATCTATGACCCTAAAGCTTTTGATGCAATAGCAAGAGAGGTACATGATCTCAGTGCCCTATATGAGGAGTGGAATAAAACTCATGGTTTTAACTATGGAGCAGGAGGACCCACCAAGAATTAGGTGGGGGAGGAAATGATGAGGTAAAAATAACCTCATCATAATAAAATCTGAAAAGCTTACTTTTACAAACTCAATCCTAAGTCTATGCCAATTTATTAAACTTTAGGAGAAATAATTGCTTATTTTAAAGGAAAATTATGCAAACTTTCTTTCTTATGATCAATTGAGGAAATCTACCAATGCAGGTTTAATGGGTTGACTTGAGTGTTTTTGTAGGGAATAATCAGTCATCAAGCAACAGTTACAAATGTTGAACTAGCACGTGCCTTAAGTGTGGTAAAGGATAGATGTTGCGAACCTGCTCTTCAATATCGGGATGATGAACCGAAGATTTAGTTTTTGTTTCTTTAAATTTTGTTACCAAAAACTTCATGGCTCATCTCGAGCCTTCTATATGTTTATGAGCTTTAAAGACATGAAAGTTAGTTTTAAGTTGTTGAAGACTTTTTCAATGGCTATCCACACCATCTAGAATCTAGGATTTAGTTATAAGTCATCTATAAAAATGTAACTTCAAAAGAGATAAAGATGAGAGACTGAATGGTAACGTTATGTTGCTTATACGATTTCTGAATACTGATGAATGAAAGAACTTTCTTCTGTTACTTACTAAGTTGTTGAACTCTGAATGATGATAACTGCTTGTAATGGAAAGACTCTAGAATCTATAGTTTATGTGATTTGAGAATGAAGTGTTAACCTGCGAGCTGGCCACTTGAGGGAATTTAGCTTAAATAGATAAGTATTTTACTGTTATATTATTTTATTTGTTAAAAATAGATAACTGTTCAGTAGGAAGTAACCAAGTTTGTTGAGAGTCGAGTCTGAAGTTCTGGAGCATCATTGTTTTAGTTAGTGTGGGTTACTTTTCATAGTTGTTAGAATCTTTTACTATTTAAAAAGATGTTTCATATTTTATTCACTTATTTCTCTACTTTTGTAGTTTATTAGTTGTTCAGTTTGCTTGTTTCCATGCTTTCTAGTTTAGTCATGATGCTTTCTAAATTAGTTATCCTATGCTTTCTAGCTTAGTAATTCTAGTTTTCTTAGTTCTTAGAACAAATTATTTTCTAGCTAAGAAGTTAAATGGCCTTAGATTAAAATTGATTTCAATAGTTTAAAGAAAAATGGAAAATATAAAATGAGTTATCCAAGTCATCTTCTTCTGCAAATTGCCTTGGACATTGCCTGGTCGACTAATTGACATTCTATATTCTAAAGTAGTAGGACCTAACGATAGGTGTATAGGTGGGATGAAGGAGATGGATGAAGGGGATGCATAGGTGGAAGTTGCCCCCAAGTGTGGAAGTAAATTGGATGGGGAATTTAAACATGATGCATGTTTTCCAATTTTTCATCATGGTACTTATCCAAGGGGCTTATTTTCCAAGTTTTCACCATTGGATGAATTTTTTTATTTTTAGTTTTTTGGATTTTTAATTTTTGGATAGGATGTAGATAAATGAATTTGGAATATATGTGATAAAGGGGATGGATGAAGGACTCAAGCATCAAGTTCCATATGAGGTAATAAGAGCCCATGTTTGAAGCAACTATTGGATGTTGGTACAACCTTATTAGAATGGATGGATTATGCAAGAGAATGGATTAAAGGGATTTGATGGGGGAGATATGTGGGATAATGGATGGGAAGTTGGAAAGTGTATGGATGGAATGATGGGGGAATGTTTTCAGGACCAACATTGGCACATACGATAGAGGATGTGAAATGATAGGAGGATTAATGGATGGAGAATGTGGGGATAATGGAGAGTTAGGATAGTGAATTTTGGGACATAAGGACCCAAAATAGATTTAGGAGATAGAGTATGAGGATGTGTAGCTTTAGGATTAGCAACTTTGGATGTTATTACAGATTTTTTATTTGAAGGCATTGCATTTTTTCTCTTTGGGATCCACATGGTTTTGATTTTTGCTTTAGTGGGCCTTTATGGCCTATGGGTTTGGTTTTGATTTTGGATTGGATTTTTCTTTTCTTCAACACATATTTTTAAGGGGACATGAGGAGCTTTAGATTCATGTGGATATTTAGACTTATGCATTTTTTCTTTGGCACCCAAATTTCTTTTAATAGAAATGGGATGGACCGTATGAGGCGATGGATGATGTGGAGGAGACATGGATGGAGCGATAGAGGTAGGATTTTGATGATGATGTGTGGATGGAGGATGTGAGATAGCATGCATGGAGGGGTGACTTTGTTGATCCTAATTAGGGATTATGAGATTAGGATGTTTATGATGTGTACTAGGGCTAGGTGATGGATGGATGAGAGGGTGAAGAGGATAAGATGAAAGAGATGATTTTGGGATATAAGGGCCCAAAATGGACTTTGTATATGGAGGATGTGTGAGGGTTGATGGAGGGACATAAGAACCCAAAATAGATGCAGTATATGGAGGATGGGAAATGGTGGATGGAGGGACATAAGGACCCAAAATGGGCTTGGAGGATGAAGGAGGAATTTGGATGGTTGTTTCGAGGTGATATGATGGAGGAGGGGGATGGCAAAAAATGGTTTGGTGGAGTGATGGGAAATTCCCCTTATTCCTTTAGAAGAGGATCACTTAGGATGTATGGAGGTTGTACCAACATTTTTAGATTGTGAGTTTTGGGAGATATATCCAAGAACACTTGTACAAGGGTGTTATTTGACTTGGATGAGCTCTAAAATACCTTTCTCATGAAGGCCTAAACCTTTTCCTTGATAGTTCATGATCTTGAGCATTCGATCTATGGTAGGATGCTTGTTATTTTTGAAACATGATGCAAGTCCATTATTAGGTGGAGGAGGATGGGTGGTGTACAAGCTTTGTTCTTCTTCTACAAGAAAACCTCCATGGATGAGTGTAAGGGTACTAAGGTGATATAAAAGTGGTGTCAAGATGGTAGGGTCAGGTGGCGATGAAGGATCATGAGATGGAGATGATGGGATGACGACATCTTGATTTAGAGGAGTGATTGATAAGGGATCGGGAGAGGGATTAGGTGATATGATAGGATCTGGATTGGTGGCAGTGGGTGATAATGGCTCATGAGATGGAGCGATTGGATCTTGGATGTGAAGGGTATCATGGGATGGAGAAGATGAGCTAGTGTGATCTTGAGATGGGGTGGATGGGATGGTAGGATCATGACTTGATTGAGGATAGGGATCATGAGATGGAATGGATGGGGCTATACGATCTAGATATAGAGTAGATAGGATGGCAGGATCTTGATTTGGAGGAGGGGATATGTTGGTATGCTTTGGATCAAGCTCTTGACATGACTCATCTTGTGTGGGAGGCATGATGATGGAGGAGTGTTGGAGGGACTCCTCAAGTGGGGGATATGGGAGGATTCATGAAGGTCATGGGATTGGATTTCGGTGATACCAAAACTAGGGGGAGCAGATTGGATTTGGGTGTCTTCAATGGATTGGGTGGCACTAAGAATAGGTGATGGGGATTCAATGGGTTCAACTGTTTGGGTGGTGCTAGGAGTGGTAATAGTAATGATAGATGTGGGATGGAGAAGGGCCTTATCGATGGTGGTCGTACATGAGGAAGTGGTATTGGATGGATCCACGACATCAAGATGTCAACTTGAGGATGCCTTCTTTGTCATGAGTCCTTGGACGACATCTAGAATGAGGTCTTTAGGAATTGTAGATTTAGGTGGGGTGATGGGAATGGATGAAGGATTATGGATGAGTGGAGGAATAGGATTAGGGATTGGTGGATCAAGATTAGATAAGTGGATGGGATTGGACGTAGGACTAAGAGGAAGTGGAGGATTAGGCGTGGTGGGTGGATCAAGATTAGATGGATGATTAAGGTAGGGTGGATTGGAGGGAGCATTAAAATATAATGGAATGGAGGGTGGAGTGATACAGGAGGATGTGGATGATGAATTAAGACAGGAATATGTGGATACGAGATTTGGTTGGGAAGATTGGGATAGTGGATTAAGATAGGAGGATATGAAAGATGAATAAGGATGGGAAGATTTGGATGGTGGATTAAAATAGCAATATGTAGATGATGGATTGACGTTGGAGAAAGCGAATGGGGAATTAAGGCAAGAATATTGGGATGGTGGATTAATGTGGGAAGATATGGATGTTTGATATGAAAGAGATGTAGATGAAGGATATGATGGATATGTGGAAGGGGAAGATACTAGATATCCCTTGTCAAAGGCAGCATAATGATTGTTATTAGGTGTGGATGAAGGTGTGATAGGATAGCTCAGAGGAGTGATTGGATTTTGGAAGACAGTTCGGGAAAGATTTTTAGTAATTATCACATCAAGGGGATCTATATCATACTCATCTTGATCAACAAGACTTTCATTATCATCATCAACATAATTGGGATTCCCCTTGACCACTATTTTTGGTTGTGCAGGAGCAGGATAGGGAATCATGACATTGGATTCGATGAATTTAGATTGAAAAAATGGGAATAGATGATTAGAAGAAAATAATAGATGATGACAAGATAAATAGAATGGATTAGAAGAATTTGTAAGAAGGGATCTTAAGAGTTTTTCGATACCAGAAGATCTTGGATGTGGAGGGACTACAGCTCAGATTGGGATGTATATTAAGCTCGAATTGGGATTTGATTTAAGCTCATATTAGGATTGGATGGAAGCTTAGATTAGGACTAGATTAAAGCTTAGATTATGGTCTGGAACAATCCAGGAGTGACAGGATTAGGAAAAACTGAAAATCAAAATTTTCAATTTTTTTTTTTCTATGTTGTAGTAAATCACATTTTCGAAGGTCTTCAAAGTGGAATTTATGGTTGAAAGTTGCGTCGGTCCCTAAAAATGGGTTGTTGAAGGCACACTTTTTTAGGGACTGAATTAGTACTCTTTGAGACCTTTCCAAAGGTGTAAACAGTTTTGAAGTTTGAGCACCGAGTAGAAAGTTATGACCCTAGCAAGTCAGGGTAAATAAATTCCTAGTTTTTCTTTGAAAATTTGATGGTTTGAGGATGAATAGGAAGAGGAGAAATAATTGGATTATTATTTTAGACTTGGAAAGGTGCAAAATAATTATGATGAGAAGGATTGACTCTCTAGATTTTATATGGGGAGCACATACACCTCTATGTGGCACAAATTATCCTCTTCAGGTCACGACTTTGCCTATTCAGGGAAAACAAATTCGCCTCTATGCTGATCAAATTCACCTAACTGGAAGAAGAAAATTTGCCTAAGTCTGAAGGCCAGATAAGAAATAGGTGAATCCGCAAAGAAAATTCACCTATCTCTGATAGGTACACAAAAATAGGTGAACTTGTGAGGAAAATTTGCCTAGAACTTGAGGGGTACACTATCATCGGGTGAATTTGATAAGCAAATTTGCCTATCTAGGTGCAAATTTGCTAAAACACTTGAAAAAATTTCCCCTAAGACAAGCGGGATTGCCTAAATTTTGGGAGAGAAAAGGAGAATGAGCAGACTCAATCAGCAAAATTTCCCAATGGCGTGACAAATTTGCCTATTCTGAGGGAATGGGAAAATTCGACAGACAATGACTTGGATGGGAAGACAAGATCGCCCCTACAGGAAGAAAATTTTCCCAAGGGGATGACAAATTTGCCTATTCTACAGGAACAGGCGAATTTGACGAGGAAGACTAATAGACTCGCCTAAGGGATGGACAAACTCACCTGTTCCAAGGAACATGTGAAAATGGAGTCGCCTAAAATGGAACCCACAAGAAAATTTACCTTTGAAAAAGGAAAATACGCCTAAAGGGATGACTCAAACCTAACTCAAACACAAAATTTCCCTTTTGTAGGGAAAAATCACTTGTCTACAATGCAAATTCGCCTCTATAAGGGGAAAATTTGAATATGAAGGCAAGGGCTGACTATGGCAAAGGACAGAAGACACAGTAAAAATAGATAGGAGGTTGAGCTAACTCAACTGAAAATGAAAGCACTGGTATTGCACAGAGAAGACACGTTAGGCAGCACAATCCTAAGGTTAGTGATATAGGTTTACAAACTTGATGTAGGCCCACCACCTTGAGCGGACAACCCAAGGTTAATAGTCTATGATATCGAGATGGTTCTCTGGAGCACCCTTTCTCACGAAGGTGGATAGCTAGCATTCTAATGGCACAGGGTCATCAATGAACACCACAGGATCACCTTCATGCTCTCACTCAAGGACTATCGTAGTCCACCATGAGGATTCATATCTCAACCTAAGGGAGTACGTGGTGAGTAATTTTGGGGTATGATTTGCATCACCTGTACTACACCAAGTCGTGACTAAAACATGGGTCTCTATCTGGGCTATAAAAGGCTATCTCATGCATCCTCGATATACACAAGGTACATGAGAAACAATCATGAACACCAGCCCATCACAAGCATGAGTCAGGAGCCCTAGCGAGGTACTGGAAAATTAGACCAACTTTGCATGTCTTATCTAGGTATCACCCTAACTTCGACACTTCGCTAGACACAATGTGACTGGATTGGGGTACAACTTTCATTCTCCCCCCTTTATATACCCCGTCAATAACATGTGGATGGAATCATCCCTCGAGTGATAAAATCTCAGGAAGGTCCCGCTAAAGGAAGAAGATACTAGATGCTTCGGTTGGTCCCCAGGCTCGCACATACCACAAGGGGAGAGTTTAGATACACTAGCACCTCCTAGGTAGACTAGACTGGACTAGAGAAAACTGTGATTTCTCATCACCCAGGGTCGCCCAAAGGTACAAGAGGAGTGGATATGTCAACAGCCTACTCCCAAGCACAACAAACAATGTAAATTGACCATTTAATTAATCTATGTGTGCCTAGCTAGTATGAAAATCAACAAACAAACTACCTAATGGGGTCTTGGGAAAATGAGGACAAGTTGCATAATTTATTAGTGAAATCGCACACACACAAACAAACAAGTTATCTGATTAGTACACGAAAGCAAAATCAAATGAAATTGTAAATCAAAAACTTTAAGTCTTGGGTTCACCTCAAATTCACCCCTATGTCAGGAAAATTTTCCCTTTCTACTTGTCAAATTTACCTGTCTTAGCAAATTCACTTTTTCTTCTAGTCAAATTCACCTGTCCTTGAAAATTCACCTTTTCTTCTAGTCAAATTCATTTGGCTTGGAAAATTCACCTTTTCTTTTAGTCAAATTCACCTGTCTATAAGAATAGGAAAATTTTCTCTTGCCTCTATTGATCTTAGATTCACCTGTCTATTAGGAGCCTCCACGAATTCACCCCTAGTATCAAGTTCACCTATTCAGTACAGGAAAATTCGCCCCTAGTATCAAGTTCGCCTATAGGAAAATTCGCCTCTGTAATAGTCAAATTTTCCCATCGAGGTGATTTCGCCTCTACGTCAAAGTATGAACCTGCAAAATTCAAACAACAAAAAATGTAAAAGTGCAAACCCATGACATGGGTCCCTACCGGGTGTGCCAAAAATGTGTGTAATGTTTTTACCCCATCTAAGATGCAAGAAACAAACTCAAGCAAAAGGATAAAAGACAAAGACAACACTCAAGATTGGGCTAAAGATGAAACTCAAACAAGAACCTGAAAATAACATTGATTTCACCTTATATGAGCTTGATGGAGTTGTTTGCCCTCGTCGATGGCCTGATATGTTTGATCTATATTAATTTCAATAGCATAACGACTTGATTTTTGCTTGATTTTGATGCAAAGATAGCGGATTTGGCTATAGATGCAAGATGGTAGTGTGTGACAGTAGAAGGCTTGGATGTATGAGGTTGAATATGTGGTTGCATGAGTTGAATATGTCTAGAATTTGGTTGAGAATGCAAAAATTACTAAGTGTTAATCACTTATCCAAGGGAGGTGAGATGGGCGATGGAGATTGATTCTTGAAAGAGGATCAAGGGTTGAGATCAAAGAGTTGACCAAAGGAATTAAAAATTTATTTTTAATGTGCATGGAAAGGATAAAGAGAATTTAATATTTTGTGGGAAAGAGAAAAGGAATTTAATATTTCTTGGGGGATGAGACAGAATTAAAAATTCCTCAAAAGGACCTTGGGAAGACAAAAAGGAATTAAAAATTCCTTGGGGGATGGGGAGAGTTGACCAAGGATTTGATTAGGCCAATTGATGAAGGATTGGAGGAAGGTTAGGTGGCTAATGAGTATTAAGAGACCACTCAATCATTTGATAGAGGATGTGACACCTTCCTAATCAATGATTAGGAATGTGCACATCCCTAATAAGGGATTAAGACTAGGAGTGGATTATGGTGGATGGGACATGAGATTATTAAATAAATAGATTATTTTAATTTATTTTGGAGGAAGGGGATGAGGTGTAAAGTATTTAATTATTTAATTAAATACCTTAGGGATTTAGAGGACTTTAGGGGTATTAATTAAATAATAAAAATATTGTTTAATTAATGTGGATAAGAGGATATTTAGACGAAAATGGATAAATTTGACCAAATATAAGTGGTCAAATTTAGGTGTCTACATGAAGAACCATGGTGGATTTGTATCTAATGTGTGGAATTTAACTCTACAAATAAACATGAGTATTCTTGTTCATACTTGACATACAGAAACCTTGTTTAATCGTCTGAGAAAATGAAGCCACCAAAGTAATGAGACTAATACATGAAAGGTATGAAGAACCTGATATGTCCAAGCCATTTTTTTTACTTGAGACCATTTTTCTACATGCAAGGCAAGTATTTGTTGAGGTCATGTTAGAAGATCATCCAACAAGCACATCATACAAAATAAATGAGCAATGCCTCATTTCTTTCTCTCTAAATCAATTTTAGATATCTTCGAGAGATCATCAGAATGGAACAATAAGAGAAATCAAAAGAAAAGATCAAAATGACAAAAAATGTGAATGTTATCATATATCTTACCAGAGGGTGTTGTTTTAGATGATATCCGAAAAGAATATCTATTCTAGGAATGATCTATCTAAAAGACATGCATTGGATGAGGCTTGATTGATAGGTGTTTGATAGGTTATTGATATGATGTTTAACCAACATGTTTAATAATGATCAAGATTTTCATTTTGCGTTGAAGTTTATTTTTGGATAAGTGTTGCAATTATTTTTGTCTATTTTTCCAAAGATGAAGGTGTTGATGTTTTATTATGTTTCAAAGCTTATTATGAGTGAAAATGAGATGGGATGGGTGATTTTTTTTTGGAATATTTCAATGTTTTTGATGTTTTGAAATGTTTTGAGGCTAGTTTTTGGTGTTATGATTTTTTGAATGTTATGAGGTTGTTTCGAGTTTTGCATGACGTTTTCCAAATGTTTGGGTTTTCAATTTTTCTAAATGTTTTGAGTTTTTCAATGTTAAACCAAGAGAATAAGACCGAAGGGGGGAAAGACCTATGTCTATAGGGCTCATTGGAGATGGCCTTGCCTATGTAACTGTGCAAAGGCTTTGTAGTTCAATTATTGGACTGGGATATTAGCACATGATGGCTAATAATGTTTTTAATTTTGATGTTTTTGACCTTTTTATAGAATTTGGACCATATTTGGATGTTTTTTGGTTTTCAAATGATTTGAATGTTTTTGGATTTTGAAATGTTTTGGATGTTTTTGAATTTTGAGGATATTTTGAATGCTTTTTAAGATTTTGGGATGTTACAAATGTTTTTGATTTTGAGATATTTTGAATGTTTTTGGATTTTTGAATGTTTTGAAATATTTTTTTTGTTTTTGTATTTTCCAAATGATACATAGATCATGATTTTGATATCATGTTGTGAAATATAGTATTTGGATCCAGATTTATTCAAAAGAAAGATGCAAGTACCTACCCCCAGTGTCTAGCAATGTTTGATATTTCATGAGTAGATGAATAGATCAAGATGATGGATGGGTAAGCATGTGAAGGATGCAAAATACTTTTCTTGTGATAGGATCGTCAAGACAATGATAGATCTAGGTTATGCCCTAAGCAAGGTTGAAGTGTACATTGAACCTTTGTCGAGATCAAGAAAAATTTATAGATTTGGAGAAAGATGGATTAGATGGATAAGATTGATGGGATGTTGGATTTATTATGAAGAGGATGAGATTTTTCCACCTAAAATGGTACACATATATGCTCAAATCTACCCATGACACCTGTTTTCCAAGTTTTCATCATGGTACTTTCCCAAAGAGCCACCAAAGTGGTTTTCATTGGAGGACGATTTTTATATTTACAATTTTCTTAAATTTTTTATTTTTGTTTTAGAATTTTTGAAGGTTTATGTTCATTTCAAACCACCTGGTGGTTTTGATGTTGAGGATATTTTTGTCAATACATGCCAATGTTATCTTGTTTGGAGGAGTTATTTTTCCAAGATACAAGTGCTTGTATGTAACCCCTAAATGTTCTTGTATTCTTTGTTGATACTAGAGTTAACCACATCTAGATGTGCACATCATTATAGAGTGCCCTTGGAGTCCTTACGATAAAGTGTTGTTGCCAAGACATGGTCAATGCATGATTTGGATATCATGGATGTCGAAGTGGATGGTGGAATGTGATGAGAAATATGAGATGTACATGCATTGGTCGATATTTTGGAATCTTTGATTCTCCAAACTTGGGATGATGAGCAATGAAAGGTGGATATGGAATTTTGAGTGGAATTAGGATCAACTTCTTGATATACTTTTGAACACAAGGGAAATAGGGTTCCATGTTTTTGGAGATAGAACTTAACCTATTTCGCACTTTAGCTCATTAGGAAACCAAGATCCCTCAATCGAGTGAATCAATTGATGGAAGGACTAAGGGTTTCCTTGCGTGATTAGACATGGGTTCACCATTAAATAAAGCTTCAAAGGGGAAATTAAAACACTTATGCACAAAACCCTAGAAACTTGAAAGCATTAAATCAAATTGATAAATTGGAATAAAACAGAAAGGTGCTTAGAAGAATGATGGTGTCAAAGCAAGGTCTACAACTCTAAAATTCTATTTTTTAAAGTACACTAAGACTCATATGCCAAGATGGGTGATTTAGTCCTACTACAGGAATCTAGGCAGAATTTGGAATCTTTTGATGATTGTTCAGGATCTACAGAAAAATGACAAAAGGGCTAATTGGGACTCATACACCTAGAGGGGTGATTTAGTCTCGTTACTATGGTTTGACTAATATTTTGGTGGCCTCTAGTGATCTTCTATAGCTTCCTTCCTATCTAATCTTCAAGTCTGAAAGTCTGAATTTTGGCTTGTAGGTGAGTTTCCATGAAGATGACAAATTTTTCAACTTTGTCTTCAAAGGATCTTCAAGCTCCAACTCACCTAGATTTTCAAACACACCTCAAGATGGAAATTTTTTATTTTTTTAAGGAAAGGGGATTTGCCTTGGTCAAACCCTATTTTGGTAATTAAACCTTGAAATGAAATGAAATAGCATGAAGGAATGATGAATGAACAAATTCAATGTTGCAACTCACCAAACCCTTGAAATGAAGGCTACAAACTTGTGTTAAATGGTTAGCATGAATGTGGATCTTGACTCTTGATTGAATTCTTGAAACTTTATCTTGAATGCTTGCTTGAATCATGAAACCTACATCACAAATGTTAGCTCGCAAACCCACATGATGCATGAAGACTTTAACTTGATGCTTGAATCTTGAATGTAGCTCCAAGTATTTGATGATTTTCTATTGAATGCTCTTGATCTCATAAACATGCTTTAGGAATGCTTCATAAAATTTCTTAGATGACTTGAGAACTTGCTAGCAGAAATTATGTGAAATAACCTTGTATTTATACTTGTTTATGCCTAATTTCTTGAAATTACAACACTACAAACCAACATCAAATCTAGGATAATAAAATCCTGCAAGAATTTGAATTAAAATAGGTCCAAGTTAAAGTGGGTCTCATACGCCAAGCTGGGTGTATGAGTCCCAATGGCTTAAACCTGGAACACGAATTTTAAGAAGGTTCTTGTTCAATGTAACATTTAAAATTAGGTCTCGAGACCTAGGTGGGACCCATATTCCCAAAGGGGTGTATGAGTCCTAGATCCCTAGATCTGCAACATATAACCATAAACATTAAATTATGATTTGTCATTTGTTAAATGTCAGGATTATCCTAAAAAATGCATTTAATTAGGCTTGTGAATGCAAAATAAGACCAAGTAAGGTATAAATGAACCAAATTTTAATATCGAGGGCCTAAACAAATGTGAAATAATAAAGGGATACATTTTCTATACTACATTTAGCCCCACTTTAGTGAGAGGATGACCTTGCATCAAACTCACACTAAAGTAGACAAATTCGCATCGAGGGGTCCAAGGGTACTACTGCTAGTGAGATAGGATGGAAATGATCAAGAGGGATGTTCAAGCCGCCAGGATCGATATCCTATGGAAAACCAACATAGGCACAAAATAACACGCATGTGAATGATGTATGAAGCAACAACAAGGTTCAAACATACACTGTCAAAGACATAAAGAAGAAAGGAAAAAGGAAAAAGAGGGTGGATCAAGCCTCAACAGTCTGTCCAACACGATGTGGACTAGGTCTAAGTTATTTATCCAAAACAATTTACAATTGGAACATTATGTCCACTATGCAAACAAACACACACTCACACAAGCTAGTGGAATCCGGTATCCACTAGGTGAGACCCCAGTGAGACACATATGCATGTGACCGGTATGCACCCACACAAAAAAATCAAGTGGCTATGGTAAATCCATACCTATGGTCAACTCCCATACATACTAACCATACCAAAGGTATACCTCTTGATAACTTTGATAAGGCACCACACAACAAGAACAATAGGATCCATGAGGCAAGAAAAACTTTGCATGCTAATACCCATGAACAAACAGGAAATAGTGTAAGGTATGTTCAAATGGTTTTTTCTTAGTTCATGCAAGGTCTTGACTTAGGGAACATCATGCCTAATGTATCCAAGAGAGGACCAATAAAAGAATAGAAGATTCACGACTTAGGGAATGCAATGTGTCGTATCAAGCCACTAAGAGGAATATAATATGCTAAGAGAGATCACGCTCTTGAAGGACATCACATCCAATGTCACCACAAAGAGAAAGATGCATCGCATGAAGTAAGAAGACCACACTATGAAACATGAGTTGTAATTGAAATACAAAAGAATAATGCCAATGTATGCCCCTACTTTAAAGAAATTGTTAAACACCATGCTATGAGAAATTAATTTAAAGTAGAAAATGATAAATGCTAACAATAAAGAGAACATGAGAGCTTATTTGGAAAGCCCTATGTCATACATATGTTTCCAAATAGAGCTACGTCATGAAAATGGGTTGCCCCCAAAATAAAATACTAAAATCACATAAGGGATCCATGGATTCAGGGTCAGTATGTCTTTGCTACAATGTTGTTAGAGAGCTCAGAAATGTCATCATTCCCTAAATACTCATGGAACGGGAAGAATGATACAAAGAGAGCAAAAATAGAGAAAATATTTTGGGTCAACATGGAAGAGACCTAAATGTCTCAACACCTTGCATCATCCCCAAAAGGAAAACACAAGACCAAGAAATGATAAAGGTTTGTGACATATAGAAGAATGTAGATACAAATAGAAGAATGTCACAAAGAGAGGGAGATACATCAAACATAATAGTACAAGGAGATCGCATTACGCACATGCAATCATACACATAATATGAAAAATAAAATAAATACAAGACTAGTAAGGCACATGCAAGTCAATCTATAGTAGTTCATATGCATCCCAATCTTGATCAGTATATAAGGAAGGCAGATAACTAGCCAAAGAGACAACATCAAGTGCAGTACTAGGACAAGGCTATACAATTCTTGCCCCCACTACGTGCAAGACAAGAATGAGTTGAGGTAGGTATTGAGAAAGATATCCTTGCATTTTGAAATGATTTTCAATGAATGTAAAGCATGTAATAGTGATCATACTATGATCCTACAACTATTATATGGCAAGGAGCCAAGTGCATGCTTTAACGGAAATAGGCATCCACCTTTTAGGAGATGGAACTTTGGGACCTATTTCGCACTTTAGTTCATTAGGAAACCAAGATCCCTCAATCGAGTGACTCAATTGAGGGAAGGACTAAGGGTTTCCTTGTGTGATTAGATGGAGATTCACCATTAAATGAAGCTTCAAAGGAGAAATGCAAACACTTATGCACAAAACCCTAGAAAGTTGAAAGCATTAAATCAAATTGACAAAATGGAATAAAGTAGAAAGGTACCTAGAAGAATGGAGTCAAAGCAAGTTCTGCAACTCTGAAATTCTACTATTTGAAGTACACTATGACTCATACACCAAGCTGGGCGATTTAGTCCTACTATAGGAATTTGGGCAAAATATGGAATCTTCTACTGACTATTTAGGATCTACAAAAAATTGACAAAAGGGCTATACTGGGACTCATATGCCCAGAGGGGTGATTTAGTCCCTTTACTAGGTTTTGACTGATATTTTTGTAGCCTCTAGTGATCTTTTGCAGCTTCCTTCTTATCCGATCTTCAAGTCCGAAAGTCTTAATTTTGGCATGTAGGCGAGTTTTCGTGAAGATGACAACTTTTGAAAATTGTCTTAAAAGGCTCTTAAATCTCCAAGTCACCTAGATCTGCAAAAACGGCTCAAGATGGAAAAATGAACACAAGGGAAATAGGTGTCCACCTTTTAGGAGATGGAACTTTGGGACCTATTTCACACTTTAGTTCATTAGGAAACCAATATCCCTCAACCGAGTGACTTAACTGAGGGAAGGGCGAAGGGTTTCCTTATGTGATTAGATGGGGGTTTACCATTAAATCAAGCTTCAAAGGATAAATGCAAACACTTATGCACAAAACCAAAACGACCACAAGGGAAATAGGTGTCAAAATTAGAATCTATAAAAGTTGATGTTAATCCTAATTGTCTTCCACCTACAATAAAACTCTTTAGTGATGATTGGGGGTCGTTAGATTTTACACCTCATTTCAATGAAGAATCCAAAATCTCACCCTCAAAATTGAAAGAGTCATATACAAATGATTCGTTTTCAAACACATGCTCTAGTGATGATTGGGGTACATTAGATTCTACGCCCACCTTTATGGGAGAGTATGAAATATCACAATCTGCACCTAAATAGATTTGTATTTCATGTGGTCAACTTGGTTTTACTTCAACACCATGGTGATGGGGGGCCTCCAACCCCCATCCCTCATGAGAGGAAGATGCATAACTTTAAGAAACCTAAAAAGGATTTGTGTTCTTGTGAAGAATTCAATCCTTCTCCGAAGCATAAAACCCCTTCATCTAAGTTGGAAGAATGTTGTGATCTTGGATACAAATCCCTTTCTAAGCATGGATACAATGAAAACATGGAGCAAAATGATAGAGAAGAAGTGAAGTCTATACCATACCTTTTCAAGAAATATCTAGGTTTACAACCTCTATCTCCATCTTCATATAAGGCCTTATCATTTATTCTGTGTATGAAAACTTGTGCTAAGAAAGAAATATCCCCTAGTATTGATCAAGAGAGTATCTTGTCAAGACTCCTCCAAGATCACTTGATATCTCTCCCTCCAAAAATATGAAATAAATAATACAACAAGAGTTCATTTTGTGCATATCATAGAGTTCATGGTCATTCTACTAATGAATGACATTTGGGAACATATGTCACTCTTGAAGCCTTCTTTTGCATCGGTGGACATCTTTGATGGATGCAATTCCCTTTGTTATTTTCCACATAGTTTATTTGACTATGAGAGTTTGATAGGGATTGTTTTCTTTTTTTCTTTGGCATCCATTTGAATTTTACTTATCCATTTTGATTTGTTGATTTCTTTACTTCAATGACTTTGTATTTAATTTGATATATACTTTTCTCTTTGTGTTGGTCTCAAATAGTGAGTGGAAATACCTGTGAGAATGATAATTACTCTTCATGCTCCCCATGTCAATGTTTTCACTAGATAAAGTTTCCCCTAGTATTATGGAGGTATTATTGACATAATTGTATTATTTGATAGTTCAATAACCAATACCTTACTACTAATGATTTTTGACTATCTAAATGTTGATTCCAAGATATCATGTTTATGTAGGCCTAATCCTTTGCCTTGATAAGCTTTTAAGATATCCAACTTCAATGCCATCCCATGTTTCTTGCTGAGATCTATAGAGTGGAACACCTCATGGGTATAATTTGGTTAAAAAAAATCATCTTACTCATAACCATCTTCAATCTATTAATAATAATATTAAAATATTGGTATTGCAAAGGTTGATAGGTCTGAAATATTGGATGGATGAAGCTTGAGAGCAATAAATATGGAACTGGGCTAGTTTAGGGGTCTTCCAAATTTGAAGAAGTTACTAGTAGCATTTAAGAGGTCCTCAAAAGTAATGTCCCAAAATTATTGGAAAAAAAAGGAGGAAACCCATCAAGACTTGGGGCTTTATAGGCACCAAAGTAGAAAACACCATCCTTAAATTCCTAAAGGGAGACAAATTTAGTTGGGATTTTAAGATCTTACTTAGAGATAACTTGGGGAATCACCTAAAGGACGCGATCCAACTCATTAGAGTCAGCCACAACATTCTTATGAGAATCTGAGAAGACAAAAACAACCTCTCTAGCAATTTCCTCTTTTGTATTAAGGATAGAGCCATTATCTTTTATGAGATATCTGATTGTGTTTCCGCTTCTATGTTTCATAGTTGATTGGTGGAAAATATTTGTGTTTATGTCACCTTCAGAGAGCTATTGGACCCTAGATTTATTTTTCCATAAAGTCTCTTCCTTCTTGTTGATTTTGTACTAGATTGAGCTCTTAGATCATGTTCTTTGTTGCATAAAGCCTCATCAGCGTCACCTTTTTCCATTATATTTTGCACCTCTTTTATGTTTTCTCCAATAGATTTATTTATATGAAATATTTACCAAAAGAAAACTTATTCCATCCTCTAACCATTTCCTGGACTCTCTTGAGCTTGTTAGCCAAGCTCAAAACATAGGAGTTCCAACACATAGTTCATTCCACTATCTATTCACAAGAGATTTAAAATTAGGGTGGTGAGTCCACATGATTTCTAATATGAAGGGGAAAGGAACTTTAACAACATTATCCTCCTAGCAAAGAAGAAGAGCATTGTGCTTTGAGCCAATTCTATGAATAACAAATAAGGTTAGAGTCGGAAGAATGTTCCAATTGGAGGAAATAAGAAATCGGTCAAGTTTGACTTGGATGAGGTGGTTTTCCTGGCGTCTATTAGACCAAGTGAATAGGGACCCTATCAAAGGAACATCAATGAGACCAATAGAGTTAAGAAACCCAAGAAGATCCATCATGCTATCAGAGAAGTCCTCCAATCCTCCTTTTTTCTTAGAAGGAAACAATGGAGAATTAAAATCCTCTCCCAACATGTACAATAATCCTCTTTTTTATTTCTTATTTGATTGGTTAGAAGATCCCATCAGTCTAGTCTATCCAAGTGGGAGTTGGGCCCATAAATATTTAACATATTCCATTCCTTGGGTGTGAGAAGATCTTTAAGAGAGATTAACAAGTAGTTCTTACTGAAAACCCCAAAGAACCCTTAAATCAAACTGAGTTGTATAGAAAGTAGCTATACCTCTTGAGGCTCCATCAACATCACTGATAACAAAGCTAGCACTGGGCCAAAACTTCTTAACAGCTTTATCAAAATTTTCCTTTTTCATTTTGGTTTCTTGAATCAATAAAATATCTGATCTTTCATCAACCAAACAATTCTTAATAAAATGTTGTTTATAGGGACTACTTAGGCCTCTCATACTCCAAGATAGCATCTTCATTAGAAATTAATAAGAGAAACCAACACCACCTTGATGCTGCAAAGGGAAGACAACTTCCCTTATAACTTTACTTCTTTCTCAACTTAGAACCGGAAAGTAGCTCTAGAGTATTTTTCTTTCCAAAGGCTACATCTTTGATAGTTTTTTAATTTATGGCTTCCTTTTGAGATGGCCTTCCCACTTTGTTCCATCTCCCACATAAATTTTCTTTTTATTTATGGATTTGGAGTTAATTTGTGTCCAATCTTTTTCAATTGTTCCCTCAACAGGAGATGAAAAGAAGCCCAGATAGGCCAAGGCAACTGCATACTTTCTCCCTATAATTATTTCTCTTGGAGTGGATCAGGAGGGGTGGAAACCATTCCCAAACCTTTTTGAGAATCAATCTCACCCTCCTCAAGAAATTCCACTTTATCTTCCAATTGAATGTTAGTTTTGTTTTTTAAGACTGTCAACATATCCTTTTGATTGTCCTTCTTGAGATTAGGATCAAAAACCTTATTGAAAATTCCTTTTTTTCATTCTCCATCTCAGTTTGAGGCTTCTCAAGGCTTTGATTATGCCCATTAGATAGGACAACAAATTCCCATTCTTCATTAAGAGACTTTGAAGGAATGACCATTACTTCCTTTTAGGGTGAAGAATTGATCCTAGTAGATTTGGCTACTTGTTCTTTGAATTCATTAATTTTCTTATTGATCTCCATTGTGGAAGAGCCCAAAACAAACTCTCTTCCCTCCTCTAAAGAAACTTTTTGTGGGACAGCCTTTAGGAGGTTCAAATTAGCATTCTCTTTCATTGTCATATCATTAGTTTGGGGAGAGGAGAATAGCTTTAGACCCACTTGGCCACTTTTAGATTCTTGGAGTATTATGTTACAAGTATCCTGAAAATGGCCAAAATTCCTATAGATTTAACAAAAATCTTTCACATTTTCATATTCTAAAAGTTGTATCCATTTACCAAACTTAGACTCCAAGGTAACAAAGGTATGAAGGATGGTGTTAACTACAACATTAACACAAATTATAGCAACAAAAGATGTGGTCTTGAGTTGAGTGACCTTGTCAACAACCAATAGGCCCCCAAAGGAATTAGTAATCCCCTTAAAAATACCATTATTCTAGAATTCCAAAGGAAGGCTCGAGAGGTGTATCTAGGTGGGGGAAACCTTTCCTAAGTCAGTAGATGGATCACAACCTTATTTTCATTTATAGAGAGATAGAATTTTTTTAAAACCAATGTCAAATTCCCAAGGCCCTCCCATAAGCACCTTAATAAAATCTTCATGTAAAACAAAACTAAAGAATAAAAAACCTTTATCCATAGCACTAATGGAAACACTTCCTTTAAGATTCCAAATTGAATCAACCCATTTCCTTAACTGGTCTATGTTCAAATGGTACACCAAGAACTTTCCCACTAGAGACAATTTCAGATTCTCAATGGCTTCATTCATTATCTCTTCAAGTACTTCCACTTCCAAACCATTGACAGAGCAGGATGCCATCTCCTTACTCTTATTAGCCATTGCAAGCAAGATTTTACCCACTAACTTGTCCACAAAAGATACTAGATCATCTTCAAAGAAAAAGGAATCCAAACTGTAGGATGGAGACATTAGGAATTTTCCAGGGGTACGGACTATAACCCCCACAGAAGAAGAGGCAACAAACCCCAATGCTGCAACAGAAAGAAGAACAACATTTTTGGATGGGGGTGCCTGCTTCAAGGCCCCCCCACCAAGCCAAAAATTTTGAAAACCCCTAGGAAATAGCAAAGAATAATTTAAAATTGCAAAGTGCGCTCAGAGCAGTCTCATGTAGAAAAACCCTAGGAAATAGTAAAGAATATTTTAAATTTGATATAACTCGTTACTTAATTAATAACTCTCCTAGTTGCTCAAACTTGTTGTTGACATACTCATCTCCATTATTTATCTAAAGAATCTTGATGGATTTCCCTAAATTTTTTAAACAAGAGCAGTGAAGTCTTGAAAATGTTGAAGAATTCAATTTTTTCCCAAAGGAAATAGACCCTTGTGTACTTGTAGAAGTCATTTATGAAAGTAAGAACATATATAGCCTTATTGAAAGATGGATGTGGAAATTCCCTTGATACATAACTATGAACAAGCTCCAAGATATGTGTAGGACTTCATTCTTTGCCTTTTTCAAATTTCTCTTCAGGATGCTTCTTAAGGGTACAACCCTCACAAAGACCCTTAGATAATCTAACTCTAGGTGACCCTATGACCATATCCTATTGTCTAATTTTATCAAGATAGCCATATTAAGGTGGCCAAATCATTCATATTATAATTTTCCAACTCCATTTGAATAAGTAAGGAAGGTTGTATGAGAAACATTAGGTGCAAAGTGTGAGAAGGTGTATAACTTGGCTAGGTGATTTAGCCTTCTCAGTGATAATAAATTGTTTCTATGCAACTCTCTAATGTCAATAGAATCTAGGAGAAAAACAAATTGTTATGCCCTCCCCATGTGGGTAATCTGATACACTAATAGGATATTGGTTGAAAGTGAAGGTAAAATTAGAATATTTGTGAATGTTCCACCTTAAAATTCAACAAACCCTCTCCCTACAACTAGCATTGGAGTGTCATCACCCAAAGTGATCGAAGCCATGCTATGAGGCTATAATAAAGGGAACTCAACCTACAAAGAACCCATGTGATGTAAGGCACCCAAGTCAATGATCCAAGATGTAGTTGATGATGATGATGCAATGGAAACTAAAGCCTTTCCCTTAGATTTATATTTTTCTTTTTCCTTTGCCTTAGTAGATTCTTGAGTTGATGAAGACTACTTGATAGATCTGAGAACCCCTATGTTTTGTTTATCAAGAAGATGTGAGAGGTGGTCAATTTTATTCTTCAAACATTTGTGCTCATCATGCCCAATATTTTTGTAATAAGAACACTTAACTTTTTCTTTCTTAGGTTTCCCTTGACTTGAAGAAGTTTCAATGTTTATTTTGGAGGATTCTATTTTTTGTTCTTTCTTGGTCTTCTTATCCTTTTCAGTTTTTTGTTTCTTCCCCTTGTTGTTTGAAGCATCTTGTTTCCCATTCCTAGTAATAAGGGCTTGAGGTTTTGAAGAATTCAATGCGCCCATTTGTGTTAACTTATCTTTCTCCCCAATCAAGATGGAAATAAAGTTATCTAAAGAAGGCGTCTTTCCATAGTGTCCCAAGTGCCCTTTTGGTGGAGTAGAAGGTAGATACAAACACAAAGTAATTGTGACATATTTTGGAGAGTATAGAAAAAACTAACTAATTCCCTTTTTTCTCTATTCAATATTATCTCAATTGTAGCTTAATTGATTTGAACTTAATGATGAAGTCCTCTAGAGTGTTGAAGGGATTGAGGTTCAAATCTATGAGTTCATTCTCTAATTCATGAATTTTCATTTCATCTACCTTCCAAAAAAAATCTAATGCAAGCCAAACTTCATTAGGTGTATTTAATGATTCTACATGAAAGAGAAGCTCATGAGATACATTTAGACATAGAAATTCAAATTCTTGATCACACCTATTAGACCATTTTTTTTGCTTCCTCAATAACAAGTTCTTTTTCAGTGCCCATTCTTACCCTAGACAACCTTATGTTCTTAAGTACAAGTTGAACTTTTAATTTTCAGATGTGATAGTTAAAGGGTGTTAATGGCATGACAACTTGATTTGAATCCATGCTTATAAACTAAAATTTTGTGAGAATGAAAATACAGAAATAAAGAATCAAAAGGAAATTAGGAAGTGCAAACATGGCACAACACACAAACCCCCCCCCCCCCCCCCTTTATTTAGTATTGGATCCCCCCAGATTTTGACACTTTATATGTTCAATGTATAGGCAAGTCCAATTGAATGAAAAATGGCATTGTATAATTTTGGCATGAAAATTATTCACTTTCAAAAAGATGACACTTGATTTCAAGTTACCTCTCAAAAGTTACAATAATTTTACTATTTCCCTTGTTTGCCTAATTAAATTGTATTTGCAAAACTTAAATAAAATTATCATTAAATCTAAAAAAAGGAGAGGAAAAGTGTTGATGTGGCTAAATTAGTGCACTCCAATTGAGGGTTTGGTTACATGCTTCTTGTCTCATAATTTTGGGTGTTATTTTTAGGGTTTGATTTTTTTACCCTAATCTTTGTCACTGGTGTCACATGTTCTAAGGATCAATTATGAAGGTTGTTTTGATTTTTAAGGTCAATTTAGTTATATTCTCTTACTGCCCTTATGGGTTTTATTAATGTAGTTATAAGAGCTTCCCACCAAATACTATGTGTTGAATAGTCTAGATAACTGAGAGGGGGAGTGAATCAGTTATCACAAAACACTTTTCCTTCTTTACTTAATCTGGAGCAATCTTAAATCAATCAGATATTAATTAAAACAAATATGAACATGGAAGCACTTAACTACACCATGCACAATAAATACCAAAATTTACATGGAAACCCAAGATGGGAAAAACCACGGAGAAAGCTAATTCTCAATTATAAAGCACCGATTAAGGTGACACTGGTTAAGGTGATTTTTACAAGGGCTCACTGTAGGTAAGGCTCACTTTCGATGAGCTCACTGCTCGATTAATACAAAAATAATTGATTACAAAATAGAAAAAATGTGAACTGATGAAGTTGCATCTACATATGCATGAACTCAGTTCCGGTTAAGAGCATAATATATGTTTGCAGTAGATCCGATTAAGAATCTTCTGCCAACCTTCCTTCCACTACCTCTACAATACATATTACTTCTACCTGAAACTTTCAAGCCTTCACTTCCTTCTATGTTTCCTGTCACACAATCCTTCGCACCCTTATCATTGTTCGCACATACCACACTTCTTGTTTGGTACACTAGAAGATATATATATATACCCGAAGAACAAAATGAGTCGGCCTAGTAAAACATGTTGGCTTGAAGAAAAACCTTGAAATATTCAATAAGGCTTGGCATGCTAGCACTGGACCCAAAAGATAGGTCGCACATAAAGATCTTACCATGATACACCGGGACCCATAAATAGGTCATACATAAGATATAGCATTATTACCAAGAAATAGAAAACTTTGAATTACATGAGATATATTTCAGATCCGATGGGAATGCCAAAACCAAGACCAAATCTTGATCAACATCAATTGATAGGAACACCGCAACCAAGACCAAATCTTGATTATCATCAATTTTAGTACTAACCGGAGGAATGCAATTAGACATACCAAAACTTGTAATATGCTACATGAATGTACGGATAGCAAGGATACTTGAAATGAGCTTTAGGAACAACATCCAAAATCAAAAGGTTGGCCTTCATTATTCTGCAATTAACTGTCTTCCATAGATGTCCCAAAAAGTACTATCATATCCGGATCAAGGATAACATCCATACTGCACAACATCATAGAATACGATAGGATAGATCATTTTTGTATATCATCCAGAGCACAACCTTCTGGATCCCAGGTTTTGAAATCAATGACAATAATGCCAAGTCAACAACTTCTCAACAATCTCCCCCTTTGGCATTGATGGAAAAACAACAAAAACTCAAAAACACAAAACTGCAAAAACTTCAAGCTGCAAAAACTCCAAGCACTCCCACTTAGCCAAGCAATTCAAATCTTCTTTTGTTTTTGTTTTTCTCTTCCTTTTTCTCCCCCTTTTTTCCATCAAAGGCAAAGGGCCAAAATAAGAACATTCAGGAAATCAAGTAAAAATAACACTTTTCACATGAAAAAAAATCTTGTACCTTTCTCTCACAATTGGAAGAATCCTCTTCCAAGCTTGCACTACAAAAACCATTCTTGCACACACACTTTCTTGTAGAACCAACATCCCAAATTAAGATGACCTATCTGAAGATAGGCACTATTTTTCACAATCCACTTCATCATAAAGTATCCCGAAGAAATGATCCAACCGGACCTCAACAATTTCTTTGACCAACCAAAAATTTTTAACCATGTCTTCCCTCTATCTTTGAGTAGACAATAACTTAGCTTGCAACTCACCAACTCTTATTCTTTTTTTCCATATTTATCCTTGAATAAGTCAAAACACTTCTAAATATCATTCAATTCAGACTCAATAGCTTGAATTTTGCTTCTAAAATTATCAACAACAGCAGGCTATCGAAGACAGTATTTGTAGATATTAGACATTTCCTTAATGAATTATCTTGTCTCACCAATGTGTTTGGATAACTTTTGTTTAGCTGTGACACACCTTCTCTCAATCATAGCTTGGAATTTATCTCCTTCAGATCTTGCCTGCAACAATCTTTCTTCAACAACTTCTACCATATCATCTGGTAACGAGTCAGAAATAGCAAAAACAGTAATATTCTTTTTGAGCAGATAATCAACCAAGGCATCTTTAATTCTAGGTCTACTAACCAGAGAGTAGGCATTCCATATTTCACCAATATTTTTCATATCACCCTCATTGAACACTGAATGAACTTCATTTGTGTCAGGGAAAAACTCTTCTTCCTTCTCCTTCTCTTGTGAGATAATCATGACATCCTTTGTGTTAATTTTCTTCCTTTTAGGTTCTAGAGGGGAGCCACCAATGACAACCTCTAACTCCCTCTTATCAGAGGAGGAACCATCCTCAAACTAACCGATAGGCATATCACTAGACACTATCACACCAGAGCATAACTCCATCTACAAGGATGAGAAATAAAATTTGCATGCATTTGCTTTATCTTCCAAACATTCCAAGTATCTGTAAACTTTCTTTCTGATAGGGATGTTGGACTTCTACTTGACATTCCCCTTTGACGGTAACAAATTCAGAAAATAGAATACTAAACAAATGAATGGAGATCCAAACTAGAAGGGATAACCCTCATCCAAAGACATTCTAACATTCTCAATTAGGTTTTCCATTACTAGGATACACAGGTCAAACTGTTTGATTTTCCTTCACCATATTATGTGCAAGATACACATCAATAGCATATGTAGAACCTTCACAATTTCAGAAATAGATTTTGTATGAGATACCATAAGCAACATACCTTAGTGCAATATCAGCAATGGTATTTATCAGTAGAGCTCGAGGGTCTTTGTCGATACTAGTAAGTTCCTCCACGTCTTTGTATTTCAATGTTTTCTTCCTAGGGAGGTCACCAACTCTGCACAATCCAGTAATAGCTTCAATGGCTTCCTTAGTGATCGGATAGGGTTTGTCCAAAATGATGCTACCATCCTTGAATCAACTCAATAGGAACAATATAGACTCTTTTTTGGCAAACCAAGGGACTTCTCCTCATAGATCCATACCCACGACACTCACATTCTACAGTTCATCAACCTTCAACCTTAGTTCCATTTCCTTCATCTTCCGATGATCAAATTCATCCAACTCTACTCCCTTCAGTTTTAGGGGAATACCATCACTGGATTCACTTCCAATCAACATGGATTCCATCTTTGTTCTTAGCTTCCTCAATATTTTATCACTCAATGAAAAAAAACCTCTTCTTCTTCTTTGCAAACTATGAGAAATTATTTGAAACTCCATCTTTTATCCTTAATTTCTCATGATGAATTCACCGCCAAAATGTGCATCGATGATGCCAACAATTGTAATTCTCTTTTCAATCAGCCGAATTAAGCTTCATCATGCAACATCACCCAAATCCAGCTTAGTCATGCCAAAAACACATCAATCTTACTTTAGAGAGAGGGAGCCATCAGGATATGCATTACAAAACTCCCACTGAGCCAAGGTGGTAGGCTCATATTTCGGAAGAGCTTGTACTAGGATCCGGTACCATAGAAGCACTCTCCACACTTGTTTCCTTTTTCTTCCAAACGATGACAGTCTTCTTCTTAAATTCATCTAATTTTGCAACTTGCTTTTTGTTTTCAGACTTTTCTAGAGCAACATATCTGCAAGTGTTAGCATAATCTATGGATTCATTGCACTTGTAACATCTTTGCCCTAACTTAACTGAGTGAACCCTGGATTTGCATTGATTAGCTTCATGACTATAACCATGGAATAAGTAGAAATAACCATGAAAGAGATTATTCATTCCATTCCCTCTAGCCGGATTAGAAAATTGACTTCTGCAATGACTTGCTTTCTGACCAAACTTGTGACAGTTAAAGCATCGAATACTCGGTTCCTTCCTGCTTCTACATTCTACAGCCTTATGTCCAATTTTTTTGCACAGAAAGCAATGACCATTAAATGATAAGTACCTTTGTACATTTGGTTGCCTGACCGAAGGTCATTTTGTAGATGTTCTAGAGTTATGGACCTTGCTTGTTACAATAGATTTTGCTTCGACTTTAACTACATTGTCTTTACCCTTGGTATTCTGATTTGAGCATTCCCCTATGAATTTGAGTCCTCCCTTGTCCTTGTGACATTTTTGTAGGGAAAAAAATTGATCAGAATCATGTTGGTTTCACATATTCTAGCTTTTGATTTCAGTTTTATTAACTCTTGATCTAACTTCTCATTTTCTTCCAATTTATGTTTGATGGTATTTTTGAGATTTTCTTCAGTCTTCTTCCATTCTTCCATTTTTTGTTTGATGGTATCTGTGATCCATAAATTTTTATCCTATTCTAAAGATTCAAAACAATTATTATGCACTAATGGAAGAACATAAAAGATACACCTCAAGATTAGCCTAAGGAATGATAACACAAAGAAAGAAGATGAAATGAAGACAATAAACGATTATACCTTCTTTGTCGTTGAATCCCTTGGTTGGCCCTTGATGTTTGAAAGCTTCTGTGCTCCTTCGATGGCTATAGAAATGGTGTATGCAAGATGAGCAATGTGATAAATTCAAGTGCTAATGGCTAAATGGCTTGGTTAAATGGCTAATATGATACTTACAAATTGAGTGAGTAATTTGGTAGCATAAGGGAGCAAATGGCTAAGTGTTAAATAAAAAAATGGAAAGAGTTTGGTATCAAATGCATGAGGTCCCTAAATGAGAGAAAATATGGGGTATTTATAGAGGGATTTGAATTCTCTAGAGAATTCAAGGGTTGAGATTAAACCAACAAGGCCAAGATGGAGGGCTATGGTGAGTTGAGGAATCACAAGCCCTCACATCTTGACATGTGGAATGTGAGATGGCCTAGGATGAGATGATGTGGAAGTGAGGTGGAAGGAAGGTACATGATGTGGAGGAAGGACAAGTACCTTGGAAAAAGGATGATGTGACCTCTCAATGATCACATAGGGAAGAGGATAAACTTGGGTGAATAAAAGTGAATTAAAAATTCACATGACTGGGGAATCTTATGGATAAGACAAGGTTTCAAAAAGAGAGGTAGAAAGTACCTTGGATAAAACAAGGTCCTTAAAAAGGCGAGTACTTACCAACATGTGACTTGATGTGACAAGTCAAAGATTCTAGAAGACTTTAGCACATGTGATGTGACAAGTCAAAGGTTCTAGAATTTGCATGGGGAAGAGAAGATTCCTTGGAGGAATAAAAGTGAATTAAAAATTCACATGGGGAAGAGAGGAGCCTTGGATGAATAAAAAGGAATTAAAAATTCCTTGGGGGATGGGGAGAGTTGACTAAGGTATTGATTAGGCTTAACTGATTAGTAATTAGAAGATAATTAGAGGTTAATAAGGATTAGAAGCCAACTTGAAATTTGAAGGATGTGACACATCCTAATCAAGGATTAGGCATGTACACATCCCTAATGAAGAGATTAAGAGGTTGATTAAGATTAAGAAAAGGATGTGACATGTGAGGAATTAAATAAATGTCATATTTATTTAATTTGTTTGATGAAAAGGGGGATTAAAGAGATAAGGTATTTAATTATTAACTAAATACCTTAGGGATTTGGCAGAATAAAGGGTATTAATTAGATAATAGTGATATTACCCAATTAATGCAATCAAAAGGATGTTTAGATGAAAAGGAATAAATTGGGACAAATGCAAGTGTCCAAATTTAGGTGTCTACAATATCTTTGAGATTTTATTCAGTCTTCTTTCATTATTCCATTTTTTGTTTGATGGTGTCCTTGAGACTTTCTTCTGTCTTCTTGCAATCATCCAAACAATGCGTTAGATTCACAACACTTTCCTTTGACTCCTTTAGTTCCTCGCTAACCTCTTTGTGTATTGCTTTGAATTTCTGGATTTTCTCCCTTAGCTTTGAGATGCAAGCATTTGCCTCCTTGATGTTTTATTTCAATTCCTCATTTTCAGATTTTGTATTTTCCATATCACTTAATATTGACTTTAGTTCTTCTTCAAAGTAATAATCTCCTGCTATCTGTTCAAACTGCCAAGATCACCCTAAAGCGGTAATGCTCTATCTGCAAGTTGGGACTAGGCTTTGATTCCAATTGTTGAATAGTTCAGATAACTGAGGAGGAGGGGGGGTGAATCAGTTATCAAAAAACACTTTTCCTCTGTTACTTAATCCAGAGAAATCTTAAATCGATCATATATTAATTAAAATAGATATGAACATGTTGTTGGGAAAGTTTGCCTCAACTTTCTGGTCTTTTCCCTTGAAGAGTTAGGTGATTTCTTCATGTTTATGGCCTTTACCGCCATACTGCTACCTGGTCTTTCCTTGGTGGCATGGTTGTGCGGTTTACTGCTTTACCATGGGCCACCTTTCTCTATCTCACGGTTGGGTGGTGCTACCGCTATACCGTAGAGGTCCCTTGGAGGTGGCACGGTTGCGTGGTGAGCGGCTGAGTGGTGGAGGTTTGTCTTACCGCTATACTGCAGGGTGCTCCTGTTGGTGGTGAGTTGGCAAAGGAAGCAGTTACCACCCTACTGCGGAGGCTTATTCTTAAGCCACGGTGGGCACGGTAAACCATTGACGGTTGGGGGCAGTGGTCTGGTGATGGTTATCTCCCTACCACAGTCGGTGCTCAGAGTGATCGCGGTAGCCACGGTAAGCCGCCTGCGGTGTGGCCTAGTGGTTACCGCCATACCACGAGTGGTGAGACCACTGGTGGTCTACCAGAGCGGTTACCGCTCTACTGTGGTGAGACCTAGCAGTCTCTACAGTAGCGCAGTATGACCGTTGACGGTCTACCAAGTGGTTACTGCCATATTGTGGGGTGGCCAAACAAGCTCGATGGTAGCGCAGTGTAGTCTGTGTCTGGGCTCGATGAAGACTTGGGTGAGCTCAGGCGAGCTCACTGCCATACCACGAGGTGAGTCCAATAGGGCAGCGGTGGCGAGGTACAAGGCAGGGTGACCTCACTGATGTACCACGGCTGGGTTGTGTGGGCTTGGCGGTAATGTGGTAGGAGCTTGGGTGAGCTCAAAACTCAGTTGACCAAGTTGGACCGGTTTGACTGACTATCAAAAGATGTGAATGAATTGTTTGGCGACACGTGGAAAGTTCTTTGTGATCCCATTGGCCAAAGCTTTATTTTTTGATGTGCAATTGAGCTGCATTATTATAGCAAGGTTGATGGACATGTCTGAGATTGGATTTAATGTTGCACGGCTTGATGCTTGCGGATTAAGCGGTGCACGTTATCATAAATGAGAAGCTTTCAGGTGGATAATTTATTATCTTGATGACCGTTGCTGGCAAGGATGGGGCTGAACAGGTTGGGACATAGTATATGTATTCTGGTGTGCAGATTGATACAGATGATGACTGATAACAAAGAGAGGTTGAGAGTGTTCGAGCGGTTCAACCGTGAACACTTAGACTCTTGTATCTAGTAAGATGTGAACCTATGATGCCAAGAGATTGGACTGGTCGTGAGGCTGGCTGTGAGAGTCATTTGTGAGGAGTTGAAGGGAATCTACATAGTATGTCATAAGGACATTGTAACTGTGTGACTATACTGATTTGTGTTGCCAGTATTCTTTCTCTAGATGAACAAGATTTAATCTCTTGAAGAGCATAGCTCTAGTTTTGTATTGTAACCATTTTAGTTACTGAATAATACATGTGAGCTGAGTGTTTTGGAGGGTGGGGTTTTTTTACTTGAAAGGGTTTTTCCCACGTAAATTTGTGTGTTCATATTTTTGTCTTTCATGGTTGTTTGAATTATGATCTTGAATCTATACTTGTGTTGAATTTTTTATTTCTTTGCATTTACTTCTCTTAGAGGATCAATGGGGGATCAACTTTGCCTGCTTCCACTTTATGGCATAGTTGTTTGTGTCTTTGTTGTGATTTGGAATTGAAATCACTAAGGCACTGTTGTCTTAGATGTTGATCTATGATGACATACTGAATCCATATCCCCAACACATGTAAGCACACACTTAATTACACCATGCACAATAAACACCAGAATTTACGTGGAAACCCAAGATGGGAAAAACCATGGAGAAAGCTAATTCTCAATTATAAAGCATTGGTTAAGGTGACACCAGTTAAGGTGATTTTTACAAGGGGTCACTGCCAAAGTGCTCACTACAAGTAAGGCTCATACCGGCTGGCTTACTGCTCGATTAATACAAAAATCATTGATTACAAAATAGATAAAATGTGAACTGATGAAATTGCATCTACATATGCATGAATTCAATTTTGGCTAAGAGCACAATATTTGTCTGTAGTAGATTTGGTTAAGAATCTTCTGCCAACCTTCCTTCCACTACCTCTATAATACATATTACTTCTACCAGACACTCGCCTTCACTTCCTTCTTTCTTTCCTATTGTACAATCCTTCGCACCCTTATCAATGTTCACACATACCACACTTCTTATTTGGTACACTAAAAGTTGCTCCATATATATACATATATACCCAGAGAACAAAATGATTCGGCCTAGCAAAACATGTCAGCTTGAAGAACAAACCTGAAATATTCAATAAGGCTTGGCATGCTAGCACCAGACCCAAAAGATAGGTCGCACATAAAGATCTTCTTACGACAATACACCAAGACCCATAAATAGGTCATACATAAGATATAGCATTATTATCAAGAGATAGAAAACTTTGAATTACATGAGATATATTCTAGAGCCAATGGGAATGCCACAACCAAGACCAAATCTTGATTATTATCAATTTCAGTACTAACCGGGGGAATGCAATTAGACATACCAAAACTTGTAACATGATACATGAATGTCAAGATAGAAAGGATACTCAGAATGAGCTTTAGGCACAACATCCAAAATCAAAAGGTTAGCCTTCATTATTCTACATTTAACTGTCTTTCATAGATGTCCCAAAAAGAAGTACTATCATATCCAGATCAAGGATAACATCCATACTGCACAACATCATATCATACGATATGATAGACCATTTTTGTATATCATCCGGAGCATAACCTTCCAAATCCCATGTTTTGACATCAATGACAACAATGCCAAGTCAACAACTTCTCAACACTATGGTATTTCAAGCAAAAAATTATGCCCTTTCAAACCAAAAAACATCATTGATCATTGATTTAGGGTTTTAACATAGTCGACAAATCACTTTGACTGACAAAATCTCTACAATATTTTTGGATTTCACTGATCCCTTTTTGGACACTGCTTTCTTTTCTAGGCTTGGTGGCTCGATCTTCAGACCCTTTGGTGGATTAAATTGGTTTTGCAATCAACCCTTTTGTATCGGATTTGACCTCTAAACAAGTTTTGATTCACCACATATGCGCCCTCATGTTGGATCTTGACTACTTTGAGTACCTATTGAGAATAGGTGCCTTCAATGCTTGTAGGTCAACCCTAAAACATGCTTTAACACTAGATTCTTGCCTTATGTGCAAACAAAACAACTTTTTCTCAAACTAATTAACCTCTTCAAATAATTTATAAAACACATAGTAATACAATAAAATATTTTGAATGCAAACACTATTTTTAAAACTATGCAAATTTTACTAAACCACCATCAACCAAATTTATTTTGATACCATGTCAAAATTGAAATGCTACTTTTCTCCAATAGTTATTTAAGTAATAACAATGGATTTAATATAAGGAATATTAGAATTAAGATAATTTGAGTCATGTAATGTTATCAACATAGATGTGAATAATCAATATAACTATAAATGTGTAATAATTAAGTAATTAACACAATAAATGAAATAACACCTCCACATAGATTAACCATATTAAAAACACAATCATATAGACAATATTCCCAACATTATTGGATCAATGGTTTTCAATACTTATCTGTAAATATATTTTGAGAAGCTATTATCCAACACTTAGAGGAATGGCTACAAATCTAGGCTCTTCACGACAAGGAGGCAGCCTTGGAGGAACCGGTTCTTGCACAAAACACCAACCTACTATTGTGCATTTTGCACACATGCCCTGTTGAAATTAGGGACCCCCTCTTTTGCTTTGCTTTTCGCTCGCTTGGTCTGAGCTCGCTCTTGCCTTTGCTCTTGGCCTTTGGTTTGATTTTTCCTTTGGATTCTTGATGTCTCCTTGATGCCTTAAAGGTCTGCCAAAGTCTCATATGCTCAAGTTGAGTTGCATATTTTTTTATGCGGAAGTCTAGCATGCAGATGATGGGTCTCTTGCATTGGCGCTAGTCCCTTTGGCTTAGTTGGGATTTCCACAACCCAAAAAAGGCATGCAAACATTAAGTATTGAAAATATAGTGCCTATAAAATTCATTTCTCCATATGCCTAAAGGGGTTAGAACAAAAAAAATTAACTTTTGAAACATTACAAATTTTTTTATGTGGAAATCTACCACGTGGATGTCAATGTCTCTTGCGCCGTTTATAGAAATCCATCTCACCGACGCTGGACCCCCCGGCTTCTACAGTCCAAATTTTTGCATTTTTCAAAATAAATCAAATCATCAAGAAATAGGTTTAGGCGCTCTTCCTATGCATTTTTCCATGTGCCAAAATGGATAAACTTGAAATTTGTTAAGTATTTGGGCTTTGAGGGAATTTTGTGCAGGTATGTCGTCGATCGATGTTAGACCCTCTAATTCTATAGTTGGGATTTCCGCAACTCAAGAAATGGGTGAAAACTTAAGTATTGGACATTTAATTCCTTTAATATCCAATTCTCCACATGCCTAAATATGTTGGATTCAAAAAGATTAAGTTTTGAGGCTTTGCATAATTTTTTATGCGAAAAGTTGCCATGCAGATGTCAAGCTCACTCAAGTCATTTTACCAGTGCTGAACCCTTCGGCTTCTGCATTGCTTCGGCCCTCAAAATTCAACTTCCCTCAAAAGTGGAAAATTCATTCACCAACGCCAAACCCTTTGGCTTCTGCATTGCTTCGGCCCACAAAATTTAAATTCCCTCAAAAGTAGAAAATTCGTTCATCGACATCAAACCCTTTAGCTCTCCTATTGCTTTGACATGCAAAAGTCAAATTCCCTCAAAAGTGGAAAATTCGTTCACCGATGCCGAACCCTCTTGCTTCCACATTGCTCTGGCCCTCAAAAGTGAAATCCCCTCAAAATTCAGTTTCTGGAAATGGAAAATTTTTTGAAAAGGAATTTTTTTGAAAAAGGAAACTATCTTGAAATGGAAATTTCCCAAAATGGAATTTTGAAAATGGAATTTTTTACTGAAATGCAAATTTTCCCAAAATAGAAAAACTATTTCCTAAAATGGAAATTTCTAAAAATGACGAAATTTTCCAAAAATGGAGAGTTTTTAGAAAAATGAAATTTTCTTGATGATTGTAAATTGATAAATTTTAATATTTCTGGATGTTTAAATTATGGCATTTTATTACACAAGTGCTTTTCAAGATGTATGGAGGGATCAATTGATTGAAGGACCAACATATGAAACTGTACCATATATTTGAGGGAGGAGTAAATGAATTAAAAGTACAATATGAACATGCATATGGATTCGTGCAAGGCCTTATTCACTATGGAAAATATCAATATTTAATGCAAATCTACATGAGAATCCATGCCTTCCAACTAGAAAGGTGATTTTAAAGAGGACTATAAAGGGTTGATGTTTTCACTTCTCCAATAAGGCGTTGATCACCAAGATCAAGGAGGGAATGATTAGGCCAAATATGTGACTAAATTTCCTGATTGGATGTAAAAGAGGCATGATTTTCCAAAGCCTAGTGTGCTTCAAATATTAAATGCAAATGCAATCTAGGCCTTTCATGTGGATTAAATCTTGGCCTTTGATCTAAAATATAATATCTATAAAAGGCCAGTGCCTTCTCATTTGTAAGCAATTAGGTTCTACAAGTTAGTCAGTCAGTAGCTATAGGAGAGGAAGAACTAGAGATTTTTAAGCAAATTTTGGAGAAATTAATGCAGATAGGTCATTGGCTTAGTGAATTTTTGTGTTGAGATTGACAGTTTTATGGTTTCCTTTTCTAATTCTCAATGTTAGTTTCAGTTCTTTCATAATAATGGTGGAATCTTAATGATGTTTAATGAATTTGTTGCTCATACTTTTGGTGGTTTATTGATGGTAATTTTGTGTAAAGTTAGTCTGAGCCAAATGTTGCACTAAGTTCAATTGTGAATGTTTGTTCATGTTACGGCAACAATTGGGTATATGTATGAATGTTCATGGTCTAATTTTTTTTTTAATTTCCTTTGAATATTGCACCTTTTTTGTGTAGTTTTAGGCTTATCCTTCGTCAAGAAGAAACATGTTTCATGGGGATTTGTCCATCTGTAGCATTAACCATTATTATGATCCATCTTAGGTGTTAGAATTAGGAACTCTTTCAACCCTTAAATCTTTTGCTATTTATTTGAATCTATGTTAGTTTACAATCAAACCAACATCACCACATTGCCACATCTGATGATAAGTTTAACACTTCTAGCATTGTTGAATTGTAAGGCCCCTTGTGATTACTAGCAAATCACATCATCACTGAGTTGTCTTATCCATTGTCAAGACCTGACATTAGAGACCTTGGGATTATTTTTGAAGTTTGTCTATAGATAATCACCTTTCAAGAGAGATAGAGTACTTGTACTTTGTCTTTGTTGTGCATTGCAAAAACACTCATCAACACCTACCTCAAAGGGCCTTACAATAAAGCCCTGGCTAGGACAATCTTGAGTGTATGTTGTACCTTGAGTTGGACACACGTTGTGTGCCCCTTCTCCAATTACCCCCAATGCCAACCAAAGATCCTAACCTTCACTCCTTTGTGCCTTCTCAATTTCTATTTTCCTTTTTCTCTTCTCTCCTTGAATGTTCTCCCCCCTTTTCCAAGTCTCATGCAAATTCTTTATATAAGCCTTAAGGGTTGGTTTCCAAACCATCACACCCTTTCACAAAGGTTTCCTTTAATAATTGTTTAAATGAATAATCATTCTTCCCCTTTTAAAGAGTGTTTATACATATTCTTTATTAGTATCTCTTTTAACCAAAGGATAATAATATCATTTATTTTTTCTATCTCCCTTTTAATTCTAAAGGGTTATTTCATAGTTTTCTCTTCTCTCAGGGAAAAAATCACCTAACAATTCTCCCCTTGTAAATTAGTTGTTTTCCTCAATAGCATAAGATGCATCTGTGTCACAATTCAGAAAACACATAATCAGTGATTGAAGAAATCGATATATAATATTTCTATGCATCCTTTAATTCTATAGATCTCTCTCTTTTATTTTTATTAACAAGTAATTTCAAGAGAATCATTTTTATAGTCAAAATTATGACAAGAAATATGTACATATAAGAAATTTACAATAAAATAACTAATGCTATTCTACATGTTAATCACATATTTTTTAATTTTATCATTTTTTATCCTAGGTAACCCATTATTTTTAATATAGATTCTTTAATCACCTGCACTCAAATCTTCAACAATAAATGTACAAAACTATTATCATGTGTTCACATAATATTTACCTAGTGAATAACATGCATATCATGTACTTTGTAGTCATGCTCATCATTGAAGTATATAACCTATACACTCAAAATATATTCCAAGATGATAATCATGCATTCTGGACTACATGAGTATCCTCTTTTCGTATACAATACTTTATAACCCACATGTACAAAGTTATGGGTTGATCAAGTACAATAGAATAAAAACATAGTAATCTTTCTAGACATCTCGACATGAATAGTCTAATAGTAGTAAATTATTAACATACATAGAGTACTTCATAGAGAAACATTAGAACTAAGCTTTCATTTAATTTAACTAGAGTGCACCCACCTAGAAAAAACTAGAATGCACCCGATATCTATAGGTAACCTATCCCTTATTATTTCTTAATATATTTTGACACATCAAGGCCCATGCTCCATGAGGTAATACTCATTAAAAAATATTCTTTATATCTTTCTTCATGTAAGGAGGTTCACCACAAGAATGTTCTACAGTAGTGATCCCAAGAGACCATATGGAATTCTTTTGTTGGGCTTCCTATTTTCATTCACAAATATAGTCCAATATTTGTCAATTTTGACTATTACACCATTATCTACCAACATGTGATTAGGCTTGAGATCTCTATAAATGTTCATTCTAACTTGTGAAGATAGGTCAAGCCCCTCACTACATCTTTTGATATCGTTGTAACTATCGACTCTTCAAATGGACATCATAAAAAAAAATTAATGTATTTGGTCAATCTAACCCACATATATGGCATAACTATACATGACCATTTAAAAATTAGAGGTGGTTCTCCCCTTGTAAAAATTGACATGTCCTCATGTCTAAGGCTCAGAGAACCAAATAAGTTTTATGTCATATCAAATATTTTTTTAACTAATGCAAAATGATATTTTCCAAATTCTATGATGTGAAAATGATTTTAGGACCTGTGGGTTATGGCCTATGATGTACTTTAAATAGATATATTAAAGGAAAGGGTTTGGCTTAGCCACCAAATACATCATTTCCATAATTAATTCTTACCCAAAATATTACATCATAGATCTTATAAAGACATTTTCTAAGAAAGGAAATTAAAATTCTAAAGTATGATTTTACAATTACTTTACTCATTCTATACCCATGAAATCAATATTCTAAATTGATAATATTTAATATTATGATGAATAGTGAATTCTTTAATTATTATTATTATTTTTTAAAACAAGCATTAACTTTTATCCTTATACTTCTATTAAAATCCATAAATTTATTTATTGTTTTAATGTAAAAGAAAACTATTGGTATGATCAAATATCATATTCAAGCGTAATCAACGATTATTAATTTGTATCATACTTGTTCCATAGTTTAATAAAATGTAATTAATCTATATATGAAACATATATGTGACCATACACACATGTTATTCACCAATATCAAGTGTTGATCAACCCCACTAGGACACATGGACATCTCAACTAAAATTGTATGAACATTTTAAGTTACTGAATTGTTATACTAAGTGTTTTAATTTAAATTTTGGTCTCTGTGATTTTAACTCCACCATAGACTTGACATTTTATTTCTTACGATGCCTCATAAATTAAAGCCGATCAGTCGACAATTCAGAGTATATTATCTTGGATGTCAATGGTCTCTTTTAATTAGAATAAATCGATCGTTTGGGTCCCCTTTTAATTATGTCGATAAGCGTACCACTGCTGCGGCATTTTATCCGTGTACATAAAAACTATATGACCATCACACCATAATCAAAACGGCGTAATAATAAAACCGTCAAAAGCAAATTAACACACTAGCGGATAAAATGACGGAGTAGCCGATAAAATAAAATAGAACCAGTGAAAATATATAAGCATTTCGGTTCATGTAATTTGATGGAGGATGTAGGTGGCGAGTATGTAGCACTTGAAAGAAGAAACAACCACGCAACTACAACATGCTTAGTAAAACCAACACGTTTCCTTCTTTCATCAAACCCTGGAATTTTTTGTTCAAGAGACAAGCATCTAGAAAGAAAAAAGATCAATTCATAGTCATGGCGATAACATATTTTTGCAATAATCAGGATGGGATTGGATGCTCCAATGCACCAGCAGTTGGGTCGATTCAAGCGAAGGTTTTCCTGACCAGAAGTGTGAATCGCTTTGGACAAGTTATGTGATGAGAAACCAAATGGGGGTGTTGTGGAGAGGTCTGAAGAAATTAATCAGAAAGAAGATGAAACACCCAAGAAGCCCAGGAAGCTTCTACCCTGTCCTAGATGTGAACCAACCCAGGCATTTTTGTAGGAATTGTCAGAGATATTGGACAACAGGTGGGCTTCTCAGGAATGTCCCTGTGGGCGCAGGTAGAAGAAAAAACAAGCACTCTGCAATACCGCATCTAAGGTATTTAGGTCGCACAAATGATTGTAATTATGAGGATTCAATGAAATTTGAGCTCTCTGCTCTGGAAATTACCAGTCCTTGACAACCCTTCTCTCATGCGGAAAAGGGGACAAGAAGTGACTTGAGAGCATATGTTGGTCTGGAAAACTCTAGCAAATTTTCAGATGAGAGTGAAAATTTACAGAAATCTAGTTGCCCCTCAAGTCAAATGAAAGTGGAAATTGTTTGGAATACCACGTATTCATCAGCAATGAAAACCCATGAAAAAAGAGGTGACTCGCTCGAGTTTGGGACGTTGGATGATTTTGTTAGTGTTCATCAAATAAATTAGTGAAATCAGATGTTGATTCGTCTGAGTCCATTACCATTCCAAAAGATCAGGGAGTTAGTTGTGAATTGCCAAATAGTTCTGTGAGCTGGGTTAGAGGTCCTCCTCTAGTTTGGCCTCTGTATTGTGACAGTTTGTTTGGATAACATCTGACCAGGTGCTTCATCCAATTGGATGAGATTTTTACAGTATTTCATTCAATTTCAACAATATAATCATGCATCATACAGATTGAAGCTTATGGCTTTACAATGAAAGTTCTAATGCTTGTACCAGCCGAGATATTGATAAGTATTCTTTGCTTTCTATGTTTACTTTTGGCGCTATTTTTTAACTTTGTTCTTCTGCTTTTCTAGATGAATGGTGATTGTGAATGGTACTCATATTGGTGTGTAAGCTTTAGAAAATTTCATTAAATCTCGGATATGCCCAATGGCGATTACATTACAATCTCAACATTGTCATTATGGACCATCTAATTGTTATGAGAGAATTTGAACTTGCATCATGCTTATATACATGTGCTTAGCATTGCCATTACATGGCAATTCCTTGGTACATGTTTGTTTCACTTCAAGCTATACAACCTTAGCACTTGGCTCACCATTTTATTGCGGTGTGAGAGTTTGAACCTGGGTTGTTCTGTTATGAGTGTCTACCATTACCATTCCACCAGAACCACTAACATCTGTTAATTTTTCACGTTTGCTCCTCAAAATTTAATTTTGTGTTATATGATTTAATTTTCATGGCATATGCCCTACAAAGTTTGTGCAAATTTGTAATTTAAATGTTAGTATTTTTGTTTACCATAACCATAGTAAGCTCCATTCCATTGATTTGGATCTTCTTGTACCTGACTCCATCCAGTAGTAGGCTCCTACAAAAATAAATTTAGTGAGGAACAATTGCACCATTTCAAGTTAAAAATTTAAATTAGAGTGTTTTCAACCTACTTGGTTGTAGGACTTCGACCCCAAGACAAACGAACAATTTTCTGACCAATTACAGTACCATGTACCCTTTGCAAAGCTTCTTCAGCAGAAACCCTAGACAAAATAAAAAATAATAATAAATTGTTTCATATTTGTATATACTATATACCAATCAACAGATACACCATGATCAAACACTAGCTGTACCTGTTACCAAACTGCACAAATCCACATCCCTTGCCAATCGGTATTTTGACATAGACAAGCTCACAAAACTGCCGAAAAATCTGCCTCAGATCTTCTTCAGAAATGTTTGGGTTCAATCCACCAACAAATATTTGCAAGATATAAATAATAAGAGAATGCAAGAAAAAACGTCAAAAAACCGTTGTACATGCACTTATATGGTTACATACAGTTGTGTTACTTAGATCATCATCTGTTGGAAAAACTGGAGCAGGTGGCACGCTGTAGGCTGGTGCTTGATAGGTAGCTGCAGAAAAAATAAAGATGAATTAACATATGCTCTATTATAAAACCAAAATAATGAGAAGCTAACTACTAATCCCGTGAAAGCTACATCTAAATACAGAATAACAATTAGAAACTTCATATGCCAAATTGTACCAACAAACCACCAACCTTAATCTGAGAAAAAGATGCTCTTACTATAGAAAGGAGAATTGTTTTGGATCCAATCTGCATTTAATATAGGAAAAGTTTAAGCACAATTTGACTACAAAGACAAAAGTTATCACTAAAGCTTTTGTAGCTGTGGAAAGGCAAGAGGAGCTCATGAGTAGAAAAGAACAATATATCCTCTTTTCTGAGGAAACTTGTAGGTAGTCTCTCCCAGAGACCTTTCCAGAAATCCCCATCATTTCTATGATTGAGAAACAACACTTCAGCTATACATAAATCCATTTCTATAATTCAGCTTAGAACTGTGAAACCAGACAAGCATGACAGAGTTCATAGCCACTCTTAATACAAAAATTAAATCTCTTAAGTACCATGAGAAATAAGTTGTACGAGTAAAACACAAACATTTTTTATTGAAATATACTCATTTTTCTCCACAATCTTAAGCAAAGATTTAAATCGCAAAACAAGACATAAGTTCTTACTGAACCAAACTCCTGGAAAATCTCAAGTTTGCCTTGGCCACTAGAATGTTGAGTGCATCCTACCCAACGTCATGAAAGGTATACCCTTCTATCTCCAATATCTAATAGGACAAATTTTAGAAAAGAAATAATGAAATCAGAAATTAATCACTCTATTATTGACACCCAGCACAGATAGCAAAGTAAGCACTTTTTGTTAAAATACTAGCAAGATCAATCCAATTGATTCTTCAAGGAAAGAATCATATAGGTGGAGAAGATATAATTCGCAATCCAAACTGAGCCTATTCCATAGTACATTCACATGCTAAAAAATGAGAAATGAGAAATGGACTATTGCAGTTGAATACATAAACAGATCACTGACCTAAATGAGGTCATCCACTACTAAAGAGATTGTTTCTTGTGTTGAGGTGTTGCTATTTCGACTGAAGAATATAAATACCAAGAACACAACAATACTCTGAAGCACCATACTCAGAATCCCACAGAGAATTAAGGATTAATTACTTGGCAATATCCAGGAAGCTCATGTAGAATGGTTTGAATAAACTTTCTAGGGAAGGGGAAGCAATTCCATTGTTAATCAAAGAACAACTATGATACTAAAGAGATTGTTTCTTGTGTTGAGTTCAGTTGCAGGCTTTATGTGAAAAAAGCCTCTTGGCATCCTGCTTTGAGACAACATTAGTTGTATAAGCTTGAAACATGTTGTAACACGAAGCCAACTTGTCAATTGTCTAATAGGAATTTAAAAGACTTGGGTTGAAATGGTTCTGAAGATCAACCGAAACAATATTGATACTTCTCTTCAATTGCTATTTCGACTGAAGCATATAAATACAAAGAACACAACAATACTCTGAAGCACCATACTTAGAATCCCATAGAGAATTAAGGATTAATTACCTAACAATATCCACGAAGCTCATGGAGAATGGTTTGAATAAACTTTCTAGGGAAGGGGAAGAAATTCCATTGTTAATCAGAGAACAACTATGATACTAAAGAGATTGTTTCTTGTGTTGAGTTCAGTTGCAGGCTTTATATGAAAAAAGCCTCTTGGCATCCTGCTTTGAGACAACATCAGTTGTATAAGGTTGAAACATGTTTGTAACACGAAGCCAACTTTTCAATTGTCTAATAGGAATTTAAAAGACTTGGGTTGAAGTGGTTCTGAAGATCAACCGAAACAATATTGATACTTCTCTTCAATTGCTATTTCGACTGAAGCATATAAATACCAAGAACACAACAATACTCTGAAGCACCATACTCAAAATCCCACAGAGGATTAAGGATTAATTACCTGGCAATATCCAGGAAGCTCGAATAAACTTTCTAGGGAAGGGGAAGCAATTCCATTGTTAATCAGAGAACAGCTATGAGATGACCAAGCAAGCAATAAATAACAGTATGAACCCTATAAG
Organism: Sequoiadendron giganteum; assembly: GCA_007115665.2. NCBI lineage: Eukaryota > Viridiplantae > Streptophyta > Pinopsida > Cupressales > Cupressaceae > Sequoiadendron > Sequoiadendron giganteum. The sequence goes on along the minus strand of CM021110.1, from coordinate 409,520,495 downwards.
ACTTTAGTGGTGCAAGATCCATAGGAATAATCTGTAAGGCAATCAAGATAATTAGACTCCATAACACCTCAATTATAATTCCAACAAAAGCAAGCTATGAGATAACCATATAAAGTGACGATTCCTTTCATTCTCATCTACAAATTTAACAAATCCATAACCCTTTGAATGCCCCATAGCAGGATCTATTACAACCTTCGCACCTCTTATAGATGGATAACGAGCCTCTTTTTAACTCCCATTTTTCACTGAATATACCAATATCAACACTACCCTCATTTTACCAAGAGGGATTGTCATCAAAACATATTCCATCATTGCCCCTCAAGCTGTTTATTTATCTTAATTAATTAATCTATGGTGGGTAGATACCGAAGGAGTAGATTGGGAGTGAAGGGTACCAAGACATGGAATGCAATCTTGCCTTTGGTCTGAGCACCAGCTATTCAGGGCTAAGCACAGTCATTTACACAAATCTCTCTAAGCTCATAAAACCCAACATCCATTCCTTTTATTTTCTCTTGAATGCTTTCATTCCTATGGTTGTTTGTGCGATCACTGTGTTCTTCATCAGTAGTCCGCAGCCGAATATAGTGATAAAAGACAAAGGTGAAGGTAGAGATTTGTACATATTCACCTTCATTGCGATTGTGGTTGTTTACGTGACAGGTAATAGAGGTAAAAGTAATTGTCTACAGTGTTCACCAATATGTTTTGAAGTCCTTTTGCATGAAGCTTGGCAATTTCTTATATATATATATATATAGTAATATAAATATCTATCAGCATAATATAGATATATTATGCAATAAAATAACTAAACTAGTATAATCACTTAACCATATAGACTTCAATCTATTAGTCATACCCATAGCTGATAATTAACAGTAAGAATAAAATAGTTATGATAGTGAATATAGTTTTTGAGAGATACGATAAAAAGGAGGAATATCATTTGGAATCGACACATCTTATGGACATGTGTTTCGAGGAGCTAATATATTAAAGAAATAACAAATGCCACATTTTAAAGTATCAAACATTGTAAGATGACACAAGACCTCACAAAAGTTGATAGGATAAGTAGGAGAAAGTAAAAGAATATATTGATGTATACAATAAATATAGAGTATATATATAAATAGAGAAAGGATAAAAATAACTAGCAATCACACCTTAGTGTGCAATGGGTATGCCGAAGATGTGTGGAATGTCAATCAAGAAGATGTGTGGTAATTTTTTCGGTTATATTTGTGGAGTAAGAGAGGTGAGTTGGTAAAAAGTTTGCTGTAAAGTGATATAATTTTAAAACTAAAGATCAGTAAGGTTTCTCCCGACTTCTTTCCAGCAACAAAGAAGGCAGTTGCATAGAAGTGTTTGGACATAGAAGGCAATTGTAAAAAAATGTATTTAAAAAAGAATAGTTTAGAACTATATAAATTTTTACAAGATAACATTTTTTGTCCATATTCTTATCTAGTACTTGAATACAACAATCAAACGTAAAAAACTAATATGTTCTCAGTAATCTTATGATTTTTGCAAAACTCTTTTTTTTCATAGGTAAGGGGCTATGAAGTATTCAATGCTCCCACATTGTGTATACTTGTCTATCAGAGCACTTTTCGCTGCAATAGTAAATGTACATCATACCTTATGCACAAGCACAGTGATGAGCATTGAGGCATTAACCAAGAGTGTATCATACAAGATTCTTACAAAAATATGAAGTAGTATCATAATTTTGAATGAATGTTCTCATTAACTGGAATTTAAGAGTAAGAGGTTAGGTACATATGAATACCAAACAAGTATATATTCATCATACCTTATGCACAAGCATAGTGACCAACATTGATATTTCCTTGATTGCTGAAGTAGTACAATCCAAAATGATATAAATGTGAACAACAACATTAACCAAGAGAGTATTGTACAGGGTTGTTACAAAAATATGAAGTAGTGTCATAATTTTGAATGAATGTATGTTCTCAGTAAAATTATGAAAGTTTAGAAATGCAGAGTACAAAATAATATTGAATCTTCATATATCATAGGTACAATTTTTTTTTCCATTTGTCACATTTAACAAATTGCAAATTTCAATAGCTTGAAGTAAGTATTAATCTTCTAATTAGAGTGAGTGAATGGTTGTGCTTCAAGAGTGTTTTTCCTTGTATTGTTGATGCTCATAAGAATTTGCAAACCTGTAGAAAAATAAATAGCAAGTAGATTTTAATGTTTGATTCGTAGTGTATGATTTTTTAGTTTTGGAGTAGGGGAAACGTAAGCGGCAAAAGAGAAGAAACTAACCTGCTACCCTTTTTTTGCACTAGTGTTTGCTCAGGAGATGGAATTTGACAATGCCATTAAGTGTTCTTCCTCTTGCTTCTAGTGAGCTACATAAGGGCTTTGTTGCATGTGTGCGTATCGTTCAAATGTGAAGGCTGGTTTTATGCATAGGCTTGCAAGTGCACGCACTCTAGAAATAGCTATGAATGTTAGGCCATGCCGGTCTACGTTGCCGATGTCGATTGTTGCCTTTTCAATTGTTAGTCCTTGTGATTTGTGTATTGTTAAGGCCCATGCCATTTTGAGCGGGATTTGACAATGAAGCCCATGGCTCAGAGGGGAAAGTGGGACATTTTTAGGATTATTGTGGTCCCAAACAAGGCCAATGTAATTATTGAATTGAACAACAACAAACAACGGAAGTGAAGGTGGATTCTCACCATCCTTGTAGATGATTGCTTTCACTTCCCCAAGTGCACCATTAACAAGGCCTATTTCCATCCATAAATTTGAACATAGCATAACCTTTTGCTGAACACTTAAAAGAATCCTAGATTGAAGTTGTTCTTCTGTTGGATTTGAACATGGTGGCCCCCTTAGTTGCTCTGTTGTTGACACTACAATTGGTGTTGCTAAAGATAATAACATTTGATGGTTATGTAGCAAGACCATTTCATTGGTTGCAAAATATGTATGGAGGGTAGGAATGTAGTTTTCTCTGTAGGGGGCAGTGTTGAGCTGGAGCATGACATTTAAACTTGCCAATCTTCAATTGTAGGTTCTACATTGTGCAAATTAGAGATGAGAGATCGGAAATAAATCTGTGCAGGATCTTCACCAATTTGATGAAATATTTTGGTTAGTGTGATAACCTTTGTGAAAATTTTCCATAGAATGCTCCCGTATGAGCTAGAGGCATACATGGGGATGTCCTTGACCGGTGGAAGTTGTCCTAGATCACCGAAGAACATGATTGAGCGACCTCCAAAAGGAATCTGGTTATGGTTGGGGAATGCTTCACGTAACCTCATGTCAATGCGTTCAAGCAACTTGGGTCCAATGAAGCTCATTTCATCTATCAATATGTACCTAATGTAATACATTTTTTCTTGGAAGTTTGCCAGTGATTGACCTTGCAGGGGGTCCATTTCTTTGATAGGTATTTGAAGGGAAAAGTGAATTGTCGATGCTTGTATGTTGAATGTTGCTACACCTGTAGGTGCAAGAAGTAGTAATGGTGACAGGCCATTGTGGGTTGAGCTCATCAATGCAAATTTGATGGCTTTTATTAGGTGTGATTTACCAGTTCCAACAGTACCTTGGACAATTAGTTTTAGAGGAAGTTGCCAAGTATTAGCATTTACATGTGACAAAACTCTATCAAATGCTTTTTGTTGTTGGATAGACAACTCTTGCTAGGTAGGGCAAGTGGTAAGATGGTGGAGTTGGAATGTTTGACGGTTGGATTCTATGAATGTAGTAGCAGAGACTTGCTGGTGTGGATTGAATCGGGTAGAACCCCAATCATGGTTAAGGTCAATGTCACGTCTACCAAGCATGTCTAGCTGATCAAAGTGGAGGGGAAGACTTGGGTATGGGTGAGACAATACTTGCCATTTAGATTGGTTGTTATCTTGCATTATATCATCTCCATTAGAATAGGTGCTTTAATTAGTATCTTCTAGAGATTTAGGTGTTGTACGTAGTACATGCTAGGGATGATAATCCCTGGAAAAACTCTCCCACTTTTCTATAATTTGAATAGATGATGAACCCAAATCATTGGCAATATTGTGAAATGGCTTGTATAGAAGTAGTTCACTCCAACAAAATCCTTCAAAGTTTTTGTCGTCTTTTGTAGGGATGGTTATGAAGCGAGGGGAGACGTGAACAATGGCAGGTATCGAATGCTCTTTCCAGAGGCTACGCTTTCTAGACGTTTTGAATGTCCATTTTTGGGTTACTTCAATAAGAGACATGGACTCAAGATTAGGTGGGCGAGCCATATAAGCATCAATGTAATTTGGGGATGTGGCAGTTGTTGCTGGGGAGATAGAAAGATGATGAAAGTTTTTTTGGCTAACATTTAAAGAAACAAATATCCTGCTTGATAGGGTGAGGGGAGTTTTAGTAGGAGGTGGCAACTTTCTTGGGCTCCAATATCACGGTCCACTAGTGTTTCAACAAGAATTTTTTGAAAAGTTGTTGGAGCTGGCATGTCAAACTCAATATTGGTTGAAATGCGAGAAAGCATGTCATGGTATGTTTCTGATTTGCTTTCCGCTTTTGCTACATATTTTGCAATGTATTTGAGGACAGCATGGATAGAGAGTACAAGCTGATAATCTACATTGGCTCTCCAAATAGAGAGTATGGAAGGGTTGTGTAGGTTTATACGATCGTCATTACGACATAGGGTGAAAGTATGTTGGCCAAGCTCATCTATTATAAGGCTTGAGTGATCTTGCATGGTCCAAGGGGCTTTATATCAACATTGAAGGCTTGGGCCTTTTCTCCTAAGGAATGTTTGTAAGGTACACTTTGTATGATGCTCTACACAATTAAGCAATTCAGTGTAATCGACAAAAGGGTCTGACAACATAATCAAGCATGTCTTCATTAAGCAAGGATCATTAAGAGGAGCTTGATGTATTCTTTGGTTCCTTAAAGGAAGGGGTTTGGGATTCCATGCAGAGACATATCTATTAATATATTCAACTGCATTTTCTGCTGAGTGGAGGTTTTGCCATTGTATTGTCTCAATATTAGGTGCATCTTTTAGCCACATGAATCTATGGATATGTGCAGAGCCCCTATGTTGCCATTCATACCTGGTGGAAAATTAATGTTTAGGAATAACTTAGAAGGAAATTAATGTAAATAGAGGAGAGTACAAAGAGTATACCTATACCAGTAATCAATTTCACCAAGTAGTTTTTCCAAGACCTCTCCATGAAATGCAGTAAATCTCTGATGCATGTACTGTGCTGTAAGGTGTGGATTTTGAACTATATTTTCTATCGTCCATCTGTAAGCTGCTTCTGGATTTGTAGGTGCAGTAGATGGCATAATACTATGCAAGCCTAGCCATTTTGTATCAGCTGCACTGAGTGTAAAGAATAGCGTTGGACAACCAACTTGTATGACCATATCTGAAAGCTCTCCTCTATAACGGTTCCAAAATGGACGTGTTCCATGAATCGATGAGCCAAAGCGCATGGGCTGTTCAGCAAGCTTGTCATCAGGCAAGTCCTTTAGTCACTGACAAAGATCAAAGATAATTGTTGGTAGGCAAGGGTGAATATTTTTTTGGACAAAAATAGATGTTGTGGCTTGGTTGCGATGACACATGAGAATATTTAGTATGAAGTACCTAAAGCGTGGGTGTTGTCCAAACCTATTATCATGGTACTTAAGAAGGTGGAGAGCATATTCATGTAATTTGACTTCTTTGATGCATTGTTGTTTGAAGGTAGCAACACCTTTTGGAAACAAACTAGGGAATAACATTAAAAACAATCATCCTTCAGTGGTGTACTCATTGATGGGAGACAAAGCTATTGGTGGCCAATCTATGGACACGCGTGTCTAGCCTTGTCTTAGTTGCAATAAAGAGTGCAGTTCTTCAACTTCTCTATGTGCAGCGGGAAGGCTTGCAACAAATGAAGTACTGGGTGGCATGTTTTCTTGCAGATAGTCATCATTTACATCATTTGAATGCATCATGGTTGTAGTTATGGGACTAGGAATAGTGTTTGTTGCATATAGCAAGTTTATAATGTTAGTGGAAGCAACTGGCAGTGATGATAATGCAATATCATCGAATTGTACGAATCTGTAGTATGGGTCGTGTAAGATTTTATATTGCAAGGCCTCAAATACACGTGTTCTACTTACGTAGAAGTTGTAGTCCTGGTGCCCTATGTTTTTTTGTTAACAATTAATATATCTAAATCATCTATACGCTAAGGCAAGTGGGTTGCAATAGTAGAAACATCCCGAGGAAAACAAATAGTGTGGCCACTATATTTTAGTTGGCTGCCCTTGGCATAGGTAACTTGGACAATTGGGTTGACCCTTGCTATTAGCATCTCTTCAACTTGCGTTAGTTTTTTTAAACAGAGTGGTTGCTCACCAGGGTCCATGTTATTCCATTTGGAAAAATGATGGCCATTTTTTTCAGATGCACATCGATAACAAGTAGAAAGTCCATGTGATTGCCTTGTTTTAATGCCAAGATATTTCTCCATGCAGATGAAATAGGTTGACATATTTGCAAGTTTATCCAACTTTGAACAAAAGGTATTTCTAGTAGCGTAAAAAAATTGAGAAAAATATGGAGGTGGATGGACATGAGAAAATGAATTTGTTGGAATTGGATTATGGAATTCAATTGCAAGTGTATGTAGGTGGGAGGGATTAGCAAGCGGAGGGAGTGTAGACGTGGAGGCACGATCTATGGCCATATGTGCATTTTCTCGTTTTCTTTTGTTAATGTCATCTTTTCTTGCATGGTAGCGTACTCATTGTTGCTAATTTCGACAAGCACATTTTTCTGCATGTCTTGTGTTTTCCAAATCCATTGAATAGTTTCTATGAAAATGTGTAAAAAACATTGAAAGCGATGTATTGGTAAGTATATATATAGAACCTTTATGTTTTTTTTGGCACATTTATGTTTACACAAATATAGAATTTGAAATTGATGTAACATTGTACATGGAAAGAGGCTATTGCACCATAATTGGAAATAACATAATTATAAATGATCAAAAACTAATAATAAATCGTAAGAAATAGCATGTTAAAAATTAATCCAAATATTTAATTGTAGCATGGTGCAATAATAAATAACCAAGCGAAGTATTGAATGTGAGTAGAAATCCGATGTAAATAAATTGTAGACATGATGTGACGATAAAACATTGAACATAGCAATAGAAACCATTTTGTTTGAGATGTAAAAACATATATTTACAAACATAAGCACGCAAAAATCTGAGGGAACAACATGATGTGGCAATAGAACATTGAACATAGCAATAGAAACCATTTTGTTTGAGATGTAAAAACAAATATTTACAAACATATAGTAGATTTTACATGCCGAGTGACATCTTAAAAAACTAAACACGCTTTATAGCTATGGTAATAATGCTTTGTGTTTCATGCCCACCAAAAATATTTGTTTCGATGGTAAGAGCAAGTAGAAACTGGCAATTGACAACATTGGTGATAATGTCATTAGCAACATTATTGTCCGCTAGTAGGATTGAAAATATTCTACATAAACACCTAGCAATGTAGTTGTTGGTTCTTTAAATGTAGTAACTTTAAGAAGCTGGCATGTAGCATCTTGTAAGTCCATCTTCATTATATAGCTATAATCACATTCTAAATTTTCTGAAGAACACTTAGGGCACTTAAACGAACTAGGACAAATTTGAAAAATCTTTTTTTTGCATTTTTTTTTCCACCAAGCGAGGGCAAGAAAGGTAGTAAAAGTTGTCTAAGTGCAGCTTTGTGATAGTGGCCTTCACGCAAACATTTTTTTTTCACAACAAAGCTTGTCTCTGTAATACTTCAAATAGGAATTGGATTTTCAAATTTGTCAGTGGGAAAATGGCTCTTTGAAAGGGAAAGGTAGGGTTTGGTAGTACCTTTAGTTGCATACCAGGTTTGTAATGTAGTGGCCTCTACCAAGTTGGGATTGATTATAATGGTAGTTGGGAAAATAGTATCTATGGCTGTTCCAGACCAAGATGTTATGCATCCACTCTTTATCAAAATAATGGGGGGGTTTGGCTGCATAGAAAGGTCAGATATTTGTTTACCAACAATTTCACAATGGTGACACCAAAGTTTAATATCAATGGTACGACTTGACATGTCTATAATGGTTGTTGTACACTTTATTGTTTTTGTACCATCTCTCTTACGTATGGTTGATGTAGAGGAGATGCGCAGGAGAATGCCAATGACATATACGAGGGTATTAATAGGTAATGAAATTAATGACTCTATGTTTCAGATATGATAGGTGTGCTTGGGTATACTAGAGTCTGCACAAGTGGATGGACTTATAGTTGAAGAGGAATGGAGGAGAATTTCATAAGGATTTGTGTTGCTGTTATATTTCATGTTGGTAACTCTGATGCGGCCATTAGATATTACATATAGGCTATTGTAGTTTACAAGATGGTAGAACGTGTCTACAAGTTCATTAAAGTAAGTGACATGTATTGTAGTGCCTGCTTTATCTACGGAATCAAACCCAAGAACTTTTCCATCATGGCTTACATTTTTGTACTCGTGAATAGGACTTTTAGCCAATGCACGACCCTCAATTGTCCAATACTTATGGTTGGTGGTTAATGATGCAATTGGAATGGGTTCAAATGGGGCCATATTGTGCTGTTCCATTGATGTTGTGGTTTCTTCGACGGAAGAATTGGTGGCTTGGGAATTGGAAAATTGCTCATGAGAGCTGCTAGAGGGCATATAAGTTGTAGCTTGATGGATAGCAGTTGGAGTTCCAACCAATGATTCATTTTTTGATATTATTTCCAAACTATGAATTACAATTGCCTTGCAATGAAAGGACAAAGATATGTATTAATGAGATGTAGATGCTTAACAAATAAGATCTAAATAGTAGAAGGAAAGTATGCACGTAAGTGAATTTGGGGAACTTTCTGCAACTGTAGTTTTTGAGACGAACAATAGAACCTTTAACTAATGCCTCCTCTAAGACAAGCTCATTAAATTGTGTTGGTAGTAGAGCAGCATGTTTATGTGTCCCATCAGATTGTTGCATGCGAAATTTGACAATTGTAGTTTTAGGTTGTTGAATGGACTCAATAGATACAACCTATAAAATTGGCTCTAAATTGGGTATGCCATCAAGTATGTTGGAAATTGTATTTGCAGTTAATGTTGACATAATAACGTTGCAAGTTTGAGGAAGTGGTTGTCTTGCATGCAACTTAAGAGTATGGGAATTAGGTATTGAAGAAAAGTTCTTTCCAATCTTTAATATGTGTGAAATGAAAATATGTCAAAAAATTAATTGACTAGGGTAGTAGGGGAAAAAAGGTAGGTATTTTGGACATGGTGTTTGTGGTGTCTTGGTTTGAATGTATCAAGTGTATGTGTGCAGAAAACATGTATATAGTGAAAGTTAAAATGTACATGAAAAAAATGTATATTCATAAGTGAGAAATAATAGCTAAACCTATCAAAATAAAAAATATTTGCAATAAGTCTAGGTTATAATTATTTTGTAGCTATTTGTTTTAAAAATGATAATAAATTAGGTCAATTCATTGTTAACACAATTATAATAAAAGTACATGAAATTAAAAGAATTTGCAACTATAAATTTACTGAGCAAGTGCTTTGAAAAGAAGGTTTTTTTATTCCATAGCATATAAGTAGAAGATTCTTTAGACACTTTAGATTGTAATACATGAGGTCAAACAATACAAAATATGATTGTAAACATAGTTAGTTGTACGAGATTTACATAGTGAGAAGTATAGGTAAAAAGTGACATATTGTGCACATGGATATGTATACGTAAATTGCATACTATCAAAATGAAGGGTTCTCTAGAGGGCTATGATTATGTACATAGTTAGCTTTAGAGAGGTTACATAGTAAATAGTTCAAGTATTTGATCACATATTTTGTAGGTACATCTCGTATGCACAAATTAGAGAGGGTGTGTTGTCATTTCCATACAAGTGATCATAATATATTTCCCTAAGGAAAGTGCAGAGGCCCTCCAATTTAGTGTAGCTCTTTTGGAACGAGGACACTGTATCCTAAAGCTTTTCGATGTCCAAATCTTGTACCTGAGGCGTTGATTGGCAAACATTTTTGAAATTGTGGAAAATGGTGTGGCAACTATTTGTGATAGTAGTTGCTAGATGTTCGACAACAGGCCCAAGGCTTTCTGGTTGATTTACAGATGCACAAGACTCTGCTACAACATGATGGGGATTCAAAGATACATTAGGGTTGTGTTTATTGTTCAGTGTATCTGCACTAGAAACTTGGATGATATTAGGCATTTGATTGTGGCTAGCCATTTCCTGAGATGAGTTAAGTTAGATATTTTATAAATAAAAAACAAAAGAAATTGAAACAATGGGAAAACATAATTAATATAGCTGAAATAAAGTTAAAGAATTATCAATGCATATTTTTCAAATAAAAATCAAATCACACTACTATTAAATAAATTCATAATTTATTTTTTTGTAGTACACTATATTAAATTATAGTACATCATTGTTTGTATAGACATAGGCCTCACAAGAGAAAGAATAATACAAAATTGGAGGTTGTTTCATGTTGTTGGCTATGACCCTTGGCATGTTAATAGAATTTCTACCCCACCCACCAATGAAGAGGAAGGACATAGTGATACTGATTGTGTACAGTCTCAACCTCCCATAGATGAATACAAATGGGAATTGCTTTCTTGCCTTGGTGCTACAAACAATTTTCTCTTTAACCAGTTGCAACTATTGGGTAGATGAGACTTTGACCTACATCATAAGTGGGATGCACACCATGTTCTATAAAGTTTGCATAGTATTGCTAAACAATTTATTTCAACAAGTTGCATATAGCTAAAAACACCTTTATTTGTTTGTAGTGCCTACACTTTCTCATCAGCTATCTCCTAAGAAAATATTACTCTAAATATCATTGAACAACACCATCTTGAACCATCTTCATCAGTTCCATTGTGTATGATCATTCAAGTACTTGTTGGCATAGGTAAATCGTTCCTTATAGACAAGATTCGAAGTGTGCTAAATACATCAACAAATCAAAAAATGAATCCTTTGCTTGCTTTGGCACTAACAAGAGTAGGTGCTTACAGTATTTGTGCCTCCACATTACATACAACTCTTCGAATACCAATTAGAGATATGAATCCATTAAAGGGCCAAGTATTGACCATCCTTCAAGAGGAGTTCAAACATATTAAGTACATATTAATTGATGAAATGAGCTTCCTAGGGCCCAAGTTGGTTAAGATAGATGTTGATTGTGGCAAGCATTCCCTGCTAAACATATGCAACCATTTGGTGGGGTCATTGTCATACTAATGGGTGAACTGGCATAACTACCTCTTGTTTTGGATAGGCCTATCTAGGCTTATCAATCCACAAAATTAGCTCTTTCGCACACTTTTAATATTGTTGTCACGCTTGACACTATCTTCCACCAACATGGAAAATCTGATACAAAAGAACAATTTCGTACATTGCTTTTGAATATTAGAAATTATTAGGCATCCTAGTATGACTAGAAAACCCTTATGAATCAATGACATGCAATGCTTTCTGCTAAGGAAAACCAACATTTTAATGAAGTTATCCACTTATTCCCAATAAATAGGTTGGTTAACTTGCACAATATGAAAAAGCTTCAACAATTAAATAATCCTATTACAATTAGTGATGTTGAAATTTCTTAGCAAAATGTACTTGACTATGCCGATGAGGAACAATTTCGAGCAAAGATCTTTCTTGCAATTGGCTAACAAGTAATGTTGACAACAAATATTTTTGTGGTAGCGGGCTTGGTTAATGGATCATTGGGTTTAGTGAATGCTAGCGTTTATGCTAGTGGTGCTAAACCACCTCAATTGATTGAATATTTTGCTGTCCACTTTCCAAACTACATCAGCCCAACATGGGATTGAGACAATCCATGAGCCATTCCCATCCCCCTGATCACTTGAGGTAGCCGAAGATAGCTCCCCTTAACAATGGATTGGGCGATAACAATCCATAAATCTCAAGGCTTGACACTGGGGAGAGCTACAATAGATATTGGAACTAAAGAAAGGAAAGGACTAATGTTCACAACTCTCTCTCATGTTAAATCAATAGCATGAATATGCATAGATACACCTTTCTCTTTTGACAGATACTCTAGGTTGCAATCTAACAAATACAATATACTTTGAATCAAGGAAGATAATCGCCTTCAAAAAAATTTTGCATCTTGATCATAATAAAATGTTGTAGTCTTTGAAGGTAACTATGCCACTTTTCCTTTTCCTTTTCGTTTCTATGCATTTACAATCCTGAATATTCCTAATTTCGCCTCTAGGTTGTTCCCTCGATAATGCATTAAATCAAGGAAGACAAATGCCTCCAACAATTATTTGTATTCTGATCATGATCTAATTATTTTGTTCCTTAAGCTAACTATACCACTTGTCCTTCTCCTTTTCACTTCATTGCATTTAGAATTCCCATTATTCCTTATTTTACTTCTTCCTAACCTCCCCACCATAATGCAACTAGAATCAATTCTGCTAAGATAGGCAACGTTTTACTTCTACACTAATTACGAAGACAAGTTGTCATTGAATTCTCACCCTTCATTACCTCTTACCTTGAACAATGAACGTGGATTCTTACCTATTTCTAGCTTCGCCAAATGTTTTTTATACTTAATTTTTCTCTCAAAACCTTCCCCCCCTTTGATAAATTATGTCATTTCTAGAGCTATCACATTTGAACCATTTTCATGTAACTATGTTAGATTCTAACAAACATATATTACAAACATTTTCAACTATTACTGCAAATCTTGACAATTTTTATTAGCTTCCTTCTCTCAAGTTTTTTATGTTGTTCAAGTTGCAATTGCATTCCATTGACATACAAGGTAAGGCTATATCTCCTTTATTCCATCTCTTCTTTCACAACTGAATTTAAAATTATTTGTCACAAATGTTGTAACTATATATTTTTTCAAAATAGGCTAAGACTAATTTCAGCTGAATAAAACTGCCATGCACCAGAAGAAAATTGTATCCAATCTGTAATTGCACACATATTGTCTCTTGGTATTTCTACAAGGTATGCTTGTATCTTGTTTATATAACCTCTTCTATTGCACATATATTAGATATTATTTGTTATGAACTCAAGAGCTATTTATATTTCTTGATTTAGATATCTTTACAACTGACACATTTTCCTTGCACTCAACTTCAATTTTCCCTTATGTCTAACTATATTTGATTTGAACCATTTTAGATTGCAAAAATTGTGAATTATACATGGACATCTCCATAATACTAAATAGCTTTCCAATCAGATGTTTTTCATAGTCTAAAAACTCAGCGACATTCTATTTAGATAGAAGGTAAGGCTATATGTCCTTTATTCCGTCTTTTATTTCGCAACTGCATCTCATATTGGTTGTCATATAAATAATACAACTACATATCTTTTCCAAAATACAAAAAAATAGTTACAACCAAATAAAATTTTCATGTTAATACTATTGATATGTCCACAATCCATAATGCTTTTAAGATTTGTTGTTGCTAGAAGGTATGTTAACATTTTTTTTAATTGTTGTATTCTATCATAACTGCATTGCATATCATTTCTTATACATTGTACAACTCTTTAAATTTCCAGATTTATTTGTTGTCTATCAATGGCATGTGTGTATTGCACTAAAATTCACATTATTCTTTCATCTTTGTAGATGATACTGAAGCCAAACAATCCTCTTTTATGGATGTTTTCATGTCATTAGATCTTCTATAAACTTGGTATGGCCCAAAACATTGCTTTCACCATCGATTAAAGAATATTTCTATTTTTAACGGTATGTGTACTGCTTCTATGTCCCTCTTCATTTCCATGCATATAGAATTTCCACCATTCCCAAATGCTAAATACCTTTACAGTTGCATGTTTTCATGGTGTGTAGCCTTCACCAACATTTTAACTGTATATAATGAAAAGCTATATATCTTTTATCACATCTCTTATTTCACAACTGCATAGTGATTTATTAAAAAAACCTGTAGCATTGATTTAAAGATAACCAATTTTCTTAGGTCCCAAAGTATTATTTTCACCACAGATCAAAGTGGTGCAAAATTAATTTTTTTGCTCGGGGGTTTTTTGAGAGCCCATGAGGCTCCATGACCCAGTATGGTAGGGTAGAGAGTAGGCCTCCTTTTTCTATGTTCATACTATAATCCATTCCATGCACATGGTATGCCAAATTTTTTTTAAATCAATGCATTCTATTACAACTGAATTGCATATTACTTCTTATACGTTGTACAAGTTTTTAAATTTCTTGATTTATTTATTGTGTATGAATGTCACATGTTTATTGCACTGAAATTCACATTATGCTTTCACCTTTATAGTCCATGCTCAAGTCAAACAATCCTCCTTTTTGGATGTTTTTAAGCCAATAGATCTTCTATAAAATTATCAAGGCCCGAAACACTACTTTCACCATTGATTAATGTGTTGCCAAAAAGTGTGGACTTTGACTCTTTTCTCTCATTTGGACCTTTGCCTATGGATTTTGGACCATTTTTAGCCTATTTTTATACCCTTCCAAGCCTTGTGCCAAATTTTTATAAAAATTTTTCACTCTCCTAGGCTTGTCATCACTTAATCAACCCCTTGTTATGCTATAATTATCGCTTACAACACATACATGGCTTATTTCAGTGTTTTTTGTGAGACAATCTCGTCAAACATAAATAATTATATTTTAACTACCAAAAACTAATGTAATTAGCCTAGGTGGACTAGGTTGCCACCTTGGGCTACCTAGTCCCATGTGGCACAAATTTCATTTTTAAGTTAATTTCTTTTGAGATTTTGGTCTCTAAAACCCTAAGGTCGGCTTGTATGGTGTTATTTTGAGAAAATTAGGGCATAAATTGTATAAATAAGCCTCAAAACCCTAATTCCTCATTATGCACCATCCATTTTCTTCTCCATCTCTCTCTCTCATCACCTCTCCTGCTCAAGGAAGCTAAGGTTTCACATTCCAAGTCAACAAGACATCATTTCTGAAGCATTCAAAGGATGATTGTTGCAACAACACAAGATCTCTCATCATGGCAAGGTAACTTACTCCATTAATCCATCATTTCATATTCATGATTTTCATTTTCTATTTTTTTTGGTTTAGTTACCTAAAAGGTGTTTGACCAAGGCAAACCCCTAATCCCTAATGATCAAAATTCTTCTCTTTCTCTCCTTGTGTGATTGCAGATTTAGGTACTTTGAAGATATTTGAAGGAATTGAAGACTTTTTGAATACCACCCCTTGCATGCAAGGTCAAATCATCCACCAAAAATCACTCTCAGGCTCAGATATCAGAGTTTCAGAAGCGGAAAACTGTGAAGAACTAGGGTGCAAACCTAGGGCTTCTGTTTCCCCTTCAAAAATTCCAAAAATCTTGAAGAGGACTAAGTTGCCCAGAATGGTGACCTAGTCCCTCTGGATAGGTCTTTTTGTGATTTTGTCATTTTTGGACACCCATTTGGTAGAAACAGGCTCCGAACCAGTTTTTGGGAATCTGGGGCTAGGTCGCCCAGATTGGCATAAGTGTCCCTTTTAGCCTCAACATCAAATCTAGCAGCATTTCCAACCTCTAGAAGGTTCCAAGTGCACACCTCTTTAATCTCATCCATTTTTGTAATAGTTTGTACATATTTCTTAGGTTATTTTATCTAGGTTTGCATATCTTTATGTGTTTTCAAACATAGTTTCATTTCATAGTTTATTACATTCATAGTTACATTTAGATTAGCTTCTATTTTCTATTCATTAAATTTAGGGAACAATCACATACATTCAATCTAAACCCTCTAATCCTTTGAATGAACCCTAAGATGAAAGAAGTCTAAAATAAAGCCATTCTTCCAAAGTTAGCTTCTACGTGAAAAACCTTGGAGGCTCATTGTGGAATCCTCTTTCCCCTCTTCCTTTTTGGTGGTTCATTTTGGTGAACCCAACATTCCTACACCTTATTTTCTGATTTGGACTTCTTCAACATCCTAGGATTAATTTGCATTGCATATTGCATTAGTGAAATTGCATCCTAGGGTTTCAAAATTTGCATTAGTAAAAAGTGCATTTAGGCTGCATTTTTGCATGTTAAATCATCAAATCTTTCTACATTTCTGTATTTTATTCTTAGATCTGCATCACCTCATATAGAAACCACCCGAATAAATCCAAAACACTTGAAAAATCTCAAAAAAATCATCAGGTGGACTAGTTCGCCACTCTGGGTGACCTAGTCCCTTTAGGCCTATCAAAATACCCTTTACAAAGCTGAAAACCCTGTTTTCCAGCTTCTATTTTTTTCCATTACCTCCTTGTATCAATAAGTTTCATTTCTATTACATGTATTTTATTAAAATTAGTATAAATTATCTCATTTCATGGATTGCAAATTTCCGATTTTCCATTTACAAAGTTTCATTTTCAGATCGTTGATACTGTAATCAACAAATTACCTTCTTTGTAATCTAAAAATTGTATTTAATTTTTTTTTTCTTTCCATTGCATTGTAAATTCTTCAAACATGTTTTCTTAATTTCTTTATAAAATTGCAAAGAAAAATTTAGTAAATAAACATGTTAATCATTTATTCAATGCATTCCCTAGTTATGAGAGTCTAGTAATTGAAACTGTTTGTAATTATCCTGAACATACACAACCTACTATCTCTCCTATTTGTGAGAATGATGTTTTAGAAGCAAATAAAAACATAGATAATCATGATGATCATAATTTTTCCTCTCTTGATACCTCTCTTTCTAGTGACGAAGGTATCTTGTTAAAAGAAGGTACAATCATAGAGCATCATGACGGTCTTGCTTGTTCTTCTCCTCATCCCTTTTGGGAAGATAGTTTAAAACAAGAACATGAAATTATAAACACATTTCTAAACATTACCTTACCTAGTCTCCCTAACTATGATGATCAACCTTTCTCTTCTTCTAATACGCCTCCTCAATGCAAAGAGGACATGGGTGATCCCACAAAGCTAGTTTACAATTTCTGGGAGATTCTAATTTTTGTTGAAATCACATATTTTTAGAAAATATAATGATTTAAGCCTTAAAAATTTCCATTTTAAGGATTTCAACTAAAGAGGGTTTGATCAAACCACCTTAGATCAAACCCCCTTCGATAGAACCCCGCTAGTTTTAAACCATACCTACAACAAAGTCTCCTTTACACCTATCAAAATGCTGATAAAAAATCACTTTTGTTTTACCTTTTAGGGGATCAAATGAATAAATTTAAAATTTATTTGAAATGATCATTGTAGTCCTCGGAACGAGCTATCCAATGAATATAATTTTAATATGTTTTGGTTTTATTATGTATGTGTTTTTCTAGTTTTATTAAACATAGGTTTTTCACCGAAAATAAATCTCTTTGTGTTGCACATGTGGAAAAATAGCATATTGTCAAAATAAAATTTAAAAAAATATGTTCAAGTTGGGTATTTATGTCCTTGATCCATTAAAAAAATAAAATTTAAATTTTGATACATACAGAAAAAGTTATGTTGTGTACCTTCGCCTATGTTTCAATTATAATTGGTTTGACTTTGAAATTTGATTAAGGAAAAAATATTTAATAAAACACTATGAAACCAAATGAAATTTCTAGATATCATAATTAAAAATATAAATTCAAGAAAATATAATTTTATCCTTTATACAAAAAATTCTATGTTAGATACGGTGAGCGCCACTCCTTAAAAATGTTGCTTTTTTAGAAAAGCTAGTTTTTGAAGGAGATGGAAAAAGAAGTACAGTTTGACTCCAATTTTTTTGAAAAATATATATTTAGAATCTATAGAAAAAATGTCACAAATCACTAGTTTGCATTATCTTCAAATTCCTCACGGTTTAGCCGCTATAGGAGCCCGAAAGTGAAGATTTAGTTAAAAAAAATTAGTTCAGTGTCCAATTTGTCCAAAAATGGTGTTAAATGATCCTTCTCCTAGGATTCATAAGACTCTCGACCCTCCCTACCTATTTTAACATCATAGTGATCCTTCTCTTGATGCCTCCTCCCCTTGTAGTGTATCATGTGATGAACCTCTTCCAAGCCCTTCGACTAGAGTGGATTATTTGGAATAAGAAGATGAGACCTTTGATGATCAAATAACACCCTATCCTACTCCTTCCTCTCCTCATAATCCCACCATTAATCATTTCCTTAATAATATTATGCCCTTACAAGAAGATGTAGAGCCTATATTAGACTCTCCTTCCCTAGGGGATGTTAATATTATATAGTCTCAACTCATTCCTTTCTCCACCTTCTAAACCTGAATTCACTCTCTCCCCGCATAAGCCTAATGTGTTGTAGCAATTGAGTCATAATACCATTGCTCATACACATTGCACTCACAACAACCCACATTACTAACCATCAACCTGAACACCCTTACCTTCATCCCATCCTATTCTTCATGTTGCCCCTCACTTCAATTCCTTCCTTAGGGAGTATGACCTTGTTTATCAACTAAGGAATACTCTTGCTAAAATATCTTTATGGGACATTATCCAAGCCTCCCCTCACTATCACAACATGATGCAGGATGCCTTACAACAAATTCTTGTCCCTTCTAATGTGGAAATAAATGGCATAACAACTATGATTCAAGGCTTGAACGCTGACATTGTTTTCCACCAAAGTGAGCTCCCTCCTTTGGGCATGCAACAACAAGTTAAAGCCTTCATGATCATATCTCAATACAAAATCATAGGGATCAAGAAAACCCTTGTTGATAATGGCTCTATTGTTAATTTATGCAGTTTTAAACTATTGGATAGGCTCTATATCGATAAATCAACCATTCAACCTTCCTCCTTATCTATTCATGGATTTAACAATGTAGGAAAAAAGCCACTTGGTGTGATCACTATGCCTCTCACTATTGGAGTGGCCACATTAGACATATTGATTCATGTTATGCCAAATGATGTTTCATCTAACCTTATTTTGGGCAGGCCATGGATTCATGTAATGAATGGTGTGCCTTCCACACTTCATAGGAAGATGAAGTACATCTACAACAACAAAGTGTACATATTTGTCGCTGATCCTAAACCTTACAATGTCTTACACCTTGAGAAAAACAAATGCAAACCCTTCACCAATACACCTACCAACCAAGTGAAATTCGTACAACTAAAGTCCTTTGACAATGGTTGGGGTTCCTTAAAATTCATCCCTCCCCTAATGGGAGACTACAAGACCAACAAAAAAGACTCTACAAAGGGACACACAATATTGTTAACACAAGACTTGACCGATCCTTTGATATCATCCACCTCAATTACTTTATCCACCAATGCAAACAATGAACCATCACCCAATCCAAAGAAGTTGAAAAATATTTATGGAAAAGGTTATGAGATCATGAAACAACTTGGCTATAGTGGACAAGGTTATGGTGCTAACAAACAAGGTATCCACAACCCTACCAAGCCTCATATGCAAATATCCAACCATGGTCTTGGATTTTTCCCTTTCATCAAAATCATCAAATCTTCCTCCAACACCAACTCTATCCCTCATCGACCTTCTAACCCTACCTTCCAAAGTAATCATTTGAAACCAACAATGGACTCTTTGCTTATAGCCAATGCCATCTTGCAAGTTCCTCCTCTTGATTCTAATTTTACACACTCCTCTCAAGGAGTATGCAAAATCTCACAATCCATAGAGCCTTGTGTAGGTATGACTTCCCATAATAAGAAATATACCTCCTTTTTTCCAACCAAAGGATCACCTTCTACCCTCGATCAAGAGGGTATTTTGTTGAGACTCCTCCAAGATCACTTGATCTCCCTTCCTCCCAGAACTTGAAAGAAATGTTTCAACAAACATCCCTTTTGTGCTTACCATCGAGTTCACGACCATTCCACTAATGAGTGTAAGGCTATGAGTCACAAAATCCAACATCTTAAGGATTGTGGTGTTCTTCCTTATGTGGAGGAACCTCACTCCTCTAATTGATACCAATTTTCACTCACCTTGGCATCCCCTCAACCCTTTCGGTTCACTCTTGTCTTGCACTAAGTGGGGGAAAGGGGTTAGTTAGAATTCTTCCCTCGTATGCCACTTGTCGTTGTCTCTTTTGACTTGTAATGAAATTTTCATGAACATATAATAGCAAGCTTGAGATGTGGACGACTTGTCTTAAGTCGACTCACACGTGACATACACTCCTCTTCATGATGCATATTTTTGAAAACATATGACTCGACATAGGGATTTTTGAACAAGCTCTCATGTGCCTTTCCTATTCTACTTTAAAGAAATTGCTCACAATAAGATGTTTCACAATTCCTTTAAAGTGGGGGCATGCATCACCACTCACATTTCAATGTGCGATCTTCCTTTTTTCTTGTGATTCCTTCTCATGAAAACATTACACACAATGTTACTCAAGATGAGACATCTATATTTTTCCTCTTTTGCATACAAGATGAGTAAATTTTCACTTCGTCTCTCTTGGTAACATTATGTATAATGTTCCTTAAGATGAGACATCACATGAACAAAGATAAATCCCTTTGAAAAGCATCAATTTCTCTTGTGGTGCCTTATCAAAGTTATCACAAGGTATAACTTTGGTATGGTTTGAGTGGGAACCACAACAAGTGGCACGACTTTCCCCATAGCCACCTTTGTGAGTATTAGGAAAACACTTAAGAACCACAAGAAAATGATAGATGATCAAAAACCAACATTAAATAGAACTTTTAAATATGGATAAATATTCAACTCGAGAGACAAAAAATAGGTTTAAATTAGGACAAGATCATAGGATGCACTATCAAGAGGACATATTCTCATTTGCAATCAATCCAAGACATAGAAATGACTAAATAGAGGATTAATCTAGACCATTGTCATTATGATAGGATAATGGTTGTTAAATTTTAGATTTTAGGTCAAATTATATGTGAAATTAAGATAAATTAAGCATTAAGACTTTTCATTTACAACAACAAAAATAAAACATCAAATAAACCTGCCGTAGAAATGATAAAAGAATATACCTTATTGAAATTTAAAAGCTTGTAATGATAGACCTTATTGGAAATTAGATCTTCAATATTGTATGTTGATCCTCAAATGAAGATCAAATATGTTGTAATAAAAAATCTCATAGAAGATAAACATTTTAGAGATTAGCTATCATATATTTCACCATAGATTTGGAGGCGCATCCTACATTTAAACAACAATGAATAGTTTGTTATAGCATACTGAAAAAAATAATATTATAGACAAATAGGGAAATTGTGAAAGAACTATTAGGAAAACACTTGAGAATCACAAGAAAATGACATGATTAAAAACCCACATTAAATATAACTTTAAAATATAGAGAGTAGAAGAGGAAAACTACGATATTGAACAATTTTCTTTACGGGTCTAGAGGAAAGAATATCATAAAACATATTGATACAGCACAAGTAATCTATGTAATAGTTGGCTTGTCAATTCTAAATTCGAGCCACATTAACTGGCACTAAATATTATAGAAAAATAGGGATATTATAAAAGAACTATTAGAAAAATATACATACATACTGTAGACATATAAATTTGACCACTTCCACATGATCAAAATCGTCTACTCTACTCATGTGTTTCATTAATAATGATTAAATAATTTATTAATCATTATTTCATTTTCTACCCAAGTTTCCTAAAGTATGTAATTGAATAATTAAATACTTTACCTTACACCTTTTTCTTGTCTCAATTAAATAAATAGGACAATTTATTCAATTTAGTCATTTGACCTTTTTTTGATCAAAATCAATTTTTAATTCCTTATTCTCTCTCCTTGTCACATTCTCCATAATCCTCTTTTAATCTGGATTAAATTAATTAATCTATGATTAGGATGTGCACTACTTAATCAAGATTAGTGCCACATCCTCCATAATCTCCCACTTGTTTCTAATCTCTCATTAATTATCATAATCTTGTGTTTGCACAACCTTAATAAAGGTCATTAGCCACATTTAGCATACTTTTTTTTTATCAACCTTTCCACTTGCCTTTCTTGGCCTTGAATCCCTTTCCCACGTGAATTTTTAATTCAAATTTATTCATCCTAGGCTCCCCTCTTCCCCATGTGAATTTAAATTCACATTTTGGGTAATTGCACCAAGATGGTTCCCAAAAAGAGGACTTAAGTGGACAACTTTTTTCTGAAATCAGGAAATATTGACCTTGCACGTGAAATTGAGGATACTTAGACTCAAAATTTTGAGATGGAACAAAAATAAGGATTCAAGTGCTCCGAGTCTACTTTCTAAACTACTAATTTATTTTGAAAATGGTTGAGATTAAGGGGTTCAAATGAGGGACGTACACAAATTGGTGTTGTTTTTGTCAGAAAAACATAACATAGCAACTCTTGTACGACCCTCGTATGGTAAATTGTTTTTGGTATTTTTAAAATCGCAATGGTAAGAAGTTAGCTAACAGTATGTAGTTGATGCATGATTTTTCTGATAATTTTTTAATGAATATTTGATTTTTTACTAATTTGCGAAGTGGACATTTCCTGAAAATAGAATTTTGGCCATGCTACCCATACAAATTTTGGAAACTAATTGATTTTTTTACTTTTTAATTTTTTAATTTTGTAGAATGGAGTCTAGTTTCTAAAAATGTAATTTATTTGAAAAATTGATGATCGGTTAATTTATAATGAAAAAAATACCAAACACTGTTTTTTGGCAAGAAAAAGACATACAGATAAAATAAATTATGGATGAAAGACTTAACATTTTCAGGAAGTGAAAAAAATTACATCATTGGATAGCTAGAGATAACCCAACATTACCCATGTGTTCGATTTTTTTGATATTGAACCACGTGCAATCCTGACAGTGAGCACAAACTCGATTATGAGAAATATGGTGGATTTTTTAGAAACACGTCTCTAGTCATTGGGAATGCCCTCCAAGCCTTTGGGTTGGTATTCCAAGGCAAATACCAAGCCTAAGGCTCGAGAATTCCCAAAGCAAGATATAACATGATCGCATTATATCTCACTTTTCACACGGTTTTTGCTTCTACGAGGAACATGTCAACTAGGACATAATGTGCTCACGTTATGTCTTCCTTTATGTTAAATGCCAATATATTGAATGTATGCTAATATATTTGTATTTATGTATGTACATGTATGTGTGTATGCTTGTATGGATGTAATATTATATGTATTATGCTTGTATGTATGCATTTATGTATGTCTTTAAACGGAGCGAGAATTTAGAGAGAGAGAGAATCTAGAGAGATGGAGAGGGGGTGGAAGTGAGAGTTTAAGAGAGGGAGTGGGAGAGAAGAGATTGGAGTGAGGTGGACTTAGCTAGGTAGGGTGGGAGGGATAGAGGGAGGGAGAGAGAGAGAGGGGGGGTGGGAGAGGGAGAGAGAGAGGGGGGGTGGGAGAGAGAATTGAGGGAGAGGGAGAGAGAGAGAGGGGGGGAGAGAGAGAGACTAATAGAAAGAGAGAGTTATGTAGGTAGGGTGCCAAAGGGAGAGACTTGAGAGATAGGTAGTGAGAGGGAGTGTGAGAGAGATGGAGCATGAGAGGGAGGGAGTGTGAGAGAGAGATGGAGTGTGAGAGAGAGGGAGTGGGAGAGAGAGGGAGTGCGAGTGATAGACCTGAGAGAGGGAGAGGGTGTGGGAGGGAGTGACTTGATAGAGGTAGAGAAAAAGGGGGGTGGAGTGAGAGGGACTTATCTAGGTATGGTTGGAGGGATAGATAGAGAGAGGGGAGAGAGAAAAAGAGAGAGTTACCTAGGTAGGTTGCCAGAGGGAGAGACCTAAGAGAGAGAGGGGGTGGGAAGGAGAGACATGAGAGAGAGGGAGAGAGAGGGAGAGAGAGGTAGTGGGAGAGAGTGGGATGGAGTGGGAGGGACATAAAGAGAGATGGATAGAGGGAGTGAGAGAGGGTGGTAGGGATTGATTGAATGAGAGGTACATAGAAAGAGGGAGACGGTAGATAGAGACAATTAGAGAGGGTAGGAGGGAGGGAAGGAGGGAGAGGTGAGATGTATAGATAGAGAGAAAGTGATAGGGTTTGAGGGTATAGGGTTGAGGGATTAGGGTGGAGGACCTATAGGGTTTATGGTTTCTAGGGTATTAGGTTTTAAGGTTTGAGGCTTGAGGGAATAGGGTGGATGATAGAGGGTATTTGGTTGAGGGTATAGGGTAGAAGGGTTAAGGGTTTAGGGTTGAAGGGTTTGGGGTTAAGGTTTTAGGGTTTAGGGTTGAGAGTTTACTTGGTTGAGGGTAGAGGGTTTAGGGTATAGGTTTGAGGGTATATGGTTGAAGGATTAGGTTCAGGGTCCAATGTAAGGGGTAAAGGGTTTAGGGTTTAAGGATTGAGGGTTGACGGATTAAGGGTTGAGCATTGAGAATTGAGGGTTGAGCATTTAATGTATAGGGTAAAAGGTAGAGGGTTCAAGGGTCAAGGGTTGAAGATTAAGGGTTTAAGGTATAGGATCAAGGGTCCAATATATAGGGTAGAGGTTATAGGGGTTGAGAGATTAAGGGTTGAGGGTTTAGGGATTAGGGTAGAGAGTTTTCTTGGATTTCACAGTATAAGGGTTGAAGGATTAGGGTAGAGAGTTTATTAAGTGGGTTTATGGGTTGGGGGATTAGGGTTGAGGGTAGAGGATTGAAGGTAGAGGGTAGAGGGTTTATGGGTTAGGGGTTAAGGGTTTAGAGTTTAGGGATGAGGGATTAATACGTTATAGGGTAAAGGTTATAGGGGTTGAGGGATTAGGGTTTAAGGGTTGGTGGTAGAGGGATTTAGAGGGTATAGGGGTTGAGGGATTAAAGTTTAAGGGCTGAGGGTTGAGGGTTGAGGGATTAAGAGGGTATAGGGGTATAAGGATTAGGGTTTAAGGGTTGAGGATTGAGGGTTCAAGGATTAAGAGGGTGTAGGGGTAGAGGGATTAGGGTTGAAGGTTTGAGGGTTGAGGGATTAAGAGGGTATAGGGGTTGAGGGATTAGGGTTTAAGGGTTGAGGGTCGAGGGTTGAGGGTTAAGGGATAAAGAGGTTATAGGGGTTGGGGGTAGAGGGTTTAACAGTTTAGGGTTTAAGGGGTTAGGGTTGAGGATCGAGGGTTTAGGGATGAGTGTTTAAGGATTTAAGGGTTGAGGGTTTAAGAGTCAAGACGGTTGAGGGATTAGGGTAGAGAGTTTACTAAGTGGGTTTAAGGGTTGGGGGATTAGGGTTGAGGGTTGAGGGTAGAGGATTGACGGTAGACGGTTTACGGGTTAGGGTTTAAGGGTTTAGATTTTAGAGATGAGGGATTAATAGGTTATAGGGTAGAGGTTATAGGGGTTGAGGGATTAGGGTTAAGGGTTGATGGTTAAGGGATTCAGAAGGTATAGGGGTTGAGGGATTAAAGTTTAAGGGTTGAGGGTTGAGGGTTGAGGGATTAAGAGGGTATAGGGGTTGAGGGATTAGGGTTTAAGGGTTGAGGGTTGAGGGTTAAAGGATTAAGAGGGTATAGGGGTAGAGGGATTAGGGTTGAAGGGTTGAGGGTTGAGGGTTGAGGGTTGAGGGATTGAGAGGGTATAGGGGTTGTGGGATTAGGGTTTAAGGGTTGAGGGTTGAGGGTTGTGGGATTAAGAGGGTATAGGGACTAAGAGTGGAGGGTAGAGGGTAAAGGGTTTAACAGTTTAGGGTTTAATGGTTTAGGGTTTAAGGGGCTAGGGTCGAGGGTCGAGGGTTTAGGGTTGAGAGTTTAAGGGTTTAATGGTTGAGGGTTTAAGATTCAAGAGGTTTGAGGGATTAGGGTAGAGAGTTTACTAAGTGTGTTTAAGGGTTGGGGGATTAGGGTAGAGTGTGGAGGGTAGAGGATTGATGGTAGAGGGTAGAGGGTTTACGGGGTAGGGTTTAAGGATTTAGATTTTAGGGATGAGTGATTAATAGGTTATAGGGTAGAGGTTATAGGGGTTGAGGGATTAGGTTTTAACGGTTGATGGTTGAGGGATTCAAAGGGTATAGGGGTTGAGGGATTAAAGTTTAAGGGTTGAGGGTTGAGGGTTGAGGGTTGAGGGTTGAGGGTTGAGGGTTGAGGGATTAAGAGGGTATAGGGGTTGAGGGATTAGGGTTTAAGGGTTGAGGGTTCAAGGATTAAGAGGGTATAGGGGTAGAGGGATTACGGTTGAAGGGTGGAGGGATTAAGAGGGTATAGGGGTTGAGGGATTAGGGTTTAGGAGTTGATTGTTGAGGGTTCAAAGATTAAGAGGGTATAGGGGTAGAGGGATTAGGGTTGAAGGGTTGAGGGTTGAGGGATTAAGAGGGTATAGGGGTAGAGGGATTAGGGTTGAAGGGTTGAGGGATTAAGAGGGTATAGGGGTTGAGGGATTAGGGTTTAAGAGTTGATTGTTGAGGGTTCAAAGATTAAGAGGGTATAGGGGTAGAGGGATTAGGGTTGAAGGGTTGAGGGTTGAGGGATTAAGAGGGTATAGGGGTTGAGGGATTAGGGTTGAATGGTTGAGGGTTGAGGGTTGAAGGATTAAGATGGTATAGGGGTTGGGGGTAGAGGGTAGAGGGTTTAACATTTTAGGGTTTAAGGGGTTAGGGTTGAGGGTCAAGGGTTTAGGGTTGAGTTTTTAAGGGTTTAATGGTTGAGCGTTTAAGAGTCAAGAGTGTTGAGGGATTAGGGTAGAGAGTTTACTAAGTGGGTTTAAGGGTTGGGGGATTAGGGTTGAGTGTAGAGAGTAGAGGGTAGAGGGGTCAGGTATTAAGAGGGTATAGGGGTTGAGGGATTAGGTTTTAAGGGTTGAGGGTTCAAAAATTAAGAGGGTATAGGGGTAGAGGGATTAGGGTTGAAGGGTTAAGGGTTGAGGGTTTAGGGATTAAGAGGGTATATGGATTAGGGTTTAAGGGTTGAGGGTTGAGGGTTCAAGGATTAAGAGGGTATAGGGGTAGAGGGATTAGGGTTGAAGGGTTGAGGGTTTAGGTTTGAGGGATTAAGAGGGTATAGGGGTTGAGGGATTAGGGTTTAAGGGTTGAGGGTTTAGGGATTAAGAGGGTATATGGGTTGAGGGATTAGGGTTTAAGGGTTGAGGGTTCAAATATTAAGAGGGTATAGGGGTAGAGGGATTAGAGTTGAAGGGTTGAAGGGTTGAGGGTTGAGGGTTCAAGGATTAAGAGGGTATAGGGATTAGGGTTTAAGGGTTGGGGGTTGAGGGTTCAAGGATTAAGAGGGTATATGGGTAGAGGGATTAGGGTTCAAGGGTTGAGAGATTAGGGTTCAAGGGTTGAGGGTTGAGGGTTGATGGATTAAGAGGGTACAAGGGTTGAGGGATTACGATTTAAGGGTTGAGGGTTTAAGGATTAAGAGGGTATAGGGGTAGATGGATTAGGGTTTAAGGGTTGAGGGTTCAAGGAGTAAGAGGGTATATGGGTAGAGGGATTAGGGTTGAAGGGTTGAAGGGTTGAGGGTTGAGGGATTAAGAGGGTATAGGGATTAGGGTTTAAGGGTTGAGGGTTCAAGGAGTAAGAGGGTATATGGGTAGAGGGATTAGGGTTGAAGGGTTGAAGGGTTGAGGGTTGAGGGATTAAGAGGGTATAGGGATTAGGGTTTAAGGGTTTAGGGTTCAAGGATTAAGAGGGTATAGGGGTAGAGGGATTAGGGTTGAAGGGTTGAGGGTTCAAGGATTAAGAGGGTATAGGGGTAGAGGGATTAGGATTGAAGGGTTGAGGGTTGAGGGTTGAGGGATTAAGAGGGTATACGGGTTGAGGGATTAGGATTTAGGGTTTGAGGGTTCAGGGATTAAGAGGGTATAGGGGTAGAGGGATTAGGGTTGAAGGAGAATTATCTACCATCTCCCACTCTCTCTTTCTCCCACTCTTCCCCCTCTCTCCCTCTCCCTCTCCCTCCAACTCTCTCCCACTATCTCTTTCTCCCCCTCTTCCTCTTCCTCCCTCTCACCATATTTCTCTCCCACTCTCTCTTTTTGCCCCTCTCCCTCTCCCTCTCCCTCCCTCTCTCCCTCTTTCCTTCCCTCTCTTCCTCTCCCTCTCCCTCCATCTCTCTCCCACTATCTCTTTCTCCCCCTCTCCCTCTCCCTCCATCTCTCCCTCTTTCTCTCCCACTCTCTCTTTCTCCCCCTCTCCCTCTCCCTCCCTCTCTCCCCTCCCACTCTCTCTTTCTCCCCTCTCTCTCTCCCTCCCTCTCTCTATTCTCTCCCCTCTCTCTTTATCCCACTCTCCCTCCCCTCTCTCTCTCCACTCTATCTCTCTTTCTCCACTATCTCTCTCCTTCTCCCACTCCTCTCTCTCTCTTTCTCCCACTCTCCCTCTCCCTCCCTCTCTCCCTCTCTCTCTCTCCCACTCTCTCTTTCTCCCCCTCTCCCTCTCCTTCCTTCTCTCTCTTCCACTCCCACTCCCACTCCCTCCCTCTCTCCCTTTTTCTCTCCCACTCTCTCTTTCTCCCACTCTCTCCCTCTCTCCCTCCCTATCTATCTCCATGTATCTCATTTTCTATTTCTAACCCTCTGCCTCTCCCTCCCTCTCTCCCTCTCCCTCCCTCTCTCTCCCTCTCTCTCTCCCACTCTCCCTCTAACTCTCTCTCTCTCTCTCTCACACACACACACACTCACCTCTATCTCCTCTACTATAAGGGTGCAAGGGACAACTATAGAATTAGGATAGAGGGTAAAAACAAAGAGGGAGAAAATAAATATACAAATAAAACCATATTTCACATAATGCACTCATGTTATAATGTGAGCGCATGTTGTACTCCACTAAAATGGTAAAAAAATCTATATACCCCTGATTTAAAGGTCCACAGTCTGCATATTCCCCTAGTTCTATGCGTGCTCTGACAAAAAATGGCTTTTTGATGATGTTGTGAAGTGTGCAAGAATTTTTTCCACATTCCATCACCTTTTCCATGATCTTTCTATGACCTTTGCATGAAATAGCAGAGTTTCCATGTTGAAAGACATATAATATCAATTGAAGTTTGAATTCCATTGAAAAATGATATACAATTAAAGTTTGGAGGGGAGCAAGCTTTTGAACAAGTCAAATTGTTGTGGAGTTTGAAGAAATAAGAAGCTAAGGCTACATAATTGGGTTGAAATCCTCCATTTGAAAGTCTGGTTTTTCAGGTATGTGAATTCTTTACAAATTTTATTTCATTCTATTATGGATTTCTTTCATTTTTGTTTGTCATTATAACCTTAGGTTGTCAATGCACATTTTAAATTACCATTATATACACAATTATATACACTTGCCAATTACTATTTTAAACTTGATGCAAAACATCTACCAGGATCCATAAATCATCAAGGGTACTTCTGACCCTAAATTAAATTGAAGAAGATCAGCAAACAAACTCAATCATCTTTTCATCAAAACATTAGAACTTGGTTTCAAATCTTTGTCAGACTCAAAAAAATAGATCAACCATCATAAAATTGATTGTAACATAGCATAAAGTTGATTAGAAACTCAAAACAATTCACCAAAGTTCATTCTTTAATACAAATCCAAGCCTCTCCCATTCCTCTAAAAGGTCCAAAAACCTTCCAATACCTCTGCACAAACTGATGCAGTACAAAGGAAGAAATCAACACCTTTCTTGACACACTTATTCAACTATATTTCCCTTCACAAAACATTTGATTCATATAATCAAATTAGCATTAAGAGTTCCCAATTCCTTTTAAGGACCTTCAAAACACCTTGAAAATATTGAAAATAACTGATTACAATCAACTAGGTTCCTCAAAACATCAACCAATGATTATGTCATTCACAAGTTGTCTTAAATATTCCATAATGGCACCATTGTTTACAAACACAAAATATAATTCTTAAGGCACAACCAAACCATTCTTTTCTTAATAAATCTTTGTTTGAGTTAGGACAAAAAAAATGAAACCTTTTAGAAGTATGCCCTTACACACAAACTTAGTTCCTTTGTTCACTATCCACATTACTAGTAGCCAAGCATCTGCAAACTGTCACATGTATCTCCCAAACCAAGGCATCTAACAGGATTAAAAATGCCTAATGGACCAATCCCAATACTCCTCCAAGCTAGACAACAAACATAAACACTATTTCCCACATTTCACCCTTGGAATCTAGTTATTGTGCAAAACTAGTTTTGGGCGCTTAACTCCAAAACTTTCCAAAACACTAGGAAAATAAAAGAATGATTCTAGCACCCATTTCAGAGTTGCAAGACATACCTTAACCCATCACATGACTCCTTTGGGAAAACTTTAAGAAAAATGACCTTTTCACTATTTTAGGCCTCCAAGTAGGCCAGTTTTACAAAGGAACTACATTTAGATCCTCACACCAGACTTCCAAACCAAAAAAAATTCTTTAATTAGGTCACAAAACAAGATATTTTCTAGGTCTTAGGACCTTACCTGCTCAACTAGGCTTCCAATACAAAAACCCCCATTTTTCAATGCAAAGAGGGAGGGTTTATAGAAACTCCTATACCCAGGCCTTCCCAGACCATTCCAAAGCATCCAAAATATTCAAAACATCTTTCACAAGGTCAAAATTTTATTACATAGACCACTCCTTCAACACTTTTTCAAAATCACTACTTGGTTCCTCAAATTCAGCTGGAAAAGTGCTTGTTTCAACCTAAGAACCCCATCCTATTGCCATTAGTTTCATTCCAAGGCATGTTCAACAATATAAGACCCTAATCTAACAATGTACATGCCATCTGACCAAGAAACAAGTCATAAAAGTAGGTGGGATGGTCATTTCATAATTAAATCCTACTCAAACCCTTGACTGGCTTCAAATGAGCAATTTCAAAAAATTGTCAATTGCTCCCTTCAAACATACTGTCGAGCCAATGGAGGTTGTTTAAACCTTTTGAAATGACAACCAACTCCCCCCAATTCCTATAACTAACAAAAAATGTGCCTTTGAAAGCTCATATAACCGGTACATGGAAAATGTCTTTAATGACCCTCTTACAACATGAAGATACCCAAAATTGAATCAAATTTCAAAATGGAAGCATAGATTGTCAAGGTGCTCCTACACCACAAACTTATCGAACACTCACAATTCCATTCACTCATTAGTTTTCAGAATCACCATCATGGTTATTCACTTTTAGTTAGAAATGTGCTCTGGCCAGCCTAGTGCTTCCATAGTTTGTACACATTTGTCTAAATGCTAGGTTAAATTTTGTACACGATGATTGTAAGTATTATTTAAATGAAGCCTTCAATGACATATTTTTCAATTAAATTGAATGGATACATTTTTTAGGAACTAATATTTGTCTCATTACCATGGTACAGATAAAATTATCCACCATGCCAAAGAAAAAGACAAAGAGGAAACTAAAATACGAAGAGAACGAAACCTTGAAAGAAAAGGAGAGAGTTCGGGTGGCGGCATATCGTGAAAAGAAGAAATTGGAAATGGTTGAGGAAAACAACCCGATTGTTGAGGAACCTCAATCGTAAAAAAGAGAACGAGAATTGGCAGCACAACAAGCACAAATGTGAAAGCATCGTCATAAGATAGATTCAGATACCGTAGTTGGAGACACACCCTCTACGACAAGTGAAAATGAAGGGACACCATTAAGCACAAGTGAATATGGAGGGACACCATCTAGCACAAGTGAATATGGATGGAAACCATCTACTGCAAGTGAATATGGAGGGACACCATGTACTGCAAGTGAATATTATTTGACACCATCCAACACATCTCAAGTTGAGAGTACATCATCACTCGAAATTGACGAAGAAGGTATGCCATCATCCCCATGTGAACCTCAAGGTAAGTCTTCTTCTCCACCATCGATTGAAGGTATGCAATCTAGCCCACCTCAATTAAATATTGATGAAATTCCTAATGTTGAGATGTATGTACCTAGGAGAACAGCACCAAGAATTTTGTGTAGAAAGACAAAGTATTTGATTAATATTAATGATGAGATTTTGTAGCACATGGAAGGTAAGATTTTAAAACACACTTCTAGAAGATATGCTGATAATATTTGGGAACGATTCTTTGAAAGGCTAAACGAGACTACAAGATGTCAACTATTTGTTGAAATGATGTGGGGTGTAAAGTATAGGAACATCATCAAGACTCTTGGGTTGAGAACATCGAATGCATCGAGTGAAGACACTATTGTGAAGAATCTAATGGATGCTTATGAGAGTGTGGGTAAGACCTCATGCTCAAAGGATAGTAATGTCACCCAACGTGTCATTACATTGATTTTGGTAAGTTGTCAAACAATGAGAGCTCGCCTAATTAAAAAGACTAGTGAACAAATGAGAATTAGAAGAAAAACTTTATCAAGAGCCATTCAAAGGTGACCAAGAATTGAGGGCAATGATAGAAATAAATTATGGGCATTCTTGGGGAGACTGTAATGAAAAGATAAATAAGTTGATGAAGCCTTGAGAACACTAATTGAAGATTATTGGAAGAATAACACAAGGCCATATTCGAATAAAATGGATGTGGTAAGAATGAGAATTGGTAGTCGGAATCATGAGCCACATCCAAAGAATTTTTTGGATATGACTCAAACCCAATTTTTTCAGAAATTTGAAAATGATTATCCTCAAATTAGTATTTCTCAAATATTTTTTGAACTGCTTAAACATTTTTATGTCAAGATAAATCACACATGCACTACTTGTTGTTGTAGACTACATATTGAATTTTCTAACCATTATGATGTTTATCATTCTATATGTTTAGATTTGCATACTAATGATGTTTTGCAGGATTGTGGCATAGAAGCCCCGCCAAAATATTCAAGAGAGTTCTTATCAATTATTTTATGTGAAATAGAGGATGGCCAAATATTCTATAGGACAACATGCTTGGATGGTTCATGTGAGCATTGCAATGGCTTCCAGCGTATGCCAGTATGTCAACATATGGAAATCACAGATGAGGTGGGACAAAAACTAGTAGAGTTCAGGAAGTATAAAATAGTGGCATATGCTACAAAATATGGGTCTCAAGAAAAAAGGTGTGATTTGGTTATTGAGAAGATTCCAACGTAGCAATTTATGACCACATTTTGTGACAGTATAGTGTCTAAGTATGTAATGCATACCCATAGAACCTGATGGTTGGACACGTAGTTCAAGCTATGCAAGGACACATTTCCAATTGGAAGCATAGTATCCATGGTTGATTTGTAGAGAACTACAGTCTACAACCACAACATGAGGTGCAGCCACAGTATTACAACTCCACACAAGTTTTGATATTTGTGCACATAGCATTCATTCATGCATCTGATAGTATAGATGAGCAAAGGAAGGTATTGAGGGAGAACCAATTTTATATTAGTGATGATCGCACACATTCTCTAGAGTTCGTGCAAGGTTGCTTCTAGATGTTCTATAGTGGTTTGGCTCAGAGGGGAATACAATAAAATCAACATATAATATGGTCTGATAATTGTGTAACATAGTTCAAGAACTCACGTATGTTCTACTAGTTGTGCAGGATGCATGTAATTATAGGTGTTCAACATATGTGGAACTTTTATGAGGTTGAACATGGAAAGGGGGAGAATGATGGTGCAGGAGCATGCATGAAAAGGGAATTAGCACGAGAAGAGTTAAAGTATAAAGACAATGCAAAGTTGACAGATGCAAAATCAATCGTCGAGTGGTGTAATGCTTTGATGGGTCCACGTAATGAAGGTACGTCTTTAGTTCGTAGATTTTTTTTGTTGATAAATGATACTAACATTGTACCATATGAAGACTATTGCACACTAATAGGATCAAGTGAGGTACACTCTTTTCTTAGCTCAAATGCAGGTTCATGGAATACCGATACACGAAAGATGGCATGCTTTTGTTCTTCATGTACAATGCAAGCCTGGAATGATTGTGAGTCAGGGGAGTGGGTTGACAAATGGTTCACAAGTTATCTTAGCCCACTTCACACGTATTGCCCTATGATGGAATTGGAACTGACACAGATGGAATCATTGGTCGACTTTGACCATGTATCAGATCTAGTTCAACCAGGTGATATATCTACTTTCTTAGTTGTTGAAATTCTATATCGTTATCTTACTTTGTACTGTATTCATAATGTTGACAAATTTCAAGAGATTTTTTGTACATATCAATGCAGGGCATGTTTATGTAGTTATTGCAGATGAAGACAATGAAGAGGGAATAAAATATTACATGTGTCATTGTGTTGAGACCAAAAAAGAATTGAAGGCCACAGTTATAGATGGAGAAAACATCGAATACCCTACAGGCTCAGTTGTGGTTACTGGAACATGGCTTAGAAGGCACCTACATTCAAGTGTTAAATATTGGCTATTTTAGGAATTTTGACATGCATTGTAAGATTCTTCATTACTCGAACCTTGTCGTGGCATCCAATGTTTATTTGACCAAATATGGGGGTACACCTTTGAACAATAAGTTATGGAAGGTCCGTGAGTCTAACCATGAGGCAATACTTGACACAATAAAGAGTAGAGCAGACCTGGATGCTTGATTGGATTAATTTGTAAGTAGATGCACATTAGTTCTTATTAATTTATACTTGTATGCACATTAATTTGTCTGATGCCAATGTTATCATCTTATTTTACAGTGATTGGTGTCCCCTTGAAAAAAATGCAGATATATGAGCCATCCAAGAGAATGTCAGCCATAAAAGCAATGCAACATCCTTATTTTGATGCCTGCATGCAACATGTGTAAGTGCCTTCCATCTATTTTAATTTAATTTCCATTTTGGATGCTCTTTATTTTTCTCTTTTACTTTGCGTATTTGTAAGTAAACTACTAAAAATTGATTTATCTTTCATTGCAGAAAATGTTGATTTAAGAGCCATTAAAGAGAATCTCAGCCAAAAAAGAAATACATCCTTATTTTGATGATCTTGAGAAATTTCAATTTTGATTTCAAGCCATTATAACAGATCATGTGAAACTTAGTGAGGGAATCTCAAGTTACTCATTTGATGTTAACCTCATAATGAGCACCTATGATGTAGACATTTAAAGAGAATCTCAAATATATGAGTGACATTGTAAAAGGTCTGTGAGAACAAAGTGCCTAAGGCATTGTAAAAATATTTAATTACATAATGAGATATACTCAAATATTGTATGTTTTGAGTATGTGTTTGGTGTAGTAGCACCTTGTTTTGTAAATGCATTGCATAGGAAAATTTACAAACTTTGAATTTTGAAATGTAAACAATGTGAAAAAGGTCATATAAAGGTCATGTAAACAATTTGTAACTTTTTTTCTGCATTTCGTGTGACTAAGCGGATTGTTCCAACACATTCGAATAGGTATTTTTATTCTAGGCATGGTCCTCTTTCGCACCGAAACACGTAGAATCACTCTGAGCTATGTTCCACCGGATCGATCCCTTAAGGGTCCAAAGTGCAAAATGGCTGCAAAATTCAACATGCTATTACTTGGATACCATGACACTTAGAAACTTCTCATCTGATCCTATAGGATCACATTGGGCCCCTCTAGAAAAATATCTCTCAGTTTTGGCTATCTCGGAGTGGTTTTCTCGTGGCGGCGGATTTTCACTTGATAGAAAAAGTGTCAAATTCAAGTTGTGCAAAGTTGAAAAGTGGTGCAACTTTTGCTCTGCAACTCGTGTGACCAAACTAACTGCTCCAAAGCATCTGAATATGTATGTTTATGCTAGGCATGGTCCTCTTTCATACCGAAACATGTGAAATCGCTTCGAGCTATGTTCCACCGTATCGATCCCTCAAGGGTCCAAAGTGCAAAATGGCTGCAAACTTTAGCATGCTATCACTTGGATAACATGATTCTTAGAAAATTATTGTATGATCCTATAGGATCACGGTGAGCCCCTCTACAAAAACCTCTCTTGGTTTTGGCTATCTCTGAGTGATTTTCTCGTGGTGGCAGATTTTCACTTGATGGAAAAAGCATCAAATGCAAGAAGTGCAAAGTTGCGAAGTGGTGCAAATTTCATTCTGCAACTTGTGTGACCAAGAGGACTATTCCAACACGTCCAAATAGGTATTTTTATGATAGGAATGGTCCTCTTTTGCACCGAAACACATGGAATCACTCTGAGCTATGTTCCACCGAATCAATCCCTGAAGGGTCCAAAGTGCAAAATGAATGCAAACTTCAACATGCTATTACTTGGATACCATTATACTTAAAAACTTCTCATCTAATCCTATAGGAAGGCATTGGGCCCCTCTAGAAAAACCTCTCTTGGTTTTTGCTATCTCAGAGTGGTTTTCTCGTGGCGGCGGATTTTCACTTGATGGAAAAAGTGTCAAATTCAAGCTATGCAAAGTTGCAAAGTGGTGTAACTTTCTCTCTACAACTCGTGTGACCAAACTAACTACTCCAATGCATTTGAATAGGTATTTTTATTCTATACATGGTTCTCTTTCACACCGAAACACCTAGAATCACTTCGAACTATGTTTCACCGAATTGATCCCTTAAGGGTCCAAAGTGCAAAATGGCTGCAAACTTTAGCATGCTATTAATCGGATACCATGATGCTTAGAAAATTATCATCTGATCCTATAGGATCGCATTGACCTCCTCTACAAAAACCTCTCTAAGTTTTTTCTATCTCAGAGTGGTTTTCCCATGGTGGCTGATTTTCATTTGATGGAAAAAACATCAAATGCAAGCAGTGCAAAGTTGCAAAGTGGTGCAACTTTCGTTCTGCAACTTGTGTGACCAAGCTGCCTATTCCAACACATCTGAATAGGTATGTTTACTCTAGGAATGGTCCTCTTTTGCACCGAAACATGTGGAATCGCTCTGAGTTATGTTCCACCTGGATCGATCCTTGAAGGGTCCAAAGTGCAAAATGGTTGCAAACTTCAGCATGCTATTAATTGGATACCATTACGCTTAGAAAATTCTTATCTGATCCTATAAGAATTCATTGGGCCCCTCTAGAAAAACCTCTCTTGGTGTTGGCTATCTCAGAGTTTTTTTCTCATGGCGGCGGATTTTCACTTGATGGAAAAAGTGTCAAATTCAAGCTGTGCAAAGCTGGAAAGTGGTGCAACTTTCGCTCTACAACTCGTATGACCAAAATAACTGTTCCAATGTGCTCAAATAGGTATTTTTATGCTATGCATGGTATTGTTTCACACTGAAACACGTGGAATCGTTCTGAGCTATGTTCCACCGGATTGATCCCTTAAGGGTCCAAAGTGCAAAATGGCTACAAACTTTAACATGATGCTTAGAAAATTATCATCTGATCCTATAGGATTTTTTTGATCCCCTCTACAAAAACCTCTCTCGGTTTTGGCTATCTCAGAGTGATTTTCACTTGATGAAAAAAGCATCAAATGCAAGCAGTGCAAAGTTGCAAAGTGGTGCAACTTTCATTTTTCAACTTGTGTGACCAAGCGGACTATTCCAAAACATCCGAATAGGTATTTTTACACTATTCATTGACCTCTTTCGCACCGAAACATGTGGAATCACTTTGAGCTATGTTCCACCAGATCGATCCCTGAAGGGTCCAAAGTGCAAAATGGCTGCAAACTTCAACATGCTATTAATTGGATAACTTTACACTTAGAAACTTATCATCTAATTCTACAAGAAGGTGTTGGGCCACTCTAGAAAAACCTCTTTTGGTTTTGGCTATCTCGGAGTGGTTTACTCGTGGTGGCAGATTTTCACTTGATGGAAAAAGTCTCAAATTCAAGTTGTGCAACTTTCACTCTGCAACTCGTATGACCAAAAAAACTATTCCAACGCATTCAAATAGGTATCTTTATGATAGGAATGGTCTTTTTTTGCACCGAAACACGTGGAATTGCTCTGAGCTAAGTTCCACCAGATCGATCCCTTAAGAGTCCAAAGTGCAAATTGGCTGCAAAATTCAGCATGCTATTACTCGGATATCGTGATGCTTAGAAACTTCTCGTATGATCCTATAGGATCGCATTGAGCCCCTCT
This sequence comes from Sequoiadendron giganteum, assembly GCA_007115665.2. Lineage (NCBI taxonomy): Eukaryota > Viridiplantae > Streptophyta > Pinopsida > Cupressales > Cupressaceae > Sequoiadendron > Sequoiadendron giganteum. Next base: position 409,482,325 of record CM021110.1, on the reverse strand, counting down.
ACAAAAAACTCTCTTTGTTTTGGCTATCTCAGAGTGGTTTTCCCATGGTGGCAGATTTTCACTTGATGGACAAAACATCAAATGCAAGCAGTGCAAAGTTGCAAAGTGGTGCAAATTTTGTTCTACAACTTGTGTGACCAAGCGAACTATTCCAACACGTCCAAATAGGTATTTTTACGCTAGGAATGGTCCTCTTTTGCACCGAAACATGTGGAATCACTCTGAGCTATGTTCCAGCGGATCAATCCCTTAGGTTTGAGGAGTCTAAAGTTGCAAATTTGTAACTTGCTTAAAGGAACAAATTTGAAATGCAATGGTTACTTGTTTTGAAAGTTAGTTTTTAGTTAGTTGAGAGCATGGATCAGTTAGAAAAGGGTGTAAAGCCTTGAGAGGCTCGAATGGAGGTTGTTGATGAAGGTTTGGAGAAGATAAGATAAGAATTATTCACACTATTCTCTATTTTTTAGATTTCTTATACAAACTTGTTGATCTCGTACTTGGTATGACCTCCAGCTTCTGGTATGGTCCCAAGGCTGACATGGATTGAAAGAGGGTTGAGTTCACAAGAAAACATCTCTCATGATAATGAATGGCCCACTTAGCACTCATTGCATGTAGGTGATGCTCACAAAGGTGAGGCATTAGGCCTTCCCAGGAGGTCACCCATCCAAGTACTACTCGAGCTCAAGCGCTTAACCATAAAGTTTTTCCCCCAAGGTTAAGCCCACTTAGCTTGCAACCCAATTTGTAAAACCTTCAGCAAGTGTTGTGCCTTATGAAAAATTCATTATAGAGCCCCATTAGCTCATCAATTGATAAGTAGGAGGTATTTTCTACAATGTGTCAAATTGTGATATTGCTTTCAGGATTGAATTGTGTAGTTTTAGAGTATAAAAGAGAATAAGAAGGGAAGATCAAGGAAATCAATTTGTGGAATTATTTTTATTATTGAATTACCTAGTGTGGGATTGGTCTATATGAGAAAAAATTTATAATATGGGAGTATATGTTTCAAGCATATAATCCGGAAAGGACTCAAAGTTAGATGCATGAGTACAAAGTATCGATTAGGAAAGGCATCCCAATTCTCAAGGCCTATATATCAATGATAGGAAGATTTATATTCAAATCTAGCACATGATTTTAATTGATTAATTAGAAATAACTACTATATTTATTTATCAAATTTCCATTATCAAATTAATATTTGAATTAGATTTCATATTCAGAATTTATTTCATTTATAATTTGGGGACTCTGTTATCTATCTGAATAATTTTGGATGACAACCTTTGTCAATCCAATAAGAAATAAATAAAAAATCTATTGATCAAGAGCTTGAGTCATTATAGTGGTATTAGAGTGAATGAACCTGCTAGCCTTTGGGTATTGCAAAAAATTGACTTTCCATTAGAAGCATGGCAACTGATGATAGTGGTTGGCATTGCTCAAGAAGGATTAACATCTTAAAGACATTTGTGAAAATTGGGACAAGTAACCTTCTTGTGGACTTAGGGTTGTAATATTTGATCTACAACATGTTCCACCATTTCTTCAGTAGGATCAAGAACACACATAATAAAGGTGTGTTTGCAGCCATGAAAGATTATGGTTCAAACTATCTAGAAGAGTGATGTTTTATCTCGACCACCCATATCTATACCATGGTTTGTTTGGAAACAAGGATGGGTTCTCTCTTCATTGGCATATACATTATTCCTCGATTTGTTCACACTAGTGTTACAAGACTTGGAATCGCCTCGGACTTGACAAGCCAATTTTTGACTTGGACTCGGGCTTGGAGCCCAGACTTGACAAATAGAAAAACCTAAGAAATTCAAAGATTTTTAAGGATTTAAAACTTGTTTCATGCACCCTTTAATAAATAAACCTTAAAGACACAATAGCATCATCAAATAGAAATTACTATGATCCCATACACAAACATACATCAGTCACATAAGTATAAGCATCGATAAAAGATATTTGTATTAACATAGAAATTACCTTGAATACACGTAACTCATAACTATTGAACCATCAATTTAGAATGCAAATATGGATAGGCATCGATAAAAGATATTTGTATTAACCAAATAGCCATGTAGGAATACATTAATATATGTCGATATAAGTATGAAATATATGTACAAAATAGCCATATAGGCTTACGAGAATGCCATAAAGGCATACAATGTCAAATATGTCCAATAAAAAGTATGTACAAAACTGCCATGTAGGCATACAACAAAGGACTCTAGAATCAAAAGTCATTGCTCTCTATGCCCTGGAAATAAAATCTTTCCCTTTCCTTTTAACTCGGATGGTGATAGGTCTGTCACTCATTTTTCTTGCACTCATGGAGTGCTCCTGCTACTCCTCCTAGGGTTTAGTTCATGGTGAAGTTTTAACTATTACAATAAGAAGTAAAGACATAAATATATAGAAATTACATTATAAAAAATATATATTTGAAAAAATAATCACTTACAACCATCTCACGATCTCTCTCAATGATGGAAATATCCTCACGCCCATGCTTAGGTGTGCTCAAGCCCTGTATAAACCATACAAATAGAAATTAAACTATGTGAATCAATAATGGTTTGATTTTTCACTAACTAACATCTATAACAACAAATGTAAATTGAAATTTACTAATTTTCCTCATACCTCTTCTATCAGAGCCATCAAGGATTGTATAGCAAATGTCACACCAATATCCATTGCCCTCGTCACATTCAGAGGTGTATTGTCTCGCAACAACTGAAAATAAAACAACAAAATATTCAATGTAATCAACGATGTCATATAAACTACACAAATCTATTAAGTACTTGATTCATTATTTAACCTCTTTATTCTATTACCTGCATGAAGGTTTGAGTAAATCCACCGCCACTAGAAAGTGTTCCATCAAAACCTCCAATATTACTCTATTCAACATCCAAAATCGCATATTAAATTACCATTCGTAAAACAATGCTATTAACATACAATAAATTTATAATTGTTTACTAGTTACATACCCTAGCGATAGGTGTACTGCAAAAATAGGTTGGTGGGGGCCTGGTGTATCTGGTTTCAACAGTGTGACCCTATAATTTTATTAAAATCATAAAACATTTTTAGTTAATCCTACATTTCAAAATTAAAATTTAATAAATTAAATTCAATGAACACTTGCAATAAATTTTATCTGACTATCAATGCCATATGCCTCATGCAAAATGTCAGCTACCCTCTCCATCTCCATAGATGTAGATGGATCCTGCATACCAGCCTCCTGAGTGTTGGTGGGGTCATATGAACAAGTATCCTCACAAGATTGACACACATGTGTTCGAAGGCCACCACTTGAAGACTCCCTTGGATGGTGTTGTAGAATAGGGCTAGTATGATGGATGACACTCTGGGTCAAAGTGTTGATTGCCTATAATGTCTCTACGTCAACACTTTCCTTCATGACAGAAGGCATAACAATGTGCTCATGAGGTGGCCTAGCGAGAGCCCATCTACCTTTCCACGTAGGATCCGGCTGTGCACCAGGTCTATCCTGAGCTGACCCCCCACCTCTCCCTTGGAAATCCCTCATATCAAAATAATTTGGGATTTTGTTCAATATGAACTCACTATATAGTTTCCTAAGGAAATATTGTGGGACCTCGCAATCGTTGCACGGTGGGTAATCAAAGACCATGTACCACCTATCCTAAAATTGGTCCCTAATCTGTTGGTGGTGGCACCAATGGATAGGAAATATTTTCACATTGAGGGTAAGATTTTGATTTGTGCGTGGGTTGGTGAATAATGAGCACAAATCACCTTTTGTATTTTTTAAATCCTTCACATCCTTATATAACAGTTTATTTGCATAATAATCCATAGCCGCCTGCCTCCTATCTTGCCATCCAGTTATTTATTTGCTAATTGAATCTACATTTTTTAACATATATTTTAATGAATTTGCTAGGGTCATTCTTTCTGCGGTTGAACCATTTGGATCACTCAACCTATTGATCAAATCCTCAATTCTCTTTTTTTGGTTCTCAATTTCACTCATTAAATTTTGTTGAGTGCCAGGAGGGGATTGAGTCATTGGTGGAGGAGGTTGATGTTGTGGTTGATTTTGATATTGAGGATTTGGTTGCTCTTCCTATTGAAGATTTTGAGGGTTTTCAGGTTGATTTTCATCTCCAAAAAATTCAAACAAATAGATATCAAATTCAACCTAAAACTAACTAATTCAAAACAAAAACCATAGAATCCTTACCTTTCACATCTCTTCATCATTGTGGCACCATTTTTGTGAAGAAATAAGGATTGTTGGTGAATAAATTTGTTGAAATTATCCTCCTAGAACACGAGAGCAAAATTGTGGTGGTTTTGGGCGCGGCTGTAAAAAAAAACCAGTCAAAATCTAAATGAGAGATTTGCATTTATTTTTTTGCTTTTAACAGTTAATAAGTCGAGCACGTTATAACACACTCACATTATTGGTTTGTAGTTGCCGAGCCTCAGGCTTAGCATAACAAGCCATAACACGAGTGCGTTATAACACGCTCACATTATGTTTTTTCAAAGATTTTTTTAGGGGGTGTCTACATAATTACTACCCATTTCCATGCACCCACCCTTTTATCCTTCCAAGGTTTACCCTATCCCCATGCAAGTTTTAGAAAACTTGACTTGTCATTTTACATGTAACAAAAACTTCTAGAACTTTAGACTTGTCACATCACTCACATGTGGCAAATCCCCATCTTTCTGAAAACCCTCTCTTATCCAATAGACTCTCCCAAGCATGTGAATTTTTAATTCACATTTATTTCTCCAACCACCTTCCCATTCCCCATGGATATTTTTGAGGAATTCTAAAATTCCTCAAGTGTCTTTTTCACTCTCATTTGGAGACAAGAAGTTCATTTTTGAGGAAATCCTCTCATCCCCCAGGGTACCTACAAGGTACTTGTCCTTTTTCCACATCATAAACCTCTCTTCCACTTTACTTACACATCATCTCACCCTAAGCCATCTCACATTCCACATGTCAAGATGTGAGGGCTTATGAGTCCTCAACTCACCATAGTCTTCCATATTGGCTTTGTTGGCTTAATCTAAATAGTTGAATTCTTTGGAGAATTAAAATTGTTCTATAAATACCCCCTCCTTCCCCTCATTTTGGACAAGAAGATTTGAGCTAACAAAACTCTTGCCAATTTTTCATTTGCAGCACTTAGTTATTTACAAGAATTATTCATCAATCCACCGAGTCATTTAGCCACTAGTATCTTGCATCCATTCACCTCCATAGCCATCCAAGTAGAACACAAAATTTCAAAAATCAAGGGCCAACAAAGGAAATCTGTAGCACAAAGAACATATAACTATTTATCATCTTGTTTTATTTATCATTTTTTTCATATATTTCTTAGGCTAATCTTGAGGTGTATTTCTTGTGTTTTTCTTTGTAGTGCATCATTAGTTTGTTTTGCATCTTAGAATAGGGTAGAACATTTTAGGGATCACATTTTTGGCACGTCCGATGGGACCCACAAATGGGTCTCTTTATTTCACATTTGTTGTTGTTGAAGTTGTTTGTAGGTCCAGGTTGGAGAGGGGAAAATTTTCCCTTCCATGTGTTGCAGAGGGGCATAATTTCCCTCCAGTCTGTTGCAGAGGGGCGGATTTTCCCTCTTGTTCCAAATTTTTCTGACAATTTTTCTGCAGAGGGGCTAATTTACCCTCCTGTTCCAACTTCTTTTGACTGTTTTTCGGCAAAGGGGCTGATTTACCCTCCTATTCCAACTTTTCAGACTATTTTTCTATAGAGGGGTGAAATTGCCTTGCTGTTCCATCATTTTCTGACAATTTTTCTGCACAGGGGCCGACTTGCCCTGCTGTTTCAACTTTAATGATAATTTTTTTTGCAGAGGGGCGAATTTTCCCTCTTCTTCCAACTTTTTTGACAGTTTTTCTGTAGAGGGGTAGACTTTCCCTCTTGTTCCAACTTTTCTGACAGTTTTTTTGCAAAGGGGCGGATTTGCCCTTTTGTTCCAACTTTTATGACTGTTTGTTTGTAGAGGGCAAACTTGCCCTATCATTCCAACATTCTTCACTACAGAGGAACAGATTTTCCCTGTCGTTCCAACAGTTTCACTACAGAGGGGCCAATTTTCCCTAAATAGCATATTTTTGAAGGTAAAAACAAGTATTTTAGCTTCGTTTTTGGCTCAGTTTTTTGTTGTTTTGAAGTTCTAGCCCCCTAACCTTGCTTGTTTGTGGGTGTAGTTAGATTTATTATTAATACTTTGCAAACTTTTGTGGTTATTCACAAAGATGAAAGATAAAACAACTAGCATTTGTTTGTAGGGCCATCAATTTATTCAGATTTTAAAAGCCTTTTCTTGTTGTTTTCATCTAGCCACATAGTTTAATTAGGAGGAAGTAACATTTATTCTTTGGTGTGCCTATTTTGTGTTATCAAAAAGGGGAATTAGCTTGTTTTCACCTTCCCCTTGCACTTTGTGTGAACTCTGGGAGTAATTGGAAATGATTAGTGCCTTCTTTTTAGAGGGACCTGCTTGGAGATTTCATCACTCCAAGGGATGATCCCAACCACGCATACCAGCGGGGTATAAAAAGGGCAGAGAGCCAAAGCTGTACCCTAATCTAGTCATGTCGTGTCTGGCAGAGCATCAAAACTAGGGTGATACCTAGATAGACATAAAGAGTTGGTCCAAGCCCTTCAGTATCTCACTGGGGTTCCCGACTCACGGCTACAATGGGCTGGTGTTCATGATTTGTGCCTCACGTACCAACAGTATATCGAGGACTCTCTAGAAACCTTATGCATCCTAGATTAAGATCTTTGTTGGCCATACCCCTTAAAAATAATCATAGGATTGTGCTTGCTTAAAGTGTCTTTATGTGAGAAACTAGTAAATCTTGATAAATCAACCTACTTGAGTCATTTCAAGTCCTTGCCTAAATATTTCTCGTCCAAACCAAGTTCCTATTTGACTGCAGAGGGGCAGATTTTCCCCCCTAGTCCACTTTTTTTCTGTAGAGGGGTGGATTTTCCCCCATGATTCACTTTTTTCACTACAAAAGGGAAAATAAACCCTCTCGAATAGACAATTTCACCCCGTTTGACCATTCCAAGCCTCCGTTTGACCACCCTGAGTCTCCGTTTGACCGTTTGATCATCCCAAATATTCATTTAACCAATCAAAACATCCATTTGACCATTCCAAGCCTCCATTTAACCTTCCTAAATGCCCATTTATCACATTCACATTAATCCTTTCACAATTTGGGGTACCCATTCTACCATTTATCTCTCGAATTGACCCAAACGTTAAGTTTGATCGTTATCCTACATATCAATCATTGTCTTCAACCTAATCAATCTACCTCTATCCCGAGGTGAATTTGTGTTGAAAGTCAACATAATTGGCGGAAATCAATCCCCTGCTATCTCAAGGTGGATTTGGAGCCATGATCATTGGTTTAGCCAGTTTTATCTGATCAACCAACATTTTAAGTCACTTAGGGTGATTTTTCTCGAATTTGGTTTTAGAATCCCTTCCATCAATGCATCCTAATCCATCATCCAATCAATACAAACTTATCGAATTGATCCAAACAATCGAATCCAATCTATCCAAATCCGATATCATCTAATGAAAATCATCTAATCAAATCCAATCCTTATCCAATCATCAAATTAATTGATAAGTCATCAATTGATCCACCATTCTATCAATCGGTCCACAATCCAACCCAATCCTACAATCTTATATCAATCAATCCAAATCATCACCTAGATCATCCTCTATAAGTTACATCTTAAAATCACTTAGTTGTTTTGCACGTTCATGCCCGTTCAGACCCATTCACAAACAAAAAATAAAATGTCAGACCAACAAAACCAAGGTTCCCAACCAACTATACCCCAAGATCCCAATAAAATTCCAAGCAATCCAAATGATCCCTACAATGGTGCCTCATCCCAATCAAGCACCAACATCCAAAATATCACACTACCCAGTGATGAGAACATGGTCAATCAACTCAAAGTTACCGTCGATGAATATCTCAGTAATCTAACCAATGTCCAAATGATAGATTTTCTCCTCAAGGAACGTGGGGATAAGATCCTTGCTACCCTAATCATGAAAGGAGTCAAACCACCATCAAAATTTGATGCGTCACCATATATCCTTCCAACATCTATTGATTCGCAAGCTTCACAAAATGTTCCAGGAAATTCCTATGTCCTCAAGAGTGCACCTATGGACAACTGGTACCACCCCAAATTATGAAATGTCGTCATCCATCAAGTCCAAGAGTATCCTCATCTTTCAACCACAAAATCTACTATTCCAACACTAGATACTAATGATCCCTATGCCTATGGCATGCCATCATACATCCCATCTGCTCCATCGCTTCCTCCCCCATATCCTAATACTGGGGATACACCTATACTTAACAATTTTCCACCTCCTACATTTCAACAAACCTCAATTAATCATCACCAATCCACCACACTCCAAGCACCACCACAACATGTTTCTACCATTGTAGCCTCATCTCAACCCTCACATCCATAACATCTACAACAAACTATCACTCTCCCACAACAAAACATTTTGATCCCTCAGCAACACACTACCATTCCTACACAACCATCACACCAAGTAGTGCAAACTACCTCACAGCCACAACAACCACCACATAGCCCTTTTCTGGCTACCCACCAACAACAACATATCTCATCTCACCCATCTCATCAACAACAGCCACAACAATGACCTCCAAAATAACATGTGTATATCCCTACACAAACAAACAATAATCTACTAAGTACCTCTATCATCCCTCTAGCACATACACCGTTCCATCCCGTCTCAATACGAATCCTCATCAGAATTCTCAAAACCAAACACGGACCCAACCGTCACCTTACACAATTCCTTTACAGCCTCAAAATCATCCCCACCAACAACCATCAAATCCAGCCCCATATGCCACACAACAACCCACCATTGTGCAACAATACCAATCCTATCCTCCCTAATTTGAATAACAACCAAATTATCAGTAGGGTGCACCTTACATTTCCTATTACCAACAACCATCATCACATCAACAAGGGGGTCCTACCTCCCTATATTATCAAAATTCTACACAAAATCAAGATCAATCCCCCATTCTTTACTATCAAAAACAACCACCTTACAAAAAAGTGACTCCCACTCATCATAACCCATCATCCTCCACTCATAATCAACAAATGTATGTATCTAAATATGCCTATGATCCGACTGTAACTGGACTATCCTCATCATACCCACAATATTACCCATTCAATCAATCCACTCTGACTCCCACAACTCTCATCAATAAGGACTTGGAAGAAGTAAAAGCAACATTAAAGGATCTACAAATTGGAACGAGTAAACAAACATTCAAGTTTGAGGACATATGTCCTTATCCTTTTGATCCCTCCATCTCCTTGGTTCCTTTCCCCAAGAATTTTGAGATACCAAAATTTGATAAATACAAAGGAACCATAGACCCTAGAGCCCACCTTCAAGAATTATATGCCCATTGCCAAGATGTCATGAATAATGATAATTATCTTATCTGACTTTTCCCTAAAAATCTACAAGGAGTTGCCCTTAACTAGTTTATGTCCCTTGAGAAAGGATCTATCAAAACCTTTGCACAATTATCTGAACATTTTGTCTTCCACTTCTGTTTTAATCTAGAGAAGGCTATTGACACACTTGATCTCCTGAAAGAAAAATAGCGTGACCGGGAGACCTTTGCAAGCTACTTGCAAAGATGGCATGCCTTGGCTAGCAAGATGAAATTCCCACAATCAGAAAAAGACATGGTCAGGCTATTAATCAAAAATTACCATCCAGACATGGATCATAACTTCCAACTCCATTGTATCATCACCTTTACAACACTTGTGGATAAGGGTCCCATCTTGGAGCGAGCCCTTGTTGCAAAAGGGCAAGTCAATTTTTTTAATTATGATAAAGAGAAGTCTTTTGGGGATAAACCGCGTTATTGGAATACAAATTAAAATGTTTTCAATGATGGTGTCACTAGCACCAAACATGTTTAGGTGGCCACCATCACACAAAAATACCCTCTTCAGCAACAACCATCAGTCTAGAATGCCATATCCATCCCCCAAGGGGTACCACGACAACAATCCAACCAAAATAACCAAGGGGGGAATAAAGGACAGTTCACTCAGCTGGGAGAACCCCTTAGCATGGTGTTTAACAAGCTTCTTCAAGCTAATTATCTCATCACGTATCCTATCACCAAACCTACTTGGTTTAAAGACAATGAATATTATGAATTTTACAAGATTAAGGGACATACCTTAGATAAATTTCAAGGCCTAAAAACTTACATTCAAGGCCTCATCGATTGAGGTGAAATCCATGTCGATTATAACACATTATCTTCATCCAATGCTCAACTCCAGATATATCAAAATTCTTTTCCTATTCACAATCTTGCCAATCGAAGTTGATATCCCCTCACTCTAAATATCACTCAAGAATCTCATCACTGACGAAGACACCCGAGTAGCACGACTGGCACAATTGGAATTGATGGACGAAAAATGGTCAAGGCTTATAACCGTCTGTAAGCCTATCAACACTGACTCAAAAGGAGATACAATAAGAAATTATGCCCTCGCCAATTCAATGTTGGTGATTTGGTCCTTAAAGAGAATCAACGAAACCAACAAGATCGAGAGAAAAAGGGTAAGTTTGAAACTAATTTGTTGGGCCCTTATGTTATCACCATAAAGTATGGTTTTGGCACCTACAAGCTATCTATCCCTAAAGGGGAGCCCTTGGAAGAACCCACCAACATCATGTATCTGAAGAAATTCTATACTTAGGTCAACTGGGGTATCCTTCCTGGTAAAATCTAAAAAAATACAAAAAAAGATGTAAAAAATAAAAAAAATCCAAAAATAGTAAAGAGAAATAACTCATCCTATGGTGAAAACCACCCCCACGTGGCACCTTCGATACATATGATTGGTGAAAACCTGGCAACATGCACCTTTCATAAAGGGCTTAATCATTATCTACCTCGTGTCCTAGTCAATTTCTGCTTTATTCATCGTGATCTCAGCATCTCTATCATATCCCCCCATCCCTTGGTCACCTGGTATACTTTTGGTTGAGCATTGGATGAACATCATCTACTATCTGACAGCCTGAGATTTTTTATCCTAATCTAAGCTTGTGTTGTCTCATTGTGGTGGTCATCTCCATCTAGGGTCATTCATCATGTTAGTCTCCATCTAGGTTTCATCTTGTCTTTTCTTGAACTTTGATGCCTCTGTTCTTGCAAGTAGGCAAGGCTAATATTTTGATTGGCCCTCGAGGAATTTTTTCCTTCATCATCTGCCACCATTTTCCACTTTTCGATCTTGTCCATCCTTGGTCTTTCATCCTTCTTGAACTACATTGCCCCTATGTTTTCACTTTAGCAAGGTTGATCTTTTGATCAGCCCTCGGGGCTTGTGTTTGTCTTGGCCATCCATTAGTTTCCATCAGTACAATTTCTGCTCTTTTACCATGGTCTTTTCCTGAGCTATGAGGGCTCTGTGCTTTCACATAGGCAAGGCTGATCTTTGGTCAACTCTCGAGGCCCTAGGTCTTTAGGTTGTGTCTTATCCTCTTGTTGTCAAGTATGTCCTTGTCATCATTGGTTCTTCACAAACAAGATCTTCTTGTGTCAAGAAATCTGCCTAATGGCAACTATCCTGCGTCATCTAGGTCAATTTAGTTTAGTAGCCATCATCACTCTTAACATGATTCATCTTTCCTAATAGACCACATCAACCCCATCCATCCTTGATATATTATGGCAAAGGATGCTTGCAATTGATCGCGATCCTTTGATACTTTTGGATCTTGTTTATTGTTTGAGCTCCCTATCTTAACTAGTCAAGATCGCCATGATCCATCATATTATGGTGTGTTTTTCATAGTCAACAGAGAGGCATCTCATGAATTTTTTATTGTTGTTGTCTGTTGGGATGATCCATGTAGTACCTAGTAGGATTCCTTCTGGATCCTACGTTATGTGGGGTCATCCCTTTGTGCTTGTGGTTATTCCAATACCTAGCCTGATGAAAGTCATCGCAAATTTTGGGTATTGGGATATCCTTCTTGTTTTTTGTGTTTGTTTTATGCATTAGACACTAATCCATCCTGGTTTACATACCCTAACACTCGATGTCTTATGCTATAGCAAAAATCAGTGCTCTAAATGATGGAAAATTGCATTCATGTTTCGTTTCATCTCATTGCATATCCTCCCTTCATCCATCCTTCCTCCTACATCTATGACTCCCAATTTTGGTTGTGCAAAATTTCACTCCTTCTTACTGACTTTTCTTCTCAGGATCCTTACTATTTTTGATAGGTACCACACACCATATGCCTATCACCTACCCATTAATACTTCTGTCTACATTATATTTAGTGTGTTAGTTTATCATTTATCCATATTACATCAATTCATCAGTTCATATTACATCAATTCATTTAGGTTCATTATCCATGTAGAGATACAAAACTGACATCATACATCTCGCTTTAACTGATATCAAATCCTGCTATTAATCAATTAAAGCAATTTATTGATTAATTTACTAAGGTTCATTAAATAAATCAAATTATTTAATCCTTATGTTCTTCTCATTTGATTTAATAAATCAAACTAATTTATTCAAATTTCAAATCCCTAAAACTCCCTAAGTTAATTAATCTAAATTAATTAACTTCTAATCATGATTATCATTCTCCAACTTTTGAGTCAACTAGAGTCAAATCCAAACTCCTAACTAACCCACCCACTTGCACCAATAAATCATTTATTTGATTTATTATTTCCTCTAATTACATTCAAAATGGCATCAAAATGGAATATTCTTCCAATTTGAATCTTCCCCCCAAAAGGGACTTGTCCCTTCCAACAAGGTTTTAAATGCTATTTGCACAAGTCAAACATGGCATTTATTGCACCTTTCATCCCCCCTAAACATGTCATTTCATCCAAATTTGAATTTCAAATTGGCACATGGGCCAAGACTTGCACATTCCTCACCCTCTCACAACTTGACAAGTGGCACCTTGTCATTGGTTTGTGAATAATCCCACATTCCTCAAAATATCTTAAGCTTTCAATCTTTCAATCTATAAAATGCAAAGCGAATCATCTACAACACAACAACACTTACTCATTGCAAGGTTACTCTCTTCATTTGAGAATCAATCTTTCTCATCACAACACCATTTGCTTAGCAACAACTCATTCTCATTGCAAGGCTATTCTCTTCACTTGAGAATCAATCTTGTTCATCATTTGGCAATCTTGCTTATCAAGGATTGGGAAAGGGCTCTTTCACATACTCAAAGAGCACCAATCCAATATGGGATAGGGATATTTCATGGTTTACATGCTTTGTTTAACTTTGTTGTTTGGTTGCATTTGAATCATGGAGCATTATTCCATAGGGATGTAAATTTTTGTTTATGTTGTTTTGTCATTCTACTAACCATATGCAGATTTTCACATCCAAAAAATGGCACTAGAAGGAGGGCATATATATTTAGTTACATAGTTTTTTATTTTGATACATAGTTTTTATCACTTGTTCTTGCATTTAGTTGAATAGAAATTTCAAACTTCAAATGGGGGTTATATTAAACTATGTTATTTCAAAATAAGAGAACGAAGAATGAATGTTGTTGATACATTTGATGGGATAACTTGCATAGGCAGTAAGCAATCTGAACTTTTCTTTTAGATGGATGCTCTAAAATGTGTAAGCTATATTATGTGATAGTAGTGGAAAAGACTGGTGTTTGTGTATTGCTGCATTGCTAGAATGGAGACTTGTTGGGTATTGGATGTATTGCTGCAACGATCCTCCTAACAGTAACAAGTTTCCAAGCTCTTATTGCAGTAGAAGAGAGGACATCTTTCCTAGGCATTGTATCAAAAATCTCTTGCACTTTGTCTTTGTGTCCATACTTTCTTTGCAGAAGAAATTCAGGAATAAAACATATTAAATGAATATGGAGAGGGTGGATCTTCAACTATTTTTTATCTCATTAACTTGATCCAAAGATTGGTAATGCGTGCATATTAATAATGTCATCTAACATATCTTTGGTTCTGTCCAGCAAGATCTAAATGGAATCCACTTGGTCAGATGTGAATGCCGAATCTTAATGGGCTCTCTCCTATACTTTCCACGGCTTGGGTCTCCACCATCTCATTCCATGAAAGCCAAGGACGAGGTTGTGAAGGATAGGGGTAAACTTTACGTTTGAAGCTAATTTTTTTTAAATGTATACTTAAGCATTTTAGCGTTATTATTGTTTTAGAAGCACTTCCAACTACCTGCCATTCTGCTTTGATGGACACCTACACCCCATTCCCAAATTCTCATTTTTCTTTGCACAAGCTGGGAGGATGCTAGTCAAAGATTGTATAATTAAATTTTGGCCCTGGCAATTGCATTGACATGAAAGTTTATCCATTCAATGGTCAAAGTTATCTCTGTAAACAATAAATGTGATTGGCAAGTGTCAAATAGTTGACATGCCTTGTCTATGCTTCCGCACTGCATATATACCAAGGAAGGAGGACATACCTGCTAATTGCATTTAGTTGGAAATTTTCAAAAGTTCCTTGAATTCATGTTGAAAAAGACAATACCAGCATTTGATACTAGCACCAGAGTTGTTGATGAAAGAAGTCCTCTAGCAGCCTTTCCTTGTAGAACAGTTGAAACACACCCATAATCCCCAGGAGTAAGTATTGATCAGAGGCATTCAAAAGGAGCATCAAAAGTGTTCAAGAAGAATCCACGGGAAGCCAAAACCCCCAACACAAAGGCGTGTGCTTTGACAAAAAGCTGTGAGTAAGTAAGGTGCGGGTCTTTGCCAAAGAAGCAACGTGAGTCTCTACAACTCCCGATTGCCAGGAAGCAATCTCTGCAACACTTTTTCAAGAGGTTCTAGGATAGGTGGTAGGCCAAAGCTCCCTATGCAAGAGACGAAAATGTAGAAGCAAAGCCAACTCCAATTCCACGTCTCATCTCTTCCTTGCCTACTCTTCCGGCTAGCTAGAGTTTGTTTAATGCTGAAAATAAGTGTTTGGAAATGGTGTATAGTTATGTTTTTAGTATTATTTGCTGTAAATGTAGGAAAGTAGATCTTTTTGACAGGTATTTCCATTCCAAAATATATTCACAGGTCTTAATTACCTATATACGCTTTAATATTTTATTTAACGCTCTCTCTTCAATGACCTATCACCAATCCTTGTGGTGTGATCCTTGGAGTGTGAGCTTCTACACGGCCTCTGTGTCAATATTGGGAGCCTCTAAATCAACTTAAGACACCTCTATCATGGCCTTGGCTAGTTTGGATAGATCGCTAGCTCCTCATCTTGCTTTGAATGTTCGCTGCTTTGAATGATTGCTACTTTTACATAGGCTTCATATAGCTGTCATCCTTTAACCTACTTTTGAACATATACACATTGCAGGTTGGTTATGTTTCAAGATTTTGGAATCTAATGGAGATTTCAACCTCCGCCTTCAATTCCCTGCCAGGCACATGGCTCGAGGCATCTTATAAAATAAACAACATGTTTGTTAAAATCTTTCCAGCCTGGTTACATGCCTATCAGATCTTTATAGCCTGTTAGATCTTTGTAGCCTTGAGTATACAGAGTCTATCCCATTTTCCATTAATTACCAAGTGTGGTTGGTGGCCCTTCATTCTTATGTTAATTTGAAATTGGTGAAAAAATGAAAAGATTCAAAGCTACAATCTAAACGATACAAGATAGGTTAGAAGTAGAATACAATATTGATGTGGGATAACTTGATTGCATTCATATTAATGTGTTGTCTATGAATCACTAGTGCAATCAATTTACTATCTACCATTTGATGTCTTTCTGAACATTGATATTGTTGTTTGTAATTAATTGATGTTGATATATTACGGGAAGCATTGAATGTCAATAGGGCTACCTTGTCTTTATAACTCCTTTCTTCAAGTTATGAAATTTGAATATAAGTTGACTATGCAAAGGAATGATTAGAGTATTAACAATGAAGACTTCTTTTAGAAGGGAGCAACGATTCTAAGATAAGAAAATCATAAAGTAGGTTCAAATATTTTGTGAATGACTATGTTTACAAGATTGAAGGTGGATTTGTAGGAGTTTATATTCTATGTTGATTTTGTAGATCAAGCATAAATATTTGATTTTGAAAACCTTGAAGGATGGGTGTAAATTTTGCTTTTATACTAAATTTTTCATTGACTCTTTGAAATAAACCTAATAGGTGAATTTTTTTGTAATGTTTGCAGGTTGACATCAAGAAACAACAATGATTTTCTCTCACATGAGAATCAAACAACAAAGCAGATTTTTTTAGAAAATTGGATGTTGAAACTTGAAATTCAAAAAGCATTTTTAAATGCTTAGAGCATCCAATTTCTACTCTCGTTTTTTGTTTTAAACCAACTCACATTTCAATTTGGGCTTAAAATCAATCAATGACTTGATATTTTCAAAGTTGGTTAAAATTGAACCTTAGACACTTACTAGATTTCAATTTGGGATTAAAATTGAACAAGGCAACCTTCACACTTGGATTTTGGTGCTTAAAACGAATTCATCACTGCTTTTTGGACTTAAAATGAACAACTGTTTGTCATATTTTGCAATCTTTTTCACAAAGTAATATCATCAAAAAGATGTATGCGCTTCTCTCGCACCTCACGACGACCTTGAGAATCAATAGACTTTTTCTGATATTAATTTGTCAAAAATATTGCCTCCACACTTTGATTTGGGATCTAAAATTGAACAAAACATGCGAGTGTGAGCATGATATATTGCGAAGGTTCTCCCCTTTGTTTTTCAACAAAGGTTGTGTGAATGACGGGATATGTTAGCTCGCTTTTGTTAACTTAGAGGGCCTGCCTTGTGGGAAAAAGTACTCACCCAAGGGAATGACCCAACCGGGAACACGCTAAAGCCAAGCGACTTCCAACCGGTATATAAGTGTGGATATTGGAACAAAGGCCAATATCATGAGGATTATTCTGACGAGATGGACATCAATGGACTCTCGCCGACGTTGGATAATCCCCCATGAATGGAATGCCCGAATTAGAACCCCTTGTTTAGAAATTGGCCAAAACCTTATCTATCTTGTTGATGCAAGAGGTCATGTCCTCTGAAGCCGCCCCACATAACATGCGGTCTTGTTGTGGAAATGGAAAGTATGCCATGGGAGATTCACGGGTACTAATGCTTGGCTAACCTGAATAAGTGAGTGTCGTGGAGGGGAGCCAGTGTGGTCAAGCATTTAGCCATTCGCACAAGATATGCGCAGCTGGATTTATCCAAGTGGGAACCCAATAAGATATTGTCTCATCATCCTAGGGTTGTAAAAGTGCTTGGAATCAAAAACACTTTGCTTGGATTCAAAACATTGAAAAATGAACATTCACAAGGGCCTCAAATTTCAAACACCTTGGAGGAGACAAATACCTTTGATGAATTTTAGCACTCTTGCTTTCCCTAGGGATCATATCCTTAGAGGTTTCTAAGTGCTCGAATTCTATCATCATTTGTTTTCACTAAGGATAAACCTAGGATTGCCCTAATTTCATTGATTTCCACATAATGGACATTGTGGGATGAAAACGAAAGCAGGACATTAGACATTCAGTTTGAAAACATAATCAAGCAAGTGATTTTGGTAAAAAGGATTCACTAAGACAAGATAAAAGACAAATCTGATTACACATGTGTTTTCTAACATGATCAAAATCCCAAAAAACTGAAGTTCAAAAAGCTTAGTCTCAAAGCTAGTGAGGAGCATCTTAAGATCCTGAATTGTTTGAAAGGTTTGCTTTCCTCCCATAGGAAATATAGTGTGTTCTTCAACACCGAGGTCTTGTAAGAAGAAGTGTTATTCTAGGTCAAGTCTAGGATCAATTTCAATCACTTTCGTCCATCTTTCAACCATCAAAATCAGTCAAAAATAGCCTCACCAACAACTCTTGGAAACTTTGTAAACATATTTTATGCTAAACTTTTAGGCGAAATCAAATCACTTTGTTTGACTTAACACAACTAGTCAAACCATCATCCTATACACAAGTTTTCTCTAGGATAACACAACTTCCTAAGGTTTACAAATTCATCTTGTTTGACTTAACACACCTAGCCAAATTATCAAATCATCACCTCGTTTGACCTAACGCACTTAGTCAAACTACCATCTTGTAGGAGTTCACTCTTGGATAACACAGCTTCTTAGAGTTTTACGATTACATTCATCACATTTTGTTTGACTTAACACATCTAGTCGAACCATCAATCCAATCATGAATCAATCAAATCAAAGTCCTAAAAAGTTTAGCATTTCCTTCAAAGTTTCATTAAGAGTTCCATTCATCCATATCAATCATATTCCATTTATCTCATCCTCGTTATCGCTTTGATCCTTCAATTATCCTAGTTTTTCACTTTTTTGAACCTAAGGTTTAGACCAATCTAAAGGTTTAGAGGTTCATCTCTTACATTCTTGAAAATTGATCTTCATTTTATGGTTCAAACTCGATCTCAACACAAGAGGGACATGGAATATAAATTTGATCCATCAATCATGAGTAACCCAAATCAACTAAACTATCCAAGCCTTGCAATACCATGTGATTTTCAAAGCTTGTACAATACATACATGGGATCATTATCTCATACAAACATCAATGGTACAAAAAATATGAGCATACCCAATCTGAAGTTTGGAACACCTTTCCCAATGATCGATTGAAATCCAAGTCCAAATCTGAAAATCTATGAACCAAACACTCAATGCATGAGTTTTCCAAACAACATTATCCCACAAAATCCATACATACCAAGTGGAACTTTACCAAACATGAGCATTTCAAATCCACACTTGGTAAAATTTGGGGTCGACATGTTTGCAAATCCCCCTAATGTTGTTCAAAATCCTAGCAATATATTGGCAAATCCATATGTTGATTCAATTCAAGGTAACACCATGCAAAATCAAAGTTACCTAAATAAAAGCAAATTG
Organism: Sequoiadendron giganteum; assembly: GCA_007115665.2. Classification (NCBI taxonomy): domain Eukaryota; kingdom Viridiplantae; phylum Streptophyta; class Pinopsida; order Cupressales; family Cupressaceae; genus Sequoiadendron; species Sequoiadendron giganteum. The sequence continues at coordinate 409,463,112 of CM021110.1, read as the reverse complement.
ATTCCCAACCACAACAATGTTCAATTTCAGTCTATCATGCCAAATCAAAACATCATACCAAATTATCCCATTTTTCCATTGATATCACAAAAACAGATGGAAACCATCCAAGCAACCCCAACAATCAACACCATTCCCATTCCACCACCACCGCCAAAACACAACATGACCAATTCACTCTCCATCATGTTGCAAGCTGCACAAGAAGCTTCCCGCAAAAAGGCACTTCAATCCCAACAAGCTACACAGCTAGTTGCTCAACAAGCACAAGTGGCTCAAGTAGCCCAACAAGTGCAAGCGCAAGCATAATTCTATGCACTATTGCAAGCAATCCAAGAAGAATTAGCACAATAAAGAGCCCAACAAAAAGCATTGTTGGCACAAAAACAACATGACGAACAACAAGCATTGTTGGCTCAGCAGCAAACGCAGGCCTTACCCACTCAACAAAGCTTGCAATAGATACCCACCGCAATTGTTGAAAACAATGATCAAGATCTATCCATCAATGAACACATTGAAGATGTTCCCATCTCATTCAATGATCAAATCATCACACACCAAGAGTCACTTTTCAATCACGATCAAAACTCACTGACGGTACCCAACAATGATCCAATCCAAGAAACATTAACATCATTTGATCCTATGTTTGAGAACATTGACAATCCCTCCACCAAAATTGTTGAAAACAATGATCAAAATCAATCCATCAATGAGCACATTGAAGATATGTCTACCCCATCCATTGATCAAATCGTCGTTCATCAAGAGCCACTTTTTAGTGATCTATTTCAAGATGTGTTACAATTATTTGATCCCATTGACATAATCTATGATCCATTGACCAATGATCATATCAAAAATGTCTCTACATCGCCTTGTGAATTAGAGGACATATCTCAAGAACGTATTCCAAAGCATGATCAAAATCTTCCATCAAGGTCTAGCAATGGCCCTTCCAATGACATATTAACATCCTTTGACCTCATGGTTATAGATATTGAAGGAATCCCTAGCTCAACATTTGATCCAAATCCATTCAAATAATAAGTGGATATTAATCCACTTCCCATGCCTAAGGACAATGCCCAAGAACCCCTTGTAGACAACCCATCCTTTGAAATTGACCCATGTCAAGAACTTGATCAAAAGCATCGCGAAAGCAATTCTAGAATTAGTCAAAATCAAGAATTTGTATCTCCGAGATACTACAATGATCTAATGGGCACTCTTTTATCTATACAAGATGTCGCAAATGATGATCATATCCACATAGGACATACTCCTCCATCTACCAATGAGATGCTTTCTTTGGATGGACACACAAATGATCTTCATTCAAAACAAGAGTCTCATACTCTTGAAATCTTTACTGGGAAACAAGAGTCTCCTACTCTTAACATTTGTACACATAATCAAGATATAGACAAATGCAGAGACATATCAGAAATGGGTCATGATGAAGGTTTCTACAGAAGTCATGAATTAGAAACATCCTATGAAGTGAGTCATGAGGAAGACTTTTGTGTAGACAACGAATCATCAACACTTCTTGAAGAAGCATTAAAATCTGATATTTCACAAGATCAAGCCAAAGATATCAATCAGAAAGTCATCCCACATGTGGAGGATCCTATCACTTATAAAGTTGGATCACTTACCTTTCTTAGAGCAAGCTATCTTGTCAATAAAGAAGCTAACACATTTGAAGATCCACCACAAAGCAGAGAAGGAGCAACACCTTGTTTCCAAGGTAAATCATATCCTATGGCAAATAAATCTTTTCAGCAGATGAATTATCAAGGCAAAGGATTAGGCCTACATGAATAGGGTATCCTAGAACCAGTGCAGATTGTTGGAAATCCTAAGCATCAAGGCCTTGGTTACTCAACAATCAAGGGATCTCAACATATCAGTAATACTATCACCATACTGGGGGCAACTTCATCTCGAGCAAACATCAACATGGGGAGCACAAAGAATCCTTATGATGAAACTGATGCCAATACTACAACCCGCCATGTCATGAATCTTCATCCACCCATCACCCCATCCACGAATTGGGACCAACATCAAAAGAAATATTTGAACCAAAGCATGAAGAACATTATCAAAGCTAAAGAAGCTAAGAAGCACGAAGGACAAATCAAGTATATATGGATACCAAAAAATTCAAAGAAAGATTATCTCTATCAAACTCCATCAGTCAAAGAAACTATGGGGCAAAATAAAAAAGGGAACTGTATCCATCCAAGACATCCACAAAGGAAAAAGTAGGCCTCTCAAGCGATGTACAAAGTATATCAAGCGGTTGGTCCTAATTCCATATACACATGTGTATCCACCCATTACTGCTCATCTTCCCATGTTTGGAGAGTCAAAGGATCCAAACTACCAACCAATCCATCTTTTATTCCTAAACACACTCCATCCACACCTCCAGACATGATATCCAAGTCTCACATTGACCATGTATTGGCAGCGACCTTTCATCATAAAAATTCAAAAGGCACTCTATCGCGATGTGCGCACAAAGACAGAGTTAACTCCAGTATCAGGAAAGCAGAACAAATTTCTCAAAAGTTGCATTCAAGTGCACATATCTTGGCAAGACAACTTCTACAAGCAGGATACCAATGGCACGTTATGACAGAAGCACCAACATCAGCACCACCAGGTGGTTCAGCATTAGCTTAAAATCTCTCAGAAAATACAAAAAACAATCAGAAAATATCCTTAAAAATGGTTACCTCGATGAAAACCTGGCAAATAGGCATCTTGGTGACAACAAAAAAATCAAAAGATCAAAAAATCCAAAAAAAATCAGAAAAGGATTGAAAATAGTAAAAAGAAAAAAATCGTCCTCTAGTGAAAACCATTTCGGTGGCGCTTTGGACAAGTACCATGATGAAAACCTGGCAAACAGGCGTCATGTGTAGAATCGAGCATCTATGTGCGCCAGTTCAGGAGAAAGCATCTTATTGCATCCATTATAAGGCCATCATTTGAGCCGTATCATTCATTCACCCATGAACTATTTATCCAACCCATTTTTATCCATCTGCATCCAAGGTCCAAGTTACCTTGATCTTGATAAAATTTTGGAGCACACTTTATGCTTGCTTATGGTAAAAATCTTGACATGGGTCATTTTCATTGATCCTATCCTACCCAACGCTATATGAGCCTTGAAGCATTATCCAAATGAGCGTTCCTCTGTTTGAACACCTTATCTTGTCACAAGATAATCCTTGGCATCCTTTGCATGCTTACCATACCCATCCATCTATCCAAGAATCCACCCATGGCATTCCATACATTGCTAGACACTGGGGGCAGATAATTACATCTTGCTTCGTGAATAAATCTTGATCTATGTCCTCCAACTTATGTGGAGTTCCGAGCATTGGAAAACATGAAATCAACTTGGTCAAATCATTTGTGAGCCAAAATCCAAGTCACTAGCCCATGGCATATTTTTGACAGGAAGACATTCCTTATCATGCTCTATCTTTTGTCGAACATCAATCCAACAATCCATATCAGTTGCATCTAATGCGCACATCTGTGTCACATCAAATCATCAAAGCAATTTTGTTCTAACTCAAGCTTCATCAATCTTGATCAATCGAATCCAATGCATTATCGCCTTGTTTGACTTAACAAACTTAGTCAAACTATCATCTTGTGCACAAGTTTACTCTAGGATAACACAACTTCCTTGGGTTTACAAGTTCATTATCATCACTCTATTTGGCTTAACACACTTAGCCAAATTATCAAATCCGTAATCACCTTGTTTGGCTTAACACACCTAGCCAAATTATCCTTTTTGTATGAGTTTACTCTGGGATAACACAACTTCCTGGAACTTACGAGTGCATTATCACTTTTGTTTGACTTAACACACTTAGTCAAACTATCAATCCATCAATCTGATTGATCAAAATTAAGCTTGGTTCTCAACAAAATCCCAAAATAGAGCACTGATATCATCATCACATATCATATTTGTCAAAATCATGCGAAAAATCGAAAACATTCAAAAATTCATCAGAAAATCCAAAAACATGTCGAAATATCAAAAAATCTTCAAAAATTTCATCATTTAGTCTTGTCAGTCTTTCACCTTATCGAACTATGTCATCTCTGAGCTTGAATGTAGGCAAGGTTGATCTTTGATCATCCCTCGAGATGGTTGGGTTAGTCCTTTAGGCGTCCGTCGCATTGGCAATCCGTTTGCCCATCTAGTCTGCATCTTAAGTTAGTCCTTTAAGCAATAAAAGGGGCAATCCGTTTGTCCATATTATCATCAAACCAGTCTTTCACCTTGTCGAACTACGTCATCTCTAAGCTTGAATGTAGGCAAGGTTGATCTTTGACCATCCCCCGAGACAATTAGGTCATTCTTTATGCATCCATCGCATTGGCATCCGTTTGCCCATCCTTTAGGCGTCCGTCGCAATGGCATTTGTTTGCTTATCTTTTTTCTTTACAATTAGGTCATTCTTTATGTGTCCATCGCATTGGCATCCGTTTTCCCATCCTTTAGGCATCCGTCGCATTGGCATTCATTTGCTTATCTTTTTTACAATTAGGTTAGTCCTTTATGCGTCTGTCGCATTGGCAATCCGTTTTCCCATTCATTTATGCGTCCGTCGCATTGGCAATCTATTTGCCCATTCATTTATGCATCTGTCGCATTGGCAATCCATTTGCCCATCTATTTATGTGTCTGTCGCATTGGCAATTTGTTTTCCCATTCATGTATGCATTCGTCACATTAAGCAATCCGTTTACCCATCTAGTTAGGTGTCCGTCGCATTGGCATTCATTTGCTTATATTTTTTACAATTAGGTCAGTCCTTTATGCATCCGTCGCATTGGCAATTCGTTTGCCCATTCATTTATGCATCCATCGCATTGGCAATCCATTTTCCCATTTATTTATGAGTCCATCGCATTGGCAATCCGTTTGCCCATCAATTTATGCATCTGTCGCATTGGCAATCCGTTTGCCCATTCATTTATGCGTTCGTCGCATTAAGCAATCCGTTTGCCCATCTAGTTAGGCGTCCATCACAATGGCAATCCATTGCCCATCTATCTCATCCGCAGTCAAGTCAATTGACACAAAATCCAAAAACATTCATAAAATCTTGAAAATACCAAAAACATTGGAAAATCCAAAAATCAAAACAGCCTCAAAACATTTCAAAACATCAAAAACATCCATATATTTGAAAAACCCAAAATGGTGTACCCATTTCATCTCACATTCACCCGTAATAATTGTCGCTCATAATAAAGCATCGTCACCTTCACCCTTTGGTGAAGCAGTCAGAAGCAAGTCTAGCAGGTTCCAAAGTGAACACCTAATTGTCAGAGTCTTCAGTCTAGATCAGTAAGCAAGCAAGTTGGTCCACTCGGAGTATCAATAGCTTATCAACAAATCAGTCCTACCAAAACCCTGATCACTACATGTCCTAGGATGAAGCTTTCCCACGATGGACATAAGCATCAGGTACCCCACATTAGTTTAGCCTGGCTAGTGGTACGAAGAACATTAGCTTGTTTGTTTACTTTATCTTGGTATTTTTGACCTATCTTATTTTGTGCTCATTCCAAGGACCTCTCGATGATGCCTAAACAAAACAGGTTTAGAGAGAAAGGAATGGGGCAATAATCATTATCTTTTTGTCTGCTGTGCTTGTTGGATGTTCTTGTAAAATAACCTGGCGAATAATTGCTTTGTTGGGTCCGTCCTTGCAGGGTTTCCGTATGTCAAGTGTGAACAAGAGCACTCCTATCTGATTGTCGAGTTAGAGTCCATCACACTAGGTGCCACGCCATCCTGGTTCTCAATACCTTGATGCATCGCCCCTATGTGTGTTATCAAACATAAAGAAAGTTACACTCTTTATCTCCCATTCCTGGATAAGCAATACATCATCATCTCTAATAAAAATGACATGTTGAACTTCTGCATCTTCTTGGATTCAAGGGTTGATCCCTCTCATTCTTCTATCCTCTCTTGTTCTTCTATCCTCTTTCACACTAACAATGCATCCATCTTGCATCCATCCTGCATCCATCCTGCATCCTGCGTAATCATGTCATCTTATTTTCATAATCATATAAGTTGTCTAGGATAATATAGATTTGTTATTCTAGGCATCTTCCAAACATCTCATTTACATCATCATTATCATCCATACATCCATTTTTTATCGTGAGATCCACCTCAAATCCAATCCTTTCGCTCGATCTCTCGAGGGGGCAATGTACTAACGTACCTCCTAATATCATCCAAGTTAATTAATCTAAATTAATTAACTTCTAATCATGATTATCATTCTCCAGCTTTTGACTCAACTAGAGTCAAATACAAACTCCTAACTAACCCACCCACTTGCACCAATAAATCATTTATTTGATTTATTATTTCCTCTAATTACATTCAAAATGGCATCAAAATGGAATATTCTTCCAATTTGAATCTTCCCCCCAAAAGGGACCTGTCCCTTCCAACAAGGTTTTAAATGCTATTTGCACCAGTCAAACATGGCATTTATTGCACCTTTCATCCCCCCTAAACATGTCATTTCATCCAAATTTGAATTTCAAATTGGCACATGGGCCAAGACTTGCACATTCCTCACCCTCTCACAACTTGACAAGTGGCACCTTGTCATTCGTTTGTGAATAATCCCACATTCCTCAAAATCTCTCAATCTTTCAATCTTTTAATCTATAAAATGCAAAGCGAATCATCTACAACACAACAACACTTACTCATTGCAAGGTTACTCTCTTCATTTGAGAATCAATCTTGCTCATCACAACACCATTTGCTTAGCAACAACTCATTCTCATTGCAAGGTTATTCTCTTCACTTGAGAATCAATCTTGTTCATCATTTGGCAATCTTGCTTATCAAGGATTGGGAAAGGGCTCTTTCACATACTCAAAGAGCACCAATCCAATATGGGATAGGGATATTTCATGGTTTACATGATTTCTTTAACTTTGTTGTTTGGTTGCATTTGAATCACGGAGTATTATTCCATAGGGATGTAAATTTCTGTTTATGTTGTTTTGTCATTCTACTAACCATATGCAGATTTTCACATCCACAATCCATATTGCATCAGTTCATATTACACCAATTCATTTAGGTTCATTTATCCATATTGCATCAGTCCATATTACATCAATTCATTTAGGTTCATTTATCCATATTGCATCAGTCCATATTACATCAATTCATTAGGATCATTTATCCATATTTCATCAGTTCATATTACATCAATTCATTTAGGTTCATTCATCCATATTACATCAGTTCATTTATCCATATTGCATCAAGTCATTTGGGTTCATTGTTAGGCCCATATTAACTACATCATATACACAATTTCATTACCATTCATAAATGATCAACATCATACATAATCACATCATCCATACATAGTCAAAACTTCCATATCGACACAACTTATCATATACATGTGCATAAAATACACCATCTATCATTAAAACATTAATATATAACCATATGCATAAAAAAAATCATCCATCACACAAATGTTCAACATAATGTCAATGGGGACCATCACAAATCATCATCACAAATAATACAATGTTCATCTCATATCCAAAATATAGTCACATCATAATCACATACATATCATCCTCAAATAAGATGCATAATCTAAGAATATGTGCTACACCTCCATCTGATACTTGTCAAAGAACCTATATCCCGTCACTCGTCCTCTGACTACTCAAAGCTACCCACGTCTATCCTCTGAGGAGGCTTAGACATTAGTCCCCTGATAACCACCAAATCGAGGAGTCGGCTGAAAATCACTATACCCTCTAGTTCGTGTCCCTAAAGATTGGGATGTTATCAACATCTATGGTACTTGCCTAACATAACGTGTTGTCGGCTGCATCGGATCTGGCACTACTTGCTCATACGCACATCTCCAATAAATCACCTCCTACATATACTCATCCCTCTGTCTAGCCTGATACGTAGTGGAATTTCGTTCATGCTTGTATCTATCCTACTCTCTACTGATGGATCGTTGCTTCTGCTCCCATACGTCCTACACCAGTTTTAGTAGTTGTACCTACTCTGTGGCCCTCTCCCTCTCTACTTGCACAATATGTAGCTCAGCTTCCAGACTCTATATCGCTAACTCTATATCATCACCCTGCACTCTTTACGACTGCCTTTGTGTTATATCCCTCTCCACAGTCTTTGCTCGAGCCACTGCTACGTGTCTTTGAAACTATAGGATCTCAACCTACCTTTGTGCATCATCCCTCTCCCCCTACATCGCCTACACCTATCTCTGTGCATCATCTCTCTCGCCCTATATCGCCTGCACCTATCTCTGGGTCTCATCTCTCTCTATCTGTATCACTTGCCCCTATTTTTGTGCACTATCTCTCTCCCTCTGCACTATCTCTAGCTCGGCCTCTGCTGCCTCAACCCTCACTCTCATTTCCTCTAAGGATAACTCTATAGTAGATAACCTCTGCTAATGATATGTCCTCTCTCCCAATAGTACTACCATTTGTATTCTCAGTGTGTCCATCTCCCTCTCGGCTCGTTGAAAACACTCTACTCAGATATGCTCTCCTCCACCTATTGTCTTTGGTTGACCCCGCATATGTGCTACTGTCATCGCTCCCTCTAACCTATCTCGATCCCAAGTCACCCGAGTGAGGTCACCTTGTACTCTCTCCATCTCTGCTCGCATCTCCTCCCTCCCACTCTCAGCATCTCGTACATCTGTTGTCAGCCAACACACAACAATATCAAAATCTATCTGCTCTGTCTCCCACACCCTCTGCACCTCTGCCTCTGAACTCCTCAACTCCTCCTCTAACACCCATAGTCTCGCCTGTGCCCCACTCAATAAAATAACTGGATCCTCAACTAAGACCGCTGGTACTAGTGCTAATGGCTCCACCACCTATACATCCACATACATCGTATCCCCCTCTACCTCCTTCTGAACATGCTCCACCCAGATCGTCACTTGAATCCTCCTCGACTATCCTCTCCTCCCCACCCTCATTAGTCTCCTTGAATTTCCTCCAGTCCACCCCTCCCCCTTTGACTCCTCTCCATCCACACTCATCCTTATGGTATGGGACTCCTGCTCTGCCTGGATCTCTGGCGGGACCTTCCTCTATCATCTGCTCTCTATCATCCTCTCAGGAAATCCTCTAGTAGCTATCTCCCCCTGTGATCCCTCCTACTGATCTATGGCCCTCGCCTCCTCTTGCTCAGCTCTCACCTGCACTTGCCTCTGTTGCACTCTACCACCAATACCTGTCTATCAAAAAAACCTCCCCTCCACCACCCCTTAGCATCTCCACCTCTGGCTCACTCCTTCATCTCGCCATATCTGTCTCTGGAAATCTCCTATCACCTAGCCCTCCTGCCTCCATCTCCTCCCCCACATCCCTCCTCTCTCTAGCCCTTCTCCAATGTCGCCTCCTCCTCCTCCTCCTCTTTGGATGTCCTCCAACCCCACCCTCATCTGCTCTACCACTCTGATGCTCTACATTCTGTTGTCTCTCTACCTCCTCCTATCTCCTCTACTCAGGTCTCCCCTCCATCTATCCCCCCTAATCCTTATCCTTCTCTGACCCCCACCCTACAGCTCCCACAATAGGCTTCTTAGGTGTAATCCTTTCCCACCGGTGGTTGAGAAACCATCGAGCATACCGATCTGTCACTTCTGCATCCTCTGGACCCATCGCTCGCCCTGGATATGACACCCCACTTGCCATCGACCACACCTCCCTAGCTGCCCTCACTGACAACCTCCCTCCCCATGGCACGTCTCTAGTGACACAATGAAACATAGTCGGTACTGTTGGAACATCCTACATCTGCCCAAACTATCTCTCCACCTCCACTATGTGAGGGTGACTCCCAATCAAGAGGCATCTACATCTAAAAAGACCTTGATGAATCTACTCCTCTGCCTTCCACCCCCTAAACCATCGATACATATATGGCCACCATACTATGTCCTCCTCCCGTAACTCGTCAAATGCATCTCATACCATAGGACATAGCCCCTAAATCCCAATATCCCCAAGCCACAGACTCCCTCTCATCCAACTCTCCTGTCCTCACCACTATTGGCCTCGTCACCATAATATTCTCCAAACCCCATACCTATAATAGCGTCATATGCGTCATGCTCTGCATCTGCCGATATAAAATCACATACATGTCTTGATATAATTGAGCTAATAGACACGACACCCATGAGAACTACCCCTCCTGCCACTGGATAATATGTCAAATCATCTCTATATATCGTATATTGAAGAATTGTCTGTTCTGGTCTGGCAACACTATCCCACTAATCAAGTAGCACAAATACAATGGTAATGCTGGCAACCCCAAGGACAAATATCTATCTACATCCAACTATCCCTTGTGAATGGGAAAATCATCCTGACCAAACAAAACTAGGATGGTTTGGTCCAACTCAGCCCCTCTGGATGTCACCTCACTCACCAACTGCCCCGCTATGGGCAACCTTAGAATTCGCCATACATCCTCCAGTGTCACCATCATCTCCCCTGTCAGAAGATGGAAGGTCAATGTAGCTGAACTCCACCTCTCTATCAATGCCGTTAACATTGCCCGATGAGCTCTCCTCCCTGAGAACTATACCAAGTGTAGTACCCCCACATGCTCCAATGCTACGTGGTCTACACCAGTCATGGCCTTTAAGGTCGTCACTAACGCTTCCAACCTCCTCTCATGTTTCCGTAATAGGTCAAAACTCTGCAATCATAACAATCATTTTGTTAGCATTTTTCTAGGCCCTGGGACTTCATTTTCTTCCTTTTTTTTCTCTCTTTCTCCCTCCACTCTCTCTTCTCACCTCCCAAATGCCTCCCTCGGCTGCAGGGCGGACCTGCCCCATGCTAGGGTGGATCTGCCCTCGGCCATGGGGTAGAACTGCCTCGTGCTAGGGCGGATCCACCCTCGGCCGCGGGGCGGACCTGCGCTGAGCCAGGGCGGATCTGCTCGTAGCTGGGCAACAATGGTAGTGCTGGTCGTGGGACAGTGCCTCGTGCCGAGTGGCAGAGCCGCCTACTGCGCGCCGAGGCGGATGTGCCCCAAGCGCCAGGCCTACCCTCCTAGTGTGGGGCAAACCCGGCCAGTGCCGGGACGGAACAACCCCGCGCCGAGGTGGACCTGACCCGCGTGGGCTGGATTTTCTCTATGTTAGGGCAGACCCGCCCTCCTGAAGAGGGGCGTATTTTCCCCTCTATGGGCGACGAACTTTTTTACCCCTCCCTCCCAATTTTTAACCTTTTTGCTTTTTTTTTATCTACCCATTTTTCCTATCTAACCCGCCCACAAAACCCGCTTGTTACATTTTACAAAAAAATCTTAAAATGCATTTAATTTCCAAAACAATGCATAGAGTGTTTTGTTGCTAACCTATTGGGGCACAACCCCCTAACTATAGAATCACCGAACCTCATTTTCCCGATGGATGATCTCGATGTCGTTATCCCATGGCATCCTCGCTGCTCGTCTGCTTCCTCTCCTCTCCTCTTCTCTAAACTACTACAGTGCAAATGAGGTGAGGTAATTAATAAAATTACCTTATATTACTTTTCCCTCTCTTTTTAAAATGTGTTTTTTACCTCTTATTTACCTTTTTTTTCCTCCAACTAATCCCTTTCCTTCTCGGGGCTGCCATTTGCAAACCGTGTGTCCATTTGGCTTCATTCAAAAGGTAAACTTGCCTATTTTTTTGCACTCTTTCTAGCCATCTCTTCCATTTATTCCTATCAAGAGGTCACCCAAGACCCCTCTATTTTCCTTCGTTGTCCTTTCGAGGGGGCATAGCCTTCCTATTTATCTCTTTTCCTTGCTATAGTCATTCCTTTGTAGGATTGGGGCATCTTCATCCATTCCCCACTAATTGGGTAGCTCAGGTTCTCGTCCCCATGCTGGAGCATCATTTTTTGGAAAACTTCCTCTATAGAGTCATCTTCATTTTCTTTTCTTGGAAACACTATTATTCTAGTAGTACTTCGAAGAGCGAAAAAATATAGACATTTGGGTATGTGCAGGATCATGATGGGCAAAAAAGTGGCAATATGTAAGCCATATGATGGTCCATGTGGTTGATGACTTTTTTTTACCCAAAATTTATGAAATGAAAAGGGTTTTTAGAGAAGATTCTTAGCTTTCCACCAATATAAATTATGCTTTACTTTGAATTTAATAAATTATTATTATTCATTTTCTATTAGAATTACGAATAAAGTCCTCATTGATAGGCTGATTGAAAAACATCTATAACTTTCAAACGTTATCACATTTTTTGAATCCAAAACATGTGTCACATTATATACTTTGCATACTATAGGATTTAAAAAGAAAAAAATGAATTCCATGAATTTTTGACCAGGTTAAGGTGGTTAGATAGACGAGCTTTTTTATTTTTCAAAAGTTGTAATAAAAAAATCATAATTAATTATTTACTTGGAAAAAAATTATAAAAAAATATCCATCACATTGGGAAATGAGTCCTCTACTTATATCTAGAAGATTATAAAAAAATATTATCATTTTATTGTGGTTAGGGTGGTCAGACAAACACCTACTTCTTATTTTTACCCTAAAATTTAAATACTACTGCATTGAAATTTCAAATTTCCATGAAATAGATTTTTTTTTTTAAATAAAGGTCTAGTAGTTTAGAAACTACATTCAATTTTCTACAGATTCTAATTTTACATTTTTTTGAAATAATATAGATAAATTATTCAATTTTCTACGTCAAGTTGTCTAACTCAGATTTTTTGCCTTTTTATTGCCACTTAAGGGCCTATTTTTTCCATAATGGTCCTACACATACCCATCTAAATTTGACCACTTCCACATGATCAAAATCATCTACTGTATTCTTCCATTTCATTAATAATGATTAAATAATTTATTTAATCATTATTTCATTTTCTACCTAAGGTTCTTAAAGTATGTAATTGAATAATTAAATACTTTACCTTTCACCTTTTTCTTCTATAAATTAAATAAATAGGACAATTTATTCAATTTAGTCATTTGACATTTTTTTGATCAAAATCAATTTTTAATTCCTCATTTCTCTCTCCTTTTCACATTCTCCATAATTCTCTTTTAATCTGGATTAAATTATTTAATCCATGATTAGGATGTGCACCACTTAATCAAAATTAGTGTCACATCCTCCATAATCTCCCACTTGCTTCTAATCTCTCATTAATTATCATGATCTTGTGTTTGCACAACCTTAATCAAGGTCATTAGCTACATTTAGTATACCTTTTTTTAGTCAACCTTTCCACTTGCCTTTCTTGGCCTTGACTCCCTTTCCCATGTGAATTTTTAATTCATATTTATTCATCCTAGGTCCCCCTCTTCTCCATCTGAACTTTTAATCAACATTTTATCCTTCCAAGGTTTACCCTATCCCCATGCAAGTATTAGAAAACTTGACTTGTCATTTTACATATGCCAAAAACTTCTAGAACTTTAGACTTGTCACATCACTCACATGTGGCAAATCCCAATCTTTTTGGAAACCCTCTCTTATCCAATAGACTCTCCCAAGCATGTGAATTGTTAATTCACATTTATTTCTCCAACCACCTACCCATTCCCCATGGATATTTTTAAGGAATTCTAAAATTCCTCAAGTGTCTTTTTCAATGTCATTTGGGGACAAAAATTTTTTTTTTTGAGGAAATCCTCTCATCCCCCAAGGTACCTACAAGGTACTTGTCCTTTTTCAACATCATGTACCTCTCTTCCACCTCACTTACACATCATCTCACCCTAATCCATCTCACATTCCACATTTCAAGATGTGAGGGCTTGTGAGTCCTCAACTCACCATAGCCCTCCATCTTGGCTTTATTGGCTCAATCTCAACCGTTGAATTCTCTAGAGAATTCAAATTATTCTATAAATACCCCCTCCTTCCCCTCATTTTGGACAAGAAGATTTGAGCTAACAAAACTCTTGCCAATTTTTCATTTGCAACACTTAGTTATTTATAAGCATTCTTCATCAATCCACCAAGTCATTTAGCCACTAGCATCTTACCACATTTTTCATCTTGCATCCATTCACCTCCATAGCCATCCAAGGAGCACACAAAATCTCAAAAAGTAAGGGCCAACCAAGAAAATCTGCAACACAAAGATGGTATAACTATTTATCATCTTGTTTTATTTATCCATTTTTGCATACATTCCTCAAGCTAATCTTGAGGTGTATTTCTTGTGTTTTTCTTTTTAGTGCATCATTAGTTTTGTTTGCATCTTAGAATAGGGTAGAAAATTTTAGGGATCACACATACATATATACATATATACATATACACATATATATACATATATATACATATATACATATACACACATATATATACATATACATACATATACATACATATACATACATATATATATACATGTATATATTGTATAGATCTATAAAACTTACAGATTCCAGAGCATAATAGTCTTAAAACTCTCTAATCTACTATAAAACAAAGGCAAAGGCAATGATTTTTACAGTAGTCTGCTATCAAATGAACACCACAATACCTCTTTGGATAGTGCAACTTAATTAATATATTTTCTCACACATTTCAGAGTATACTTTCCCATTTAGATATACATATATATACATATATATACACACATATATATATAGATACATATATATACTATGTGCATCTTTGGTGTTATACGCATTTTGCACGGTTAGTTCCTTGGTATCTTTCTGATATATTTAACTTCAAATCCTTACAAAGAGAATGGTATACAATGTCAATGGTATGTTGAAATTAATGCTTTGAAACATAGACATATACATATATGCACATATATATATATATTAAAGACCAATATAGTAATTGTATAAGAGTTATTAGAATAACACTTAACAAATGAGGAAAAACGAATATCATGAAACATATTGATATAAGACATATAACATGTTCCATCCAAACAAAATAACGATGAAAATTAATAGTTTGTTATAAGGAGCTTCAAACAAATGAGGAAAAAAGAAATTCATGAAACATATTGGTAAGCAACATATTTTAAACATTTTGACCTATGGCCAACATGTTATAGCTATAGTTCACTAATTTTTTTTAGTTTACTTAATTTTCTTTAATACTCTCCACTTCTTAAACTCTATTTCCCATGGAAAAGTAGGCTTACTTCTAGGAAATAATTCCAAGTAGGTCTTTAGAAAACTTATTTCTCATGCTTTGAGCACATGCAAAACATTTTCCATTATTGCTCCAAAAACATGCTTTTCCCTTGGGAAAGAGAGTTCAAGAAGTGGAGTATTGACATTCTAGTTTACATGCTGAATAGATCAGGGACCTTTTGGAATGAAATTCATTCAAACCGTGAATATGAAGAGATTATAAAACTAGGTAGGAGTAGCTAGACCGTGGGAGAAAAATTAAAAAAAATCTCTCATGGCTGTTTATGATGGCAGGTAGTTTGCTAGTTACATGATTTGGCAATAGTGGAGTTGGTTGCCTCAATACGCAGAAGAAGGATGGTAAGTATTTACTCATGTGAGGGTTAATGCATCGTGGTGTTCCCCATAACAAACTATTCTTCATGGTATTCTTTTTTTTAGTTCCCCATAAAAAAATGTTCATTGTCGTGGTTTGCCTCTTTTATACTACATATTTTAAAGTTCTACTTAATGTGCTTTTTGTCTATAATATTTAGTGGAAAATAAGTGTCATTCTAATACCTCTTATACAATTATAAAGACACTTAATAATCACAGGAAAAGGATAGATGATCACAAACCCACATTAAATATTATTGTTCCATCCAGAAAAAATAACCACGCCAGTTAATAGTTTGTTATAAGGATCTTCAAACATATAACAAAAGAAATTAATGAAACATATTGGTATAATACAATCAGTCTATGTAACATTTGTAAGAGGTGTTAGAATAACACTTAAGAATCACACGTAAATGACAGATGGACGGAAACCCACAATAAATAGAACTCATAAGGCCAATGAGTAGCAATAATCTCTGCAAAATGGGTATAATTCTATAGAATTAATTGAAAATTCAAGCTACATTACCTGGCACTAAAGGAAGAGAAATTTTTTATGGGGAAATTCAAACAGATGAGGAGAAAATAATATCATGAAACATATTGATACAAGACATATAACATGTTCCATCCATACAAGATAACCATGACAATTAACAGTTTGTTATAAGGAGCTTCAAATAGATGAGGAAAAAAAAAAGAGGCAAACTATGATCAATAAAATATGGATAATATAAGAGGCAAACTACGATAATCAATAGTTTGTTATGGGGAACTAAAAAAAAAAAGAATATCATGAAGAACAATTTGTTATGGGGAACTTCAAACAGATGAGAAAAAAATAATATCATGAAACATATTGATACAATACAAATGAATGAAAAGCCACTTTAAATAGAAATCCTAAAGCCAATAGGTAGCAATAATCTATGGAAAATGGGTATAATGCCACAAACTTCATTGAAAATTCGAGCTACATTACCTGGCACTAATTCTAAAAGAGCTATTAGAATAACTCTTAACAACCATTAAACTAATTGTAAGAGGTGCTAGAATAACACTTAATAATCAGGCGTGAATCATAGAGGAATGGAAACCCACATTAAATAGAACTGGTAAGCCAAGGGGTAGAAATAATCTCTACAAAATGGGTATAATGCCATAGACTTAATTGAAAATTTGAGCTACATTAATTGGAACCAAATGAAGAACATTTTGCTATGGGGAACTTCAAACATATGAGGAAAAAAGAATATCATTAAACATATTGATACAAGACATATAACACATTCCATCTAGACAAGATAACCACGACAATTAATAGTTTTTTATAAGGAGCTTCAAATAGATACGAAAAAAATAATATCATGAATAAAATATCAATAATACAAGAGGAAAACTATGATAATCAACAATTTGTTATGGGGAACTGAAAAAAGAATATCATGAAGAACAATTTATTACGGGGAACTTCAAACATATGAGTAAAAAAGATCATGAAATATATTGATAGAAGACAAATGAATGGAAAGCCACATTAAATAGAACTCCTAAAGCCAATACGTAGTAATAATATGTGAAAAATGTGTATAAAACCATAGACTTCATTGAAAATTCGAGCTACATTACCTGATACTAAATATTATAGATAAATAAAGAAATTGTAAAAGAGCTATTAGAATAACAACTAACATCCACTAAACTAATTTTATCTCCAATATGTTTATGCTTTCATACTAACCCTCTGAATATATATATCCAATTACTCCTATGTTAATTTGCAATTTCTCCTATGTTAATGGGTATAACGCAAAAGATGTACAAAGATAACTAAAACAATAAACCAAGGGCAATAAAATTACTAACCCTAACCATATTTTTTAACGAAATAAAGAAGATTTAACTAAAATTTATCCTATGGTAATGGGTATAATGCCAAAGATGCATAGATAACTACAAACAATAAACGAGGGGCAAAAAAATCACTAACCCTAACCATATTTTTTCATGAAAGAAAGAAGATTTAACTACAATTTCTCCATCCATTTAGAGCCATAATATTTTTGAAATCTCCAAAATGGGTATAACGCCAAAGATACAAACATATAACAAGAAGACATGAACAATAAATTAATCATTTATGCAAAATACCCATGTAAAAAGACTTACAGATTTCAGAGAACACCAGTTTTAAAATCCTCCAATCTACCATAAAATAGAGCCGAAGACGATGATTTTTAGAATAGTCTACTATCAAACCAACCATGGAGCCGAAGGGGACGGTTTTTACAATATTCTTCTATCAAACCAACATCATAATATCTCTTTCGACAATGCAACTTAATCAATATATTTTTTGGCACATTTTCGAGTATACTTTCCCACACTGCAACATTGAATATTGCATTTACTTCGTC
The DNA here is from genome assembly GCA_007115665.2 of Sequoiadendron giganteum. NCBI lineage: Eukaryota > Viridiplantae > Streptophyta > Pinopsida > Cupressales > Cupressaceae > Sequoiadendron > Sequoiadendron giganteum. The sequence continues at coordinate 409,445,031 of CM021110.1, read as the reverse complement.
CACTACCATCGTACAACAATGGTATGATGCATTAACCCTTGCACAAGAAAACAGTTACCATTCTGCTTCCGTGTATCGAGGCGAACAACTCCACCACCATCGACCCATGTAATTAGCAAGCTCCATGTTGTCAGAAAAAACCTCAGGGAAGTCACCGCTGGTTGGGAGATCTTCGACACCAAAAAATACTATTCATGACTGGGCTAACGAAAATCCTGGTGGAAAATTCAAACAAATAGCCTATTGGCTAATAAACACATTTAGTTTGTAGTTGTAAATATTCTAAAATTCTATAGAGATATTATGATTAAGATAACAAAGATTGCCATTTTAACATAAAAAATATAAGTATTAAAATAACATAAATTTTAAATGAACCCCTACATAGCCATTAACATCCTATGGTGCCACAATATTTGATTAGGAAATATTAACACATGTCAATTTATCAAATGTTAATTTAGGTTTAGTTCAAGTTTGTGACTTATTGTGTGTTCTGTAAAAGCAATAAGCTAACTAGCACTGAGTGGTGCCTCAAAAAATTCATTTTGAAGAATAAGTAGGAGAAAAGTATCTATATTTTCAGCCACCGTAAGGATTACACTGATTTCCACTTAAAAAATTATTATATTCACAATTAAGATCATGGCATGGGAGGAATACATAACCAAGAATTAAATGACTCAGAAAATTCCTCTAGCACTAAACAATAGTTTAATCTTCAACCAGTAGGTGTTTCCATGAAAAATTTCAATTTTAAAAATGCAAGGAGGTTGGAGATATTCATCCACTACTTTGAGTTTTATAAATTTATTGCTACAAGGCATATTGATATTTTGAGGGAAATATTTATATCTCGAAGAAACTAGATTAAAGTATTTATCTTGGTTCTTTTGGAATATTGACTTTATGTATAGTTAGACAAAGTATAATCTATGAATAAGTAAAATTTGGGATATTCTACTTACATTTGTATGATTTTAATATATTAATGTGTTCTGATTATTTACAGGAAAGGAAGCGAGTAGCAAAATTAGAATTTTATAGATACATTGGTAGTGGCAGTAATCGTATTTGTAGCTTGGATTAGATATGAGGTGAATTTTCCCTTACTTTATTCTTGGGGTGTACTATATAGTTTATAATCAAAATTTAATATGCCTTGACATGTCTCTCGCTTTACCATATAATATGAAATTTTAATTATATCTTAAATTTTAATCTCATTTTTGGAGTTTATTTATTGATCTTTTATTTTTAGGTTGGTCAAACTAAAATCAAACAATTCATTTACAGGTGGTAGAAAATAGAACATAAACTATTCACAAAATATCCCGACCTTTCTCAAATTGACAACACTAGCTGTAATACCAATAGTAGCACATATAAAAGCAAGTGATATACAACAATTTTTAAGCCAATATCCTCATTCAAGTTGAGGATTGCATTATATGGGCTTGATAAACTAAAACCAATTTTACAATAGTAGACTTACACCAAATTCATCAGCCCTGATCACTACAAGCTCAATCCTGTTGTGAGAATTAGTAACAAGTCCAACATTGGCCTCTATTACTACAAACCTTCAAGGGCTTAAAAGAACAAGATTCTTGAGATTTGAATACGGGTCTCCTACTTGTATACTAGATTAAAACTGGGTTGATTGCAATGTAAATTCAGTTGGATTCTTAATAGTGGACCAAATTACAACCGCGTTCTTGATTGTATATCATATATGTATATTATGTAGCACAACCCAATCAATCAGTCAATCTACACTTCTTGCCTGATTTCAACTCAGAACCCATTATTGGGTGTTACTTACTTGGCAAATAAGTCAATTTTATACCAACAACCCTCCAATTTTTTGTTCATTAGAACTAACACCATTAGGAGGATAGCATAAAATCAAAGAACAAGGAAGAGCAAGGAAGGATAAAGAGTTTGAAAAAACTGAAAGGATTGGAAGAATAATTGAGTTGCTTCTTCTTGTATAGGTTTTGTGAATCATGCCATCAAATAGAGATTTCAATACTAACCACAAAGTAGAAGATTTCTTTTTAGATTTGTGACTTTTCTAACAATTGTAAGCTTACCCTTGACATAGGGTGGCTTTGATAAATTATAGGTGTGTGAACCACAAAATATGAAGGTGCTTTGTGTGGGGGTAAAAGAGTGGATCCTTCACAACTTCCTAGGGTTTCACCTAGATGGAAGAGGGTTTTCTTTCACCTCTAGGGGCACCTAATCTTGCGATTCAGTTAGATATTAAGGGGTTGAGACCCCAAGGGGAGTGAGATGTGTGTGAAAGTGTTGAAATGTGTTATGGAAATGTACTAATTAGCCTAAATTGATCTAGCTTATGCTACTAGAAAAAACATGATGTAATATAATAGAAATAAAAGCAATAAGAGTAAAGTAACCTAACAGAACAAAGAAGTGCACCTGGAAATCAAAGACGGCTGGAACTGGGATTGTGGAAGTCACTGGAAAATTGGAAAATTGAGGTTTTGAGCTATCTGCAACACTTACGCCCAGTGGGGTGACCTAGTCCCTTTTTGGGAAATCTTCTTTGAAAGTCATTTCTGCCAATTGGGTCCCCGAATTTCTAACTTCCAGTGTCAGAAAGCCTCAATGGGACTAGGTCGCCATTATGGGCGACCTAGTCCCTTTTTGCTTTTCTAAGAAACTGAAAGTGGACTCAGATGCCTTAGGTTTGTATTCTACTTCTTCAGGGGAATCTTGTCCAAAACCTACAAAATAATGTGCAAAACAAAATGTATTTGGGTTTCTAATGTAGGATCTGCCTTGGTCAAACCCCTAGTTTGTCTTTAAACTTGAAATGAAATGGAAATCTACATAAACCCTAGCCCTAAGTGTGTCTAGAACTACGAAAATCTAAAGCAAAGAAAAACCCTATTCTATTGTGCTAGAATAAGATGTATGTAAGAGATTTGAAATGATGCAAGACTCTAAACCCTATAAATCCTACAACATTACAAATGAAAACAATGAATGCAGATGGGATGCAAACCTCAAATCTTCAAGTAGGTTGAAGGTATAAGATAGAGGTACTTTGAAATAAGTCTTTAGCAATGATTCGGTGGCTAGTTGCACCTTCTCAACCTAGGTTTCTCCATGAATCTCCATAAGCATCTATCTTCAACCTTGTCAATGTATGATCTTGGAAGTGAATTGACCTTCAAGACCTACAAAAATCCCTAGTTTGCTATCTAAAAGCTTCAACTTTTGCTATGTGATAAATCAGTCTTCTTGAGGAAGATGTTTTTGCACTTGATCTTGGAGTTGAGTGTGAAAAATGAGGAAGAGAGAGAGGAAAAATGACCTAAAAATTAGTATATATAAGCAACATGACCTAATTGTGAGGAATTTTGACCTGAGAAACCGATACCTATAGGGGATTTTTTGTTAATTATTGATTTTCTTGCTTGAAACTTGAAAAATCCTCAAAAGGACTAGGTCGCCCACTTGGGCAACCTAGTCCCACTAAGGGATTTTTAAGTGGGAACAATAATTTTTGAATGGTTTTGATATGATTTATTAGAATTTGAATGATCCCTTGGGTATAAGAGGCCTCCAAGTCAAAATTAACAACCTTAAGGGCCTATAAATGTTGTTTTAGGGTGAAAATTGGTGAAATAGGACCTAAAGTAGGACCAAAATGGGCACAAAATTGTCCTTTACTTTAGAGGTATACAATTTTTGGCGACACAATGTGTAATGTCCCCATTTTTCTGAGTAATGGAAAATATTGATATTTAGGTTATTTTAGTTCCATAAGCTAAATAATGGAGTTATAAGGGAGTATTAATTAAATTAATTATTTTAAAGTTATCTATTTTAAATAAATATAAAAAAGATAACTTTATTTTAATTAATTGAATTAAAGTGACAAATAAAAGATAAAAAATATTTTAAAGTCACTTTATTAAATATTTTTAAAGTGACTCAAGTGGAATATAAAATAATATTATAAGGTCACTTTGTTAAATAAAGTGTTCTTCTAGAAGTTGGAGTTAGTTACAAATTGGCTTCTTCTAGAAGATTCAATTAAGTCTTTAAAAGGAGTTGAGTGCAAGGCATATGGGCATCCATGTTTGAGTTGATATTTCTTATGCATTATTGCAAAGGCTAGAATCTTAGATTTAACTAAATTTATGAGGACAAAAAACTTCATGGATTAGTAGGTTGAATAGAAACCCAACTCTAATTTGCGAGAAAAATCCACCTAGGGTTTTCCATTGAGCTTATTGCAGGTATTTGGCATTGAGAAGGAACTGGAAATGGTATTTAATTTGCAGGTTTACAACTACTAGGGTTTGATATAATTTTGGCTAGGGTTTTGGAGAAACTTGTGAGAGATTTGGAAGTAATATTCCAAGTTGGGTATTTGAGATTTTGTGGAAGATATTGCATATTCGACCTTGAGGGTTTTGTAGAAATATTTTAGCTTCCATATTGATGCATTGGTTGAACGCATATTGCTGATATTATTTTACATTGCTAGGAACTAGGGTTTCTACACCCGACATTTTCGGCAATTTCGGAGCGCTACCGGTTAGGGTTTGAAGGAAATCATCATTCTAGCTAGGGTTTGAAGTTTAACTTGAGATCTGAAGATTATATTGGCATATTTTAGACCTATAAATGCATCGTTGGGGTTTGGGAGTGAATTGCCTTGTTTTGGAAGGAATCTTCAATCATTGCCAACATATATTCATTTGCAAATTTTTGTTTCCGATTTCTTCAATTTTATATCAGATTGTTGATCCAAGAGTTTAGCGATCAACTTTGTCATTAATTTGACATCACATTAATCTAGGGTTTCATTACTCCAATCTAGACCTAGTGGCCTTCCTTTGGAGGAGTTTAGAGTTTGTTTTGGCAGCCATTTACATCATTATTATTAGAAAATACTTTAGACATTAATAGAAGGGTTAGATAGCATCTACATCAGTGATTTATTTCCATATATGTGATCATATTGGGCCTAAATGAAGTAGCAAAAGAATGAGATTATGGTAAACCCAATCTTATAGTTTGTTTGTATATTGTACACCCATTTTTTAAGTATTTTTAGTCTGGTATTGAATCTATATCAAACCTAATAATCAGTGTACTCAAATCTAATATATTCTAAATAAAGTGGAGATTGCATGTGAAATTATTGCTATTGGTTTATGCAAATATTGTTTATGGTTTCTATGTTTTATATGATCATTTTGGTATTGAAATCCATCAATAATCAAACAAAAACAACCACAAAATTAGAAATAGCAGATTGCATGCCAAGTGTTTGAAAAAATGTCAAACAACCTAAACTAAAAAGTCAAGGGCAGATTGACAAGGGGTTCTTACAGTCTTATCAAAGCTTTGATCTTACCAGCCTGTGGTGTTAGCATTTCCATATAAGATTTGAGTAGTTGGTTGATGTGCCTTCTACATTTGGAAATATGGATGCAACTATGTTCCATTGATATATTTGTACCAAATTTAAAGAATATTTCTCTCTTCCTAAGAAAATTTGAGATGTTCTCATCATTAATCAATTCTTGGGTGGACCAGAAGAAGAAGAAGAACAAATTGTGAGAAGAAGAGAAGTTTTAAGAAGGAAAGAAGAAAAGAAGGAAGAGATGAAAGATGAATTTCTACAAGGTGATTTGTGCTTGAAAATGTTCCAAAAAGGATTGAATAGAAACATTACATTGGTCAAGAAGTAGAGACAAATAAGGAGGAAAGCAACATAGGTTCATTTCAGCAAAGCGATGGGTTGGAGAGTGAAGATCCAAAAGAAGGTGAATTACTCGCCTCTTCTACAAGTGAAGTGTAAATGAATTTCTACATTGGTGATGTAGATATTGGTCTTGATCAACCACATGAAGGTACATGGATTCTTTTGATGATCCATTATTTGAGCATATAGCATAATCTCACCAACTTAGCATAGTAATTGCAAGGAATCAAATTGTGAGTTGAGTGGCCTTGAAGGTGGTATTGTTAATGCACATGAAGATTCCACAAATAGGTATGATCATAATCTTGATTTTCTAATTTGGAATAGCTGTCCTTTATCTCTACATAATCATGTGTTCGCAACCCTTACACATGAACATGATAATGTTATAGAGTCTTCCAATGTTATTTGTGTGTTAAACATGAGAATGCATTGTGGATTCAAGCCACAACGAGTCTAATCCTATATATCATACCATGGAAGATTTCAAGATAAATCAAGTGTTGTGTGACGGTTGGTTACAAAGAGCAAAGGATGGTAAGATGTTGGCTGTAAAATCAAAACAACACTTGCAAGAGGTCAAGGAATGTTGCAACCAGTTAGATCAAGTAAAGAAGCAAATGGAGTCACACCTTATATCTCTAATTCTTCCAAGGGAAGAATCCATAACAATTGTGCAAGTGAGGAAAGGTATTGTGAAGAAAGCAAGGAAAAAGAGTATGCAAATTTGGGTGGACAAGTAGAAAGGTATGAGTAAGAGAATTTGGTTCTTGTATCTGATTTGCATCTTGAGTTACCTTTGTTTGAGGGACATTTGAAGGCCCAAGCAATACAAGAGGTAAGAGCAATTGAGCTTACACTTAGTGGATCAACCACTAATGCCAAATCTTTGCATGATTTTGGTAGTCATATGGTGATTGAAATGCTTCAAGGGGATATCATTGGTGAGAGGCTTTATCTTATTCATCTCCAATTATTCATGGTTAAGTGTGAAATAGGGACGATAGATCCTAGGCACACAAGAGGTTTGGCATTGCATAATGGTATTATTATTTCTTACTTCATGAGATCATCATTACTGGATGGAGACATGAAATGTAGTGTATTGATTTCAGCTAAGGCTTGTTTTCATGATGGAGATTGTGCTACATTGTTTTATCCTTTCTTAACACTTACATTTCTAAACATGAGTACTACTTATGTGGATTTGGAGTTCATGATAGATGGGTGGAAGACTGTCTAGAGAGTTTTGAGTTATAGTGTACCCAACACGGTGACTACCAGAGGGATGAAGGATTGTTTTGTGCATGATGAGGTAAATAGTTTTACATGTTGCATGATGTTTTCACCTCTAGTCATGAGTCATCATCCTTATGAGGATTTAGGGAGTATGATAATTAGAGTAGCTCAACGGTCTTCTGCGAAGGCGAAGGTATGTGATGGTGAGTTTTTTTTTATTACATGTTGAGAATTATTGCACTACTAACTAGGAGAGATAAGGAGATCTGCTATTTGTAGATCTCTTGCAACATAGTTGTTCAAATAGAAGTATTTGGAAATTTCTAAGATTGATATGGGATCTTGGAAGTTAGCTTTGACATACATGCATGGATTGCTTGTGGAAACTTGCAAATGATGGGAAGGGAGGATTGTAATATCCCCATTTTTTGAGTAAAGGAAAATATTGATATTTAGCTTATTTTAGTTCCATAAGCTAAATAATGGAGTTATAAGGGAGTACTAATTAAATTAATTATTTTTTAGTTATATATTTTAAATAAATATAAAAAAGATAACTTTATTTTAATTAATTGAATTAAAGTGACAAATAAAAAATACAAAAATATGTTAAAGTCACTTTATTAAATATTTTTACAGTGGCTTAAGTGAAAAATAAAATAATATTATAATGTCACTTTATCAAATAAAGTGTTCTTCTAGAAGCTAGACTTAGTTACAAATTGGCTTCCTCTAGAGGATTCAATTAAGTCTTTAAAAGAAGTTGAGTGCAAGGCATTTAGGCATCCATTGTTGAGATGATATTTCTTATGCATTATTGCAATAGTTGAATCTAGATTCAACTAAATTTTTGAGGATGAAAACATTCAGAAATTAGTAGGTTGCAACTCTACTTTGTGAGGTAAATCTAACACCTAGGGTTTTCCATTGAGCTTATGTCCTGATGCTTATGTCCATCGCAGGAAAGCTTCATCCTAGGACATGTAGTGATTAGGGTTTTGGTGAGACTGATTTGATGTTAAGCTATTGATACTCCAAGTTGACCAACTTGCTTGCTTACTGACTTAGGCTTGAGACTTTGACGATTAGGTGTTCACTTTGGAACCTGCTAGACTTGCTTCTGACTAACTCACCAAAGCATGAAAGCGACGATTGATTTATTATGAGTGATGACAATCACGGGTGAAAGTGAGATGAAATGGATGCACCATTTTGGTTTTTTCAGATATTTTGAGGCTATTTTGGGAATTTTGAGATGTTTTACAAATGTTTTTGGTATTTTCAAGATTTTATGACAAACAGACTAACTTAAAGACCCATCCTAGGGGTCTCGGGAGCTGATCCATAGATTAGCCTTGCCTACGTTATACACGCAGAGACCACGTAGTTCGACTGGCGGTGGAGTAACTTGATGAAAAGATGGATGGGCAAACAGGTTGACCCCCTTTTTATTGCTTAAAGGACTGACTTAAGATGCAGAATAGATGGGAAAATGGATTGCCAATGTGACAGACGCCTAAAGGACTGACCTAACCATCTCGGGGGATGATCAAAGATCAACCTTGCCTACGTTCAAGCTCAGAGACGATGTAGTTCGACAAGGTGAAAAAATGACAAGACTTGATGAAAAGATAGATGGGCAAACAGATTGCCAATGCGACGGACACCTAAAGGACTGACCTAAACTATCTCGGGGGATGATGAAAGATCAACCTTGCCTACGTTCAAGCTTAGAGACGACGTAGTTCGACAAGGTGAAAAACTGACAAGACTTGATGATGAAATTTTTTGAAGATTTTCCGATATTTTGATATGTTTTTGATGAGATCTTGAATGTTTTTGGATTTTCTATTGAGATTTTGAATGTTTTTGGATTTTCTGCATGATTTTAACAATTTGGATATGGATATGTGATGATATCAGTGCTTTATTTTTGGGTTTTGTTGAAACCCAAGCTTAGTGTTGATCAATCGGATTGATGAATTGATAGTTTGACTAAGTGTGTTAAGTCAAACAAAAGTGATAATGCACTTGTAAATTCCAGGAAGTTGTGTTATCCTAGAGTAAACTCGTACAAAATGATAATTTGGCTAGGTGTGTTAAGCCAAACAAGGTGGTTATGGATTTGATAATTTGGCTAAGTGTGTTAAGCCAAATAGAGTGATGATAATGCACTTGTAAACCCAAGGAAGTTGTATTATCCTAGAGTAAACACGTGCACAAGATGATAGTTTGACTAAGTGTGTTAAGTCAAACAAGGTGATGATTGATTGGATTCGATTGATCAAGATTGATGAAGCTTGAGTTAGGACAAAATTGCTTTGATGATTTGATGTGATGATGGAGTGCACATTAGATGCGACTGATATGAATTGTTTGGATTGATACTCGATGAAAGGTAGAGCATGATAAGGAATGTCTTCCTATCAAAATATGCCATGGGCTAGTGATTTAGATTTTTTGGTTCACAAATGCCTTGACCAATTTGATTTCATGTTTGCTAATGCTCGGATCACCACACAAGTGTGAAGGATATAGATCAAGATTTATTCATGAAGCAAGATGTAATTATCTGCCCCCAGTGTCTAGCAATGTTTGGAATGCCATGGGTGAATTTTTGGGTAGACGGATGGATGAATGGGTATCGATCATCTTGCGATAAGATAAGGGTGTTCAAACAAAGGAATGCTTACTCGGATAATGCTTTAAGGCTCAGATAATGTTGGGTAGGATGGGATCAATGAAAATGACCCATGTCAAGATGTCTACCATAAGCAACTGTAAAGTGTGCTCCAAAATTTTATCAAGATCAAGGTAACTTGGACCTTGGATGCAGATGGATAAAAATGTGTTGGATAAATGGTTCATGGAAGAAGGAATGATATGGATGGAATGCTAGTTTTATTATGGATGTGATAAGATGATTTATCCTGAACTGGAGCACGTAGATGCTCGATTCTACACATGACGCCTATTTGCCAGGTTTTCATCATGGTACCTGTCCAAAGCGCCACTGAAATGGTTTTCGCTGGAGGACAATTTTTATTTTTTTTTCTATTTTCAATCCTTTTCTAATTTTTTTGGATTTGTTGATCTTTTGATTATTTTTGTTGTCACCAAGTTTCCTGTTTGCCAGGTTTTCATCAAGGTGACCATTTTTCCAAGACATTTTCTGATTTTTTTTGTATTTTCTAAGAGATTTTAAGCTAATGTTGAACCACCTGGTGGTGCTGATGTTGATGCTTCTGTCATAACATGCCATCGGTATCCTTCTTGAAGAAGTCCCTTTGCCAAGATACATGCACTTGAATGCAACTTTTGAGATCCCTGATTTGCTTTGTTGGTACCGGAGTTAACTTTGTCTTTCTGCGCACATCGCGATAGAGTGCCTTTTGAATCCTTATGATGAAGGGTTGCTGCCAATACATGGTCAATGTGAGAGTTGGATATCATGCGTGGAGGAGTGGATGGAGTATGTTTAGGAATGAAAGATGGATTGGTTGACAATTTGGAGCCTTTGACTCTCCAAACTTGGGCAGATGAGCAATGATGGGTGGATACGGAAGTGTGCATGGAATTAGGACCAACCACTTGATATACTTTGTATGTCGCTTGAGAAGCCTGCTTTTTCCTTTGTGGATGTATTTGATGGATACTTTTCCCTTTATAATTTTTCCCCATAGTTTCTTTGACTAATGGGGTTTGATAGGGATAATATTTCTTTGTAATCTTTGGTATCCACTTGTATTTGATTTTTCCTTCATGCTTCGTCCTTTGATTCGAATCTTTCTTTTGACGTTGGTCCCAATTTGTGGATGGGGTCATGAGTGGATGAAGATTCATGACATGGCGAGTTGTAGTATTGGCATTGGTTTCATCATAAGGATTCTTCGTGCTCCCTATGTTGACGTTTGCTCGAGATGAAGTTGCCCCCAATTTTGTGGAAATATTACTGATATGTTGAGATCCCTTGATTGTCAAGTAACCAATGCCTTGATGCTTAAGATTGCCAAAAATTTGCACTGGTTCCAAGATACCCTGCTCAGGTAGGCCTAATCCTTTGCCTTGATAATTCATCTACTGGAAAAATTTATTTGCAATAGGATATGATTTACCTTGGAAAGAAGGTGTTTCTCCTTCTCTGCTATGTGGCGGATCTTCAAATGTCATAGCTCTTTCATTGATAAGATGATTTTCCCTTACAAAGGTGAGCGATCCAAGTTTATAAGTGATAGGATCTTCCATAAGTGGGATGAATGCCTGATTGATATCTTCAACTTGATCTTGTGACATATCAGATTGTAGTGCTTCTTCAAGAAGTGTTGATGCTTCACTGTCTACGCAAAAGTCTTCCTCATGACTCACTTCATAGGATGTTTCTAATTCATGACTTATGTACAAGCCTTCTTGATGATCCATTTCTGATATGTCTCTGCATTTCTTTACATCTTGATCATGTGTACAAATTTTAAGAGTAGGAGACTCTTGTTCCTCAGTAAGAGTATGAGACTCTTGTTTTGAATGAAGATCATCTACAGGTCGATCCAAAGAAAGAATCTCATGGGTAGATGGAAGAGTGTGTGCTATGTGGATATGGTCATCATTTGCAACATCTTGTATAGATAGGAGAGTGTCCATTATATCGTTTTAGTAGCTTGGAGATACAAATTCTCGATCTTGAGTGATTTCATAATTGCTTTCAACATGCTTTGGATCAAGTTCTTGACATGGGTCAATTTCAAAGAATGGATTTATTTCTTGGATATCTTCATTAGGCATAGCAATATTCTCAAATTTCATGAGGTCAAAGGATGGCCATATGTTTTGGAGAGGATCATTGCTAGACCTTGGTGAAAGATGTTGATTACGCTTTGGAACAAATTCTTGAGATATGTCTTCTAACTCATTAGGTGATGTAGAGACATTTTCAACATTGTCATTAGTCAAAGGATCTTGATCATCATTTTGAATTATTATCGTGGGAATCAGTTGCAAGCTTTGTTGTGGGAGTAAGGCCTGCATTTTCTGCTGAGCCAACAACGCTTGTTGTTCGTCATATTGTTTTTGTACCAACAAAGCTTTTTGGTTAGCTCTTTGTTGTGCTACTTCTTCTTGGATTGCTTGCAATAGTGCCCAAAATTCTGCTTGCGCTTGCACTTGTTGGGCTACTTGAGCTGCTTGTGCTTGCTGAGCAACTAGCTATGTAGCTTGTTGGGCTTGGAGTGCCTTTTTATGGGAAGCTTCTTGAGTGGTTTGCAATATGATGGAGAATGAATTTTTCATGTTGTATTTTGGCAGTGCTGGTGGTGGTGGTGGAATGGGAATGCTATTGATTGTTGGGGTTGCTTTGATGGTTTCCATCTGTTTTTGCGATATCGATGGAAAAATGGGATGATTTGGTATGATGTTTTGATTTGGCATGATAGATTGAAATTGAACATTGTTGTGGTTGGGAATCATATTTCTTGGATTTAGGTAACTTTGATTTTGCATGTTCTTACCTTGGCTTGAATCAACATATGGAGTCGTCAACATATTGCTTGGATTTTGAACATTGATGGGATTTGCAAACATGTCTACCCCAAAATTTACCAAGTATGGATTTGAAATGGTCATGTTTGGTAAAGTTGTACTTGGCATGTATGGATTTGGTGGGATAATGTTGTTTGGAAAACTCATGCATTGAGCATTTGGTTGATAGATTTGCAGATTTGGACTTGGATTTAAATCTATCATTGGGAAAGGTGTTCCAAACTTTGGATTGGGTATGCTCATATTTGTTGTACCATTGATGTTTGTATGAGATAATGCTCCCATGTATGCATTGTACAAGCTTTGAAAATCAAATGGTATTTCAAGGCTTGGATAGTTTGGTTGAATCGAATTGCTCATGATGGATGGATCAAGTTTATATTCCATGTCCCTCTTGTGTTGAGATCGAGTTTGAACCATAAAATGAAGATCAATTTTCAAGAATGTAAGAGATGAACCTCTAATCCTTTAGATCGGTCTAAACCTTAGGTTCAAAGAAGCGAAGAACTAGGATAATTGAAGGATCAAATAGATGACGAAGATGAGATAAACGGAATATGAGTGATATGGATGAATGGAACTCTTAAAGAAACTTTGAAAGAAATGCTAAACTTTTTAGGACTTTGATTGGTCGTGATTGGATTGATGGTTTGACTATATGTGTTAAGTCAAACAAGAGTGATAAATGTAATCGTAAAGCTCTAGGAAGTTGTGTTATCGATAGAGTGAACTCCTACAAGATGGTAGTTTGACTAAGTGTGTCAAGTCAAACGGGGCGATGATTTGATAATTTGGCTAGGTGTGTTAAGCCAAACAAGATGAACTCGTAAAGCCTAGAAAGTTGTATTATCCAAGAGAGAACTCGTGTATAAGATGATGGGTTTGACTAGGTGTGTTAAGTCAAAAAAAGTGGTCTGATTTCGCCTAGAAGTTTAGCATAAAAGATATTTACAAAGTTTCCAAGAGTTGTTGGTGAGATGGAAATTTGATTGATGTTTGAAATGGGTGAAGAGATGGATGAAAGTGATTGAATTTGATCCTAGACTTGACCTAGAATAACACTTCTTCTTACAAGACCTCAGTGTTGAAGAACGCGCTATATTCTGAACTCGAAATGTCTCTCAAGATGCTCCTCACGAGCCTTTAGACTAAGCTTCTTGAACCTTGGTTCTGAGATTTTGATCTTGCGAGAAATCATGTTAGAAAACACATGTGTAATCCAATATATCTTTTATCTTGTCTTAGTGAATTCTTTTTTACCAAAGACACTTGCTTGTTTATCTTTTCAGACTTTATGTCTAATGTCCCACTTTCGTTCTCATCCCACAAGGTCCATTGTGTGGAAATCGAGGAAAATAGGGCAAAAGTTACCTATGTTTAACCTTTTTGAAAACAAATGACGATAGAATTCGAGCACTTAGAAACCTCTAAGGATATCATCCCTAGGGCAAGCAAGAGTACTTGAAATCGTCAAGGATATTTGTTTCCTCCAAGGTGATTGAAATTTGAGGCTCTTGTGAATGTTCATTTTTCAATGTTTTGAAGATCAAGCAATGTGTTCTTCCCAAACACTTTTGCAATCCTAGGATGATGAGGCAATATATTGTTGGGTTCCCACTTGGATAAATCCTGCTGCGCATATCTTGTGCGAATGGCTAAATGGTTGACCACACTGGCTCCCCTCACCCGGTACTCACTTATTCGGGTCAACCAAGCATTAGCACCCATGAATCTCCCATGGCATACTTTCCATTTCCACAACAAGACCGCATGTTACGTGGGGTGGCTTCAAAGGACATGACCTTTTGCACCAACAAGATAGACAAGGGGTTCTAATTCGGGCATTCCATTCATGGGGGATTATCCAACATCGGCGAGAGTCCATTGTTGTCCATCTCATCAGAATAATCCTCGTGATATTGGCCTTTGTTCCAATATCCACACTTATATACCGGTTGGAAGTCACTTGGCTTTAGCGTGTTCCCGGTTGGGTCGTTCCCTTGGGTGATTACTTTTTCCCACAAGGCAGGCCCTCTAAGATAAACAATAGCGAGCTAACATATCCCGTCGTTCACACAACCCTTGTTGAAAAACAAAGGGGAGAACCTCCGCAATATATCGTGCTCACACTCCCATGTTTTGTTCAATTTTAAAATGCCCAAATTGAAGTGTGGAGGCAATATTTTTGACAACTTAATATCATGAAAAAAAACTTTTGATTCTCAAGATCGCCGTGAGGCGCGAGAGAAGCGCATACGTCTTTTTGATGATATTACTTTGTGAAAAATTTTGCAAAATATGACAAACTGTTGTTCATTTTAAGTCCCAAAAGCAGTGATGAGTTCATTTTAAAAGCACCAATTCAAATGTGAAGTTGCCTTGTTCAATTTTAAGTCCAAATTGAAATCTAGTAAATGTCTAAGGTTCAATTTTAACCAACTTTGAAAAGATCAAGTCATTGATTGATTTTAAGCCCAAATTGAAAAGTGAGTTAGCTAAAAACAGAAAAAAAGGGTAGTAAATGGAAGCTCCAAGATTGTTTAAACAAGCATTAAAAAATGCTTTTCAAGTATTTCATTTCAAAAAAAATATCTCCAAATCCACTCCATTCGCCTTCATTTTCGTTTGATGTCAACCTTCAACTTCAATCTTGATGTGAACCATGATGTTCCAACCTTGTTCCTTCAACCATCAATTCCTTTGTTTAATTTGGATGCTCAATTTGGATGTCAACCTACAAACATTAGAAAGTAAAATTATTAGAAATGAGATTTATCAATGGGAATTTATCATAATGGATATGCTTCCAAAATGGATGCATTCAATGATATCTGTCAATCCAAGAGTTCATCTTCCTTGAAAATTCATGAAAAAGAGAAATCTAAGTCATGCATTGATCACTATACTCTCCAAGCACCCTCATTTGTTTTGATTTGACTGAATAATAGATGATTAAAAAAAAGTCATTTTCTTTACCACTCATGGTTAAGCTCCAATTTAGTAATATGTGCTCTGATTTATTATTACTAAAACCTTGCACAAAAGGATCTTTAGTTTTCCAAAAAAAAAAGAGCTTAAAATCACAAGCTTAAATCCATCATTTTCAAAAAAGCAAATAAGCATTCATCAATGTGTACCAAATAAGCATTCATCAATGACCATCCAAACCATGATTATTAATGTCACTAACCCAAACCTGTGCCCCGTACATATCAAAATGTGTCTGTAAAAGAAACACAATTAATGAATCCTAACACCAAACAATTGAAAAATAGAAAAAAAAATGTCAGATGATGATCCATGCTACCACATAAATAAACAAATTAATGCCATCCAATTTTACCATTTTGTTCCCTGTCAACAAAGAAAAGAAAAAAAACTCTAAAACAAATTCATGCAAGTCTGTGAACATGTGACTATGCAATCTAGATGAGATTTCCTGTATTTACTTTTGCAGCTAATCCAGCCCAATCTACCATAGAAGAACTGGAATGGAACAATAAGTTAAAGATTATATATTGATAGAGAAATGCGAGACTATTGTATCTATCCCGTCCATGTACATACTATCCACGATGCATAGATATGGCAGATCAAAAAAAATTAGTGGTTAATGTGATTGGTCGGTGTAACATAAATGCACACATTGGACTAGGATATAGGCATTCATATAGTAGAAAAAGATTTTGTCAGATATTGTACTTGTAGCTGGATTCACATAAAATAAAGTGTTAAAGTGTCTAGAACTCGTAACTGGCACTGTTCAATCCTGCACAAACAACTCCGCTTTAATGCCCAGTTAATGAAAAACCATGAATTCAATACCTAGAACTTGTGATCGAGAAGTGATTGAAGATCACATAAATGGAATGGTAAGGTCATAAAAAAAAGGTGAGTAGGTAATGCACAGGTGAGTGTAAAGTGAACAGAGGTGTCTTATGGTGGGGAATGGGATTTCAAATATGGATATTATCCACCTAACGAATTTGCTGACTGTGTTATAATGTTTATGCAAGAAAGTGATGATTGACTAGTATTAAAAGCTATTCCATGGGTCAGCTGTCCTAAGAACCTTGCTTCCAAAAAGATGGACCTGTTGATGTGGACTACTATTTACTATCAAATTTGGAAGCTTGGAAAGGTCAGACTATAGACCTGGCGGGTGAATAATGTAAATGCCTAGACAAGGCACGTGAATTTAATTGGCAGAATGGGTCAAGCGATGACGTCTCACAGTCAGTAGGCTGCGCACGTGAACTGCTAGACAAAATGCCTTTGCCTGCAGCTTGTCTCCAAATGGAATGACAGGTGCTGGGTGGGAAGCAATATTAATAGATGAGTGGAGGCCTTCATTTCTAAGCTCAACTGCCAACTATTGTGGTTCAAAATGACCCAGTAGACATGTATGTAAAAAATCATGTTCACTGCTGAACATGTGAGTCCAGTCACCAGTGTGGGCAAATATATTTTACAATCAAGAAATAAGATGAGGGAAGAGGTTCCATTCTCGCATTCTCCTATATACACACACCTAACTCCGTCCCACTGCACAGCAAGCATATTTACTCGGATTGTTGTCAAAGCTGATACATCTTAAACTCTTTCAGAGCTGTCAAGAATCCATGCAAAATATAATGGCACTCATTCATCTAAAATTCTGCACATAAGAAAATCTCTTATTTCAAGAGAGCAAACATCCATCATAAGTAGGCAGTCACAACCATGGCCGTTAGGTGGAGAGTTTCATGGTTTATTCTGCCATTTGGGACTAACTGTCAGGTCAAGAAATGGGAGTTTATGGAAACATGCAACAAAAAGCAGGTCTCAGGATTGAAAAGATTAGTGAGATGCCCTCCTTCTAGCGCCATTTTGTAGGACGTCAAAATCTGCAAATGAGAGATTTAAACAATTTCATGTTGTTAGCAAAAAAGTTAGTTTAAATCAACAAACTTAAACATCCCTATGAAATATAGAATCATGTTAAACAATGCAACTAATAAGAACAATGCAAAAACATGAATCATTCCTATCCCATAGTGGATTGGTGCTCTTTGAGTATGTGAAAGAGCCCTTTCCCAATCCTTGATAAGCATAGTGATATGATAGACAATGAGATGCTTGAACTCAAGTTGCCTATAGTGTAGATGCTTTCAAAATGTGTGTAGATTGTAGATGATGAAAAGCAAGATTGATTCTCAAATGAAGAGAGTAACCTTGCATCAAGATGTGTTGTTGTGTTGTAGATGATTTGTGTAAAAATGCTTTGCATTTTATAGATTCAAGATTAGGAAGAGTGATAGATTTGGATGAATGTGGGATCATTTATGAGCCAATGACTAGATGCCACTTGTCAAAGTGTGAGAGGGTGAGGAATGTGCAAGTCTTGGCCAATGTGCCAATTTGAAATTCAAATTTTGATGAAATGACATGTTTAGGTGGGATGAAAGGTGTAATAAATGCCATGTTTGACTTGTGCAAATAGCATTTAAAACCTTGTTGGAAGGGATAAGTCCCTTTTGGGGGAAGATTCAAATTGGAAGAATATTCCATTTTGATTCCATTTTGAATGTAATTAGAGGAAATAATAAATCAAATAAATGATTTATTGGTGCAAGTGGGTGGGTTAGTTAGGAGTTGTGATTTGAATCTAGTTGAGTCAAAAGCTAGAGAATGGTAATCATGATTAGGAGTTAATTAGTTTAGATTAATTAACTTGGGGGATATTAGGAGGTGGCATTTGATTAAATTAGTTTGATTTACTAAATCAAATGAGAAGAACATAAGGATTAAATAATTTGATTTATTTAATGAACCTTAGGATATTAATCAATAAATTGTCTTAATTGATTAATAGGAGAATTTCATGCATGATGTTAGTTTTATGTGTCTATAGATAGCATCTACATCAGTGATTTATTTCCATATATATGATCATATTGGGCCTAAATGAAGTAGCAAAAGAATGAGTATATGGTAAACCCAATCTTATAGGATTTTTGTATATTGTACACCCATTTTTTAAGTATTTTTAGTCTGGTATTGAATCTAAATCAAACCTAATAATCAGTGTACTCAAATCTAATATATTCTCAATAAAGTGGAGATTGCATGTGAAATTATTGCTATTGGTTTATGCAAATATTGTTTATGGTTTCTATGTTTTATATGATCATTTTCGTATTGAAATCCATCGATAATCAAACAAAAAAAACCACAAAATTAGAAATAACAGATTGCATGCCAAGTGTTTGAAAAAATGTCAAACAACCTAAACTAAAAAGTCAAGGGCAGATTGACAAGGGGTTCTTACAGTCTTATCAAAGCTTTGATCTTACCAGCCTGTGGTGTTAGCATTTGCATATAAGATTTGAGTAGTTGGTTCATGTGCCTTCTACATTTGGAAATATGGATGCAACTATGTTCCATTGATATACTTGTACCAAATTTAATGAATAATTCTCTCTTCCTAAGAAAATTTGAGATGTTCTCACCTTTAATCAATTATTGGGTGGACCAGAAGAAGAAGAAGAACAAATTGTGAGAAGAAGAGAAGTTTTAAGAAGGAAAGAAGAAAAGAAGGAAGAGATGAAAGATGAATTGCTACAAGGTGGTTTGTAGCTTGAAAATGTTCCAAAAAGGATTGACTAGCAACATTACATTGGTCAAGAAGTAGAGACAAATAAGGAGGAAAGCAACAGAGGTTCATTTCAGCAAAGTGATGGGTTGGAGAGTGAAGATCCAGAAGAAGGTGAATTACTCGCCTCTTCTACAAGTGAAGTGTACATGAATTTCTACATTGGTGATGTAGATATTGGTCTTGGTCAACCACATGAAGGTACATGGATTCTTTTGATGATCCATTATTTGAGCATATAGCATAATCTCACCAACTTAGCATAGTAATTGCAAGGAATCAAATTGTGAGTTGAGTGGCCTTGAAGGTAGTATTGTTAATGCACATGAAGATACCACAAATAGGTATGATCATAATCTTGATTTTCTAATTTGGAATAGCTGTCCTTTATCTCTACATAATCATGTGTTCGCAACCCTTACACATGAACATGATAATGTTATAGACTCTTCCAATGTTAGCACTTAATATTTGTGTGTTAAACATGAGAATGCATTGTGGATTCAAGCCACAACGAGTCTAATCCTATATATCATACCATGGAAGATTTCAAGAGAAATCAAGTGTTGTGTGACGGTTGGTTACAAAGAGCAAAGGATGGTAAGATGTTGGCTGCAAAATCAAAACAACACTTGCAAGAGGTCAAGGAATGTTGCAACTAGTTAGATCAAGTAAAGAAGCAAATGGAGTCACACCTTATATCTCTAATTCTTCCAAGGGAAGAATCCATAACAATGGTGCAAGTGAGGAAAGGTATTGTGAAGAAAGCAAGGAAAAAGAGTATGCAAATTTGGGTGGACAAGTAGAAAGGTATGAGTAAGAGAATTTGGTTCTTGTATCTGATTTTCATCTTGATTTACCTTTGTTTGAGGGACATTTGAAGGCCCAAGCACTACAAGAGGTAACAGCATTTGAGCTTACACTTAGTGGATCAACCACTAATGCCAAATCTTTGCATGATTTTGGTAGTCATATGGTGATTGAAATGCTTCAAGGGGATATCATTGGTGAGAGGCTTTATCTTATTCATCTCCAATTGTTCATGGTTAAGTGTGAAATAGGGATGATAGATCCTAGGCACACAAGAGATTTGGCATTGCATAATGGTATTATTATTTCTTACTTCATGAGATCATCATTATTGGATGGAGACATGAAATGTAGTGTTTTGATTTCAGCTAAGGCTTGTTTTCATGATGGAGATTGTGCTACATTGTTTTATCCTTTCTTAACAGTTACATTTCCAAACATGAGTACTAGTTATGTGGATTTGGTGTTCATGATAGATGGGTGGAAGACTGTCTTGAGAGTTTTGAGTGATAGTGTACCCAACACGATGACTACCAGAGGGATGGAGGATTGTTTTGTGCATGATGAGGTAAATAGTTTTACATGTTGCATGATGTTTTCACCTCTAGTCATGAGTCATCATCCTTATGAGGATTTAGGGAGTATGATAATTAGAGTAGCTCAACGGTCTTCTGCGAAGGCTAAGGTATGTGATGGTGAGTTTTTTTTTATTACATGTTGAGAATTATTGCACTACTAACTAGGAGATATAAGGAGATCTGCTATTTGTAGATCTCTTGCAACATAGTTGTTCAAATAGAAGTATTTGGAAATTTCTAAGATTGATATGGGATCTTGGAAGTTAGCTTTGACATACATGTGCGGATTGCTTGTGGACACTTGCAAATGATGGGAAGGGAGGATTGTAATATCCCCATTTTTTGGGTAAAGGAAAATATTGATATTTAGCTTATTTTAGTTCCATAAGCTAAATAATGGAGTTATAAGGGAGTACTAATTAAATTAATTATTTTTTAGTTATATATTTTAAATAAATATAAAAAAGATAACTTTATTTTAATTAATTGAATTAAAGTGACAAATAAAAAATACAAAAATATGTTAAAGTCACTTTATTAAATATTTTTACAGTGGCTTAAGTGAAAAATAAAATAATATTATAAGGTAACTTTATCAAATAAAGTGTTCTTCTAGAAGCTAGACTTAGTTACAAATTGGCTTCCTCTAGAAGATTCAATTAAGTCTTGAAAAGAAGTTGAGTGCAAGGCATTTAGGCATCCATTGTTGAGATGATATTTCTTATGCATTATTGCAATAGTTGAATCTAGATTCAACTAAATTTCTGAGGATGAAAACCTTTAGGAATTAGTAGGTTGCAACTCTACTTTGTGAGGTAAATCTGACACCTAGGGTTTTCCATTGAGCTTATTCCAGGTATTTTGCATTGAGAAGGAGATGGAAATGGTATTTTATTTGCAGGTTTATAGTTGCTAGGGTTTGATATAATTTTGGCTAGGGTTTTGGAGTATCTTGGGATAGATTTGGAAGCAAAATGCCAAGTTGGGTATTTGAGATTTTGGGGAAGACATTGCATATTCGACCTTGAGGGTTTTATGGCAGCATTTTGGCTTCGATATTAATGCACTGGTTGCAAGTATATTGTTGATATTATTTTACATTGCTAGGAACTAGGGTTTCTACACCTTATTTTGATGTTTTTTGCAATTTTAGAGCTCAACCAGCTAGGTTTTGAAGGAAATCGTCATTCCATCTAGGGTTTGAAGTTTAATTTGTAGATTAAAGATAAAAGAGTTCAGATCTAAAGATTATATTGGATTTTTTTCATCCTACAAATGCATTGCTAGGGTTTGGGAGTGAAGTACCTTGTTTCAAAAGGAATATTTGGTCATTGGCAGTATATATTCATGTGCGTATTTGTGTTTTAGATTTGTTCATTTTTATATTAGATTGTAGATCCAAGAGTTTAGTGGTTAACTTTTTCATTGTTTTGACATCACATTAATCGAGGGTTTCATTGCTCCAATCCTAGACCTAGCTACCTTCCTTTGGAGTAGTTTAGGTTTTATTTTTGTAGTCATTTACATCATTATTATTAGCAAATACTTCAGACATTAACACTAGGGTTGGATAGCATCTACATCAGCAATTTCTTGCCATATATGTGATCATTGATCGTAAATGAAGTAGCAAGGAAACATGTATGTGGTAAACTCAATCTTATGGTTTGTTTGTATATTGTAGACATATTTTTAAAGTATTTTTATTCTGATATCCTTTGTATCAAACTTGATAATTAGTGTACTTAGATATGATATATTTTCAATAAAGTGGAGATTGCATGTGTAATTATTTCTATTGGTTTATGCAAATATTTTTTGTTATCATTTATATGTTTTATGTGATCATTTTGGTATTGAAATCGATCAAGAAACAAACAAACAAAACCCCAAAAATCAGAAAAAACAGATTGCGTGCCAAGTGTTTTGACAAAAAGTCAATCAACCTAAACTAAAAAATTAAGGGCAGATTATCAAGGTGTTCTTACAAAGTGACAACCTGTTTATTGAAATAAATGTGACTTGTCTTGTGATATATGTCACTAGAATAAATTCTTTATTATAAGAAATAAAGTTCATATTCTCAATTTTTTGCTTTCATACAAGTGAAAAGTACAATTGTCATGATTTTGAATGAAATAGTACAAGATGTATTTAATTTCTTAATATTTTATTATTTTTAAATTGTTCATTTTCCTTAGATAGTACATGATGTTTTTAGTTTCTTACTATTTTATTATTTTAAAGGCACTCATTTCTAGAACCATGTGTTAGTTGCAAAAATGATTGAAACTTTCTCAGCCAGTTAGATTAGAGATAATTCATTTTAAAAATACTTTTTTGTTAAAAAATATACATCTAAACTTTGCAAAAATAAATAAATTGTTGTCCAAAAATTAATTCTAACTTCTCATTTGATAATTGATTCAATTATCAATCTACCCATTAAATAAAATGGAATACATAGTACTTGAGAGGTGCCAACTGAAAAAAAATAAAAATATATATATATATATAAATTATGAATCTTATAAATATAGGCATATGTAGACATGTCTATTACATTAATAGCTTCACTTAAAATAATACATAGATGTATGGACATGTCTGTTACATTAACACTGGTTTTCATAGGCACGATAACAAGTGACTTTATTTAGAGCATTCGTCACTAACAGACAGAAGTGAAGTGATGACGAGGAAATAGGAGAGACGTTGACGCTAAGCTATATGCAGGAGTATGCTCCGGGAATGAGATGAAGATGTGCAAGTAATTCATAAACATGAGCAGAGGGAAGAAGCAGCCGAGGGATCAAGGCATGTTTCTCTTTCGGCAGGTGATGCGAGCCTGGAGACGATGTTTCATAAACATGAGTATAGAGGAAACACCCGGGCTAACATCTGGAAGACTGCCTTCGTCGATACATGTCCAGTGGAATTTGTTGAGCAAATTACCGAGAGTGATGGGAATATGCACGCTTGCAACGTCCATTCCTGCACACACTCGCCTTCCTGCTCCAAACGGAAGATATGACATTCTTATCTTGTCGCGCTCCACATCGCCTAGGAATCTCTCGGGCCTGAACTCATCAGGCTCCTTCCACACCCCGGGATCGTTGGAAACGCCGTGCAGATTAAAAGCCACTGTTGATTTTGCGGGTATAGTAATGCCCATCACCTTACACTCATCCACAGTTTGGTGAAAAATAGCGAGAGGAGAAATTGACCCCTTTCTCAGTGTCTCCTTCACAACAGCTTGCACATATGGCAGCTTCCCCAAATCCTCTAAACGTAAAACTTCACCTTCCCCCTCCCTCGCGGCTTTGTTCACCTCCTCGTAAGCCTTTTCTTGCATGTGTGGATGGTTTATGAGGTAAGCCAGAGCCCATTCTGTGCATGTCGAGGTGCTGTCCACCGATAGAAGGAACAGCTCATGCAAGTTGAACGCTACTTCTTCATCCGATAACTTTGATTTGTGCTCTTCATCTTCTCCTTCCCCAATGGAAAGCATACAATTCAAGAAACAGTTGGGCGCACTCAGCTGCAGGTATCCACGATTACTACGTGCAAATTTTATCAAAGGCAATAAAAGCTGCAGAACATTAGCCCGGAGAGCCTTCCAGTCCTTTTGCGCTCTAATTGAGGAACGGACGAAGTGGCGAGCGTATGGGAACCAATCTATCACAGTTTCTCCTCCATCAGTTAGCCTAATATCTTCAGCTATTAGGTGTTCCAGTTCCGTCAAGAATCTTTGGTCGTCAAAGTGAGGGCCAAAGCATAACGTGGCAATAAAACTCATCGCCACCATTTTGAGGGCGTGCAAGGGCCTCACCACGCCCTCATTATCATTCATCTCCTTCTCCAACGTGTCGATGAGATGGCTCACACTTATCTGATGAGAAGAGCTCTGGAGTGCAACGTGGGAGGGACTCAGAACATTTTTGTGAAGAACCTTTTTGAGCTTGCTCCAATGCTCGCCAGAGAGAGACATAATGGTGGTTTTATAGTTGGCGGAAGTAAACTGCCTGGAGTAGACTGGGGGACGGCTTGCGAAATTGGAGGCCTGATTTACCAGCGCCTCCCAGATTGCAGTTTGGCCGGTGAGAACTACAAGAGGTGATAATCCAAACCACACTGTCATCACAGGGCCATAAGATTTTGCCATATTTGTCAAGACCGAAAGAAAATTGTCATCCTTACTGATCTGATGCAAGTTGCCTAATAATGGAAGCACCGGTGGAGACGGAGGCCACTTTTTCTTCCTACTGATTAACAAGATGTAGCTAACAAAAAGGGCAAGCAGGCTAATAAGCAATATTGCAATGCCTTCCACAATGGGGGATTGCAATAAACGGAGGCGGCCAACATAAGCACTCGCACTTACTAAGTTCTCCATGACAAATGAACGGATTGGTTTTATGCCAACTGATATACAACTCTTATATACACTCAGATCCCTTGTATTTATGACAAGCACAGGGTATCACACACTGGAAAAACACTTATGTTTATTTTCCTCATTATTTGGTCAATCTTAATCTCCCAACAACCAATCTTTCACTATCATTGTTGATCTATCAAATGTCATTAAATATGCTGTACATGGTCTTCCATTCCAACCTCTTATATTGAACGTGCTATGCTGTACATGGTCTTCCATTTCAACCTCTTATATTGAACGTGATAAACACATGGTTTGTTGTAATAAAACAAAGTGCCGTATTTAGAAAACACTTATGTTTATTTTTCTGATTATTCGGTCAATCCTAATCTCCCAACAACCAATCTTTCACTATCATTGTTGATCTATCAAATGTCATTAAATATGCTGTACATGGTCTTCAATTTCAACCTCTTGTATTGAACGTGATGAACACATAATTTGTTGTAATAAAACAAAGTGTCGTATTTAGATGGTCCCGTTTCTGTTGTTTTTGTTGTCTTTCTCAACTCGTGTAGGCCTTCTGTATGTGTCCTGAGTACTATTCAAGACAAACGTAGGGTATCACACACTGGACAAACACTTTTTATTATTTTCATAATTATTTGCTAAATCTTAATCTCCCAACAATCAATCTTCATTTCATTTTTATTGTTTCATAGATTGACTGGTCTTTGGACATAATTAAAAACATTCATTCATTCATTGTTAATCCATCACACTTCACTAAATATGCTGTTCAACTAGATGATCTTTAACGCGAGAGATCACTAACGGAGTGTTGTAGAATTTTGGGATCCATTAGGAAAATGAATATGAAGACAGACAGTTTGGATGCATAGACCTCTCTAGAATCTAACTAATGAAACTCTAGAGTCTAAAATACATGGGCCCCACAGACTTCAACTAAATATTATGAACTTCAAATAGAAACTCAAATCAATTATATTGGACATATTCGGTCCATAAGAAACAAGAATATGAAAATCCATGTAGATTTCACTTTAAAAAAGGTGAAGTTCAAGGTCCTCTCTAGAATCTTATTAATAAAACATTCGTTGCATGGCCCCATCAACTTCAAATTTATATTTCAAACTTTATACATCTGCCCAACTTAATTATATAAGTAGTTTAGGTCCACAAGAAACAACACAAATGAATACTCGAGGTAACAAATCTTGTAGATTTCACATTGCAATTTTTTTTCAAGCTTTGAAGATTGGGTGTCTATAGATCTAAACTTTGCATTAATCAAGTTTACCAAGATTTGCATGTCCAATGATGTCTTATACACTATCTGCAAATATATTGGAAAACAAAGAAAAAATCTAATATTTTTCTACAACCACCTAATATGGTATGATGACTCATGTAAAGATTCACCACCTAATATTGTAGCAAGACTTGTAATTGATTAATAATGATTAGTACATACTTTTGATGTGGTATCATTTTTTCATTAAGTACTTATAAAACCAACTATAGACAACCTGTCAAATCTATAGAACATATTATATAAATTACAATATAAACGTACTCATAACACCTCTTTTCATGCAAGTGTTAATTAACATATATTAATATCATTTAAATTTTCAATTACATAATTATATAAAAAAAACTAAAACATTACTTAAAACTAAACACAAAACTAAATTAAAAATATAATATATTTTTCATCATTACAATCTACTAATTAAAAAAATAAATATATTATATATAAGTATTTTTAGTTAATATAATTTAATGATATAATTAATATTATAATTTAATTAGTGAACCAAATACATAAAAGATATATCTGACTAGATAAAGCACTCTATATAGAGAGAAATAGTATCTAAAGCAGTTATTTGTAGTAAAGATGATGTGGGATCTTCATTTATATGCTACTCCAACAAATAAAATATTTTTATTTAGAAGGCATATTGGAGATGTGTGTGCTTGAATATATTTGGTCTTCAAGGTTTTGAAAGGATGAAGAAAATCCAAAATGTGCAAATGAAATAAAACAAAGTGTCATATTTAGATGGTCCCTCTCAAGACTTATGTATGTGTCTTAAAAATTACATTGTCTATTTAGAGTTAGCTACAATTTGGATGAATACTTTGTTTGTTTTGTCTATACATATCATGAATAATGTGGAGGAGCTTTCATAATTAGCTATTATTTGGAAGAACATTGAAGTTGGAGGGAATAACCTAATTAGACACTTTCATAGAGTTAGCTATTATTTGGAAGAATATTGAGGTTGGAGGGACCACTGCCATCTTTATAACTAAGCTTAGTGTCTTGAATATTACTTTGTCTACTTTGTCTCTTTTTCTCATATTCATAAAGTTAGCTAGGATTTGGAAGAATGCTTTATATGTTTTGTCTGCACATATGTTGAATAATTTGGAGGCACTTTCACAGAATTAACTATTATTTGAAAGAATATTGAGATTCCAAAAAATAAAGTATTCAGACACTTTCATAAAGTTAAAGCAATTATTTGAAAGAACATCAGAATTGGACAGACCACTAAAAGCTCAGTGAGAATGACATCTTGCTTCTTTCTTAAAAGAACTCTCAACGAATCCACCACGTCCTTCCCAATTATCCCACACAACGAAACTCCAAGTTATTAAATTTGTTGATTTGTATATAACCGTATTTTCGAAGAATTCTTTTGGTCACACCAACATCATCATGTGGTAATACTTATACAATGATTTGATGTTAATACTGTAATTAGTATTGACACAGACGACTAAGATTTTCTGACAGTCATCTTGTACCCATGGTAGGAGATGGACCATCGATTCTAGACTGACACTCCTTGGATATCGCCTTTGCGGAATGCCTATTAGTGTAATTAGTATGTATTAATATTCCTTCAGGAAATGAGCACACAATACAAAAGGGAAAAAATAACACACTTGAATCTGTGATATTTGAAGGTTTATTTTTGTGTTATTTCAAAGTAAGTTAGTTAAATTTTGAGGTACATATGAATAAATTTAAAATTTAAGATACTAAATTTATATTCTAATTTTTTCATCTCTTTAGATATTAATTATTACGATTCAATTTGATTCACATTTACGTAACATTTTTCATGTTATGGAAGATTTAAAGACTATCCAAGGAGCATACAAGTTATCAAAATAAATTTGCATCAATTTGAAATATTTTCTTTCATGATAATTTTTGCGGGAACCCAAAGCTATCATAATTATGTTCTTATTCTAGAGGTCATTTCTCACTAAAATCATGCCATTATAGCATATTAAAGTCTCATATAGTATTTCTACTATGAGGTAAAATATTTTCATCCTAGAGCCTTCAAATTGATATTATCATGGCACATCGTTATGAATATTATCTAATCGGTTAGTGTGATTTGACTTATTAAATTTATTTAGAAAATCAATAAATTAGTTGTATAATATACAATTAAATATCACACCACTATCATTTTCATTCAAAAGTTTATTAATCCTAGTAAGTCTCATGATTAACATTACATTGATTTCGTTGGTCTTTTGCTGTCCTTTTAGTGGATTTTTGTTGCTGGCTGCTGGTCTTTTCTGTTTATCATTTTTTGCAGCCTTTCTTTTATGGGATTGCCTTATGGTCAATCTTTTCTTGTTATGTAAGCTTTGTGGTTTTTTCTAGTGCTTACATCTTACTACACACCTTAAAAGGGAGTTATTTTTCAAGCCAACGAGGATTGAAAAAGTAGAGAATGAAGGGAAATTGTAATCAAGGATATAATAGACTAAAGGCCTAGCTATAGGAAGATTAAAGGAAAAAAATGGACCTCGAAGTTGTAAGGGAACATTTAAAATGGTATGACTGTCAAGGGACATACCCAATACCTTGATAGCAAAAAAAATCTAATGCATTAAAACTCTTTGGTACTTGGACAACTAAGATGACAACCATGAAAAGTCTAATTAATTATATACAAATAAATTTTTAAATTCCTAAATTAATCATTTAAGATCTAGAAATGTTCAATATAGTTGGAGGATGATGTTAGCATGATGGAAAAATACTACAAAAGTGGAGGAGATAAATTGACGTGAAGTATTTAGATAGATGGTGAATCCCTACAAATTTTATTTGAAGGTTCCAAATTCTATAACACGAGGCAACAAAAAAAATGGTTAAGTGCATATGTAAGTGAATGTTGATGTTGACATAGAGGTAGAAATCCTATAATTGTATTAAGAATTATGACATTATATAGTGATGAATCATCATGAGCATGGGGCCACTTTGAAATGATGACATAAACATGATGTCAAGAGGTGTGCGTGATGTTAAATCATGATATCAATGATGGAAGGGCTACAAGAAAAACTATATGAAGTGAGGTTAGGAGGTGTAGTTGGAAAGTGTAATTCAAATGAAGGATGGAGTGTTACAATAAGAGGAATGGTGACATCAAGTTGATGTTAACATGATATCATCTATAGGAATGAGAAAATAACTAAGGCATGTCTACAGATATTTCCATATGAACTAGCTCATTAGGAGTGAAGTGAAGAAAAATGTTGAACATGAAGATTTAATGTGGCCTACATATTAATACAAAATTTTAGTTTAGCTGTCCACTAAGGTTCCACCAAGTGTAGATGGATCTCATCTTTCTATAGAAGTGTAATAGCCAACAAATAACTAAGTATATAATTGGGTGGGTATCTCTAAATAAATTGAACTACAATTAGAAGGGAAAGTCTTGTGAAAAACACAAAACACCCTAGAAACACTCAAAATTTCTTAGAAACAATGTATTTTGGATTTTGTGGGGTATAGGCCATTGAAAATGAAATTGAAAATTGCATTAAGTAAAAGTTCCTAAGTAAAAACCTACCTATTTTCTCTTAGATCAGTTATTAAAGACATGTTTACAAAATATCACCATGTAACATGTCTAGTTCAACCTGTTGGAGTACAGGAAACACAAAGAAGGGGGGGGGGGTGAATCAGTGTTTCAATAATCAACTTCAATTAAATGGTTTTTCACAACACATAATCTCTTTGTAATCATTGAATGTTCAA
Source organism: Sequoiadendron giganteum (assembly GCA_007115665.2). Taxonomy (NCBI): domain Eukaryota; kingdom Viridiplantae; phylum Streptophyta; class Pinopsida; order Cupressales; family Cupressaceae; genus Sequoiadendron; species Sequoiadendron giganteum. The sequence continues at coordinate 409,414,989 of CM021110.1, read as the reverse complement.
TTTCAAGAGTGTAACCAAATGTGATAGCCAATAGCAGATCCTTAAACAACAAGAAAAGTCAAATGTTGCAAAGTAGATATAGAAAGCAACAAGACCAAATTGCATGAAAGATAATTATCATGCATGGATCACAAAATAATCAAAACATAGTATTTTTCATGAGTGGAAAATCCTCATAGAGATTAAAAACCACTCACTAAATTGCCTCATTGTCTTAATAAAAACCCACTGGTTATAGAGCCTTACTGGCTACTATTTATGCCTCACTGGAAAATCCTCACTGACTACAAAAATATGCCTCACTAGAAAATGCTACCTCACTAGAAAAATACAACCTCACTAGCAAAAACATAGCAACTGCCTCACTAGCAGAATGATGCCTCACTGACATTCATAAAAAATAAAGATAAAGATTAAAGACAGAGGGTCTCTCTATTTATTTGTAGCTCATAATGCTATTCATTTCCTATAAGTTACATTAAATTTGAAACCTAGAAAAAACAAGTAATATTTCCTATGTTGCCTCTTGTATATACAAAATTTCACAAATCAAAATGGTAAATCAGTATTTATAGTTACTACAATAGTACACCTACATTTTCAACATCTCACTATTTGATGCTAGGGTTTCGAGAGAAACCTCTTTTACACAATATAAATAATCATTCCCTAATAATTTCCCTTTGTTTTTAAAATAGAAAATTACAAACTCAAAAAGGATTCAACACCTCTCTTCATTTTATGCCATGCATCAACATCATGATAAATTTAAAACATTATTCTATTTAACTATATCAAATCCATACTTTGTGTAACTGAATGAAGATCACAAAAATTACAAAAATCATAACTGAAAACCTCCAACTATCCACAATTATTGTTTTTGAAGGAAAACTTAAGTTTCTTGTTTGTCGAGACCATTTCATACAATCATCAAACCCTATCCGTTGTCGAGAAATTACAATATTCTTGAAACCTTTGTTAAATCAAGACATATTCCATTTACTTGCTAGGTCAGTAACTCTAAAAAAAGGACCGGTAAGAACAATGAGATCAACCACTCTCCAAACTATCACAAGAGTTCCCTTAACCTGCTAATGCAGGTCAACATCTAAAAAGCAACTCTCCCTTGTTCTTTAATAGAATTTATAGATAATAATCATATATTACAAAAACCTTAAAGACATGTGAGTTAGTCCATCATATGGCTTGATAAACACTTTATGCTCTCCATCATGAAAACCATGTTAATTTACAATACTAAACCTTTCAATATAAACATCATGTCAATTCTAGACCAGAACATGTAAATAAAAGTCTTAATTCTAATACTGACATCAATGAAAAACAATTCCAAGGTCAACAAACTCCCCCTTTAGCATTGATTTCAAAAACCAGACTTTTCTCCTCCCCCTATGAAGATAAACTTTCAAATCCTTGCCTGTCATAGAGAAAATGTTAACCAATGACAAATATGCATGCTACCAATGTAAACCAACAAATACACCACTGTTGACTATACTACTGAAAATGTGAATATACAGTAAACTGTAAATTCATACCAACTAGCATACCAAATATGCATGATGTGCTCCCCCTTTGACAACAATTCCAAAGGAACAAAGCAATGTTGCATTCAACCAACTCAAACTAAGTAACCCAAAAACTCAAAATGTTTGCAAACAGTGACAGAAGTCAAAATACTTGCGAAGTACTAGATGAAAGTGATCATAGAAATAACACAACACTCTTAATCCATAAGATCTCAGAAAAAAAAACTAGGAAACAACCAATACCTACACCAATACTTCTGAGGAGAAAGAAGCATTAGAGTGAAATGAGAACAAATTCACATGACACTGTGAAAGCTTGTCAAAAATAGGATATTGTCATACCGCCTTTTAGCGATAAACCAACACTATCATATGTATGGCCTTTTAACATTGAAGGAGGATTACACCTTGAATAGAAATATCCACGAAACATGTGGCTTATGAAACCGAATAGGAACTGTTAGATTATAAACATCAAAAACGAGGTATCACTATTAGACTAATACAACAAAAACCATTGGAACCACCTGAAGTATCATTAGTGGTAGAAATTTGAGTCAAGGTAACACTACACCAACACTGTTGAATCAAAGAAAATAGACTAAAATGAGGGAAGACCACAATTCAACATATTATGTACTACTGCCCCTGCAACAAGATATCACGAGCAACATAGTGCACAAGAAGATAAGAGTTCATTTTGCAGGATTATCAAAAAGCTTCACTAGAATCGTCACACCATCAATCCACCAAATGATGTCGCAAAGCAACAATGATATAATCTATGTTTGCCAAGACACTAACATCACACTTTTTCATGTGTTGTCCCCTAGGGTAAACCTTCCATAAATGAAATGAATAACTAGCCCATGTCAGAAGAACAATTTCCAAGCAATTGTTCATGATTGTGCCACTGTTATCTGAATTAATACTAAAATTTAGCACTGTCAAGAACAAGTTCAGATTACAAGTATTGAAATCTCCATTCTATCAAGCAACAATATTATATTCTCATCACATTAGTGACCAAGAATCATAGAATGTCACCATTAAAATTGTATAAGATGATATCAATGTTAGCTCTTAAAATTGCCACAAGCTAAGACACGTCAAGCAATAACAAAAAGGAGATACAAATGAATAACACTTTCTCATCAAACCTTTGCAATCCCAATTAAGTAAGAAAGTTCAAATAATCCATTGTTCACTGTGAGTTCATTATGCCACTACCAAAACATTTAACATTGTCAAAAAGGAATGTATGTTGTCCACAATCTCATCATTAATGTCCACTATTAAAAGAAATATATGTTCAAGAAAAGTAATCTCTATCATCAAGTCATCAAGGAAACAAGAATCATCAAGATATCATGATTGTATAGTCTTCCAAAGTGCAGTGTCACAAGTCACTTTCATAAGAAAATCTAGGTAACAAGTATTACAACTGCTAGATAACATGTGTAAATAAGCCATGTATCAAAATACCAATTGAACAGGCCTTATGAACTATTATCATAGTGAACATCAAAACACTGTTAGACCCAAAATGTGTAAGCCATAAAAAAAACACTGCCAAATCCAATAAATAATTATCAAATTAAGCATCAAAGTGCAAATTTCTAGAAATATGCACAAGTAAGAAGCTTTCAAGACACTGTCACAAAGATTCCAAACCATGAACTATCTTCAAACACCAACAACAAGATAATAATTTGGGTGATCCCACAATACTGGTTTATAATTTTTGGGTAAATTGGAAACTGAACTAATTTTTTCTAACTAAATCTTCACTTTTGGGCACCTATAGCGGCTAAACCATGAGGAGTTTGAAGATGATGCAAACTAGTGATTTGTGACATTTTGTATGTAGATTCTAAATATATTTTTTTCAAAAGTTTTGGAATCAATTTCCATCTCCTTCAAAAACTAGTTTTTTTTAGTAAACACCATTTTTAAGGAGTGATGCTCACCATATACAGCATAATTTTTTTTCCATGAAGGATAAAATTCTATTGCTTTATAATTTAGATTTGTAACTACAATATCTAGCGCTTTCATTTGGTTTCATAGTGTTTTATTGATTTTTTTTTTTTAATCAAGTTTCAAAATCAAACCAATTACAATTCAGACATAGGTGGACTATATACAACATAATTTTTTTTGTATGTATCAAAATTAATTTTTTTTGTTGGATCAAAGATTTCAATATCTAGTGCAGTGATATTTTTCAATTTTTTTTTTTTTGATAATCTGCTATTTTTCCACATGTGCAGAACAAAGAGCTTGATTTTCGGTGAAAAACCTACATTCAAAAGAAATAAAAAATAAATATAATAATAAAATTAAATTTATTTAAAATTATACTTTTTGGGAAGTTTATAATAAGGAGTACATACTTACAATTTTTTTAAAAATTAATTCATTTGATCCCCCAAAAGGTAAATCAAAAGTGATTTTTCATCAACATTTTGATAGGTGTAAATGAGACTCTGTTATAGGTATGGTTTAAAACTAGCGGGGTTCTATCCAAGGGGGTTTGATCTAAGGTGGTTTTGGGTGATCCTACAATAGTGATTTACAATTTTTTGCCAAATTGGACACTAAAATATTTTTTCTAACTAAATCTTCACTTTCAGGCACTTATAGCGGCTAAACCGTGAGGAGTTTGAAGATGATGCAAACTAGTGATTTGTGACATTTCGTCTGTAGATTCTAAATATTTTTTTTCAAAATTTTTGGAATCAGATTGCACTTCTTTTTCCATCTCCTTCAAAAAATAGTTTTTTTCAACAAAAACCATTTTTAAGGAGTGACACTCACAATATACAACATAAATTTTTCTATGAAGGATAAAGTTCTAATTCTTTTGAATTTAAATTTGTAACTCCGATATCTAGTGATTCCAATTGGTCTTATAGTATTTTATTGAATATTTTTTCGTTAATCAGGTTTCAAAGTCAAACCAATTATAATTCAAACATAGGCATACCATATACAATGTAAATTTTTTAGTATGTATCGAAATTCAATCATTTTTATTGGATCAAAGACTTAAATATCTAGTGCACTCATACTTTTTAATTTAATTTTTTATAATTTGCTGTTTTTCCACATGTGCAAAACAAAGAGCTTGATTTTCGATGAAAAACCTATGTTTAATAAAACCAAAACAAATTAAAATTATATTTGTTGGATAGCTCATTCTCAGGACTACCATCATCCAGTTGGGTTTGTGAAGCCTCCTCCATTTTCATCCTCAACTTGAGCTTTGAAGTGCAAAATTTTGGCATCTTTTGGTGCCTGAGGGGGTGGAGGGAAATGGGGGGTTCAAGTGAACCCCTAGGGGTTCGCTCAAACCAGGGTTCATTCGAACCCTTTTCAAAAAGGGTTTCCTTTGGTTTTTTTTTGTGGGAATGGTGGGAAGTTCATTGAATGGGTTCCCTCGAACCCTATTTTGGTTCGTTCAAACCTATTAGTTCGTTCGAACCCCAAAAATGATTTTTTTTTTGGCATGGGGTCATTTTTTTCAACTTTTCCTTCCTCACTTTAATTATAAACCACTTTTATGCCTGTTCACCCTTTTATCAAACCCTCTTCAATTGGAACTTTATAAGGCTTATAGTTTCTAAAAATATGTGATTTCAGCAAAAATCATTATCTCCCTGAAATTGCAAACCAACATTGTGGGATCACCCATCTGTATGTGCACTCCATACTCCACATTGTCCAGATTTGAAGAAAAAAAAACTGAGTCAATGAAAAGAATACTCCAGTTGTCACTATTCACTATCCTTAGTGCAATCCATGCAAAAAAAAATCATTGTCAAAGAACCAATGTCTCAAGAAAGAGTTGAGATATCAACCAACTGCCAAGGCATTCCAAGGCATTATCAAATGAACAATTGATAGATTACCAACAACAAAGTATCAATATTACCAATATGCACCAAAACCCTGAAAGCAAGTGCCAACTATGAAATGCAAATAGAATTGTAATGTCGAAAAGTGGATCCTTTGACATCTTCGCACTCGTTTGGGTCCTCCTTGTGTATTTTGGTTTAATGTTGCCTTGATTTAGTGTTGTAATGTGGATAACACATTCATATTAGTTCTTGGGCCCTTGTGAACTAATGAATTTTAATGATGCCTTGCAAAAGTGTTGTAACACACTTTCACACTTTTCTAGGGTTTTAGTAATTAACTAAGCATAATAAACATAATTTTAATCATAATTAGCCTTAATCTTGCCATATTTGAAGTGTTCTAAAGTGTTGTAACACACTTTAAGATTCCTCTAGGCTTTTCATTAATAATTGGGCTTTCCCATGCTTTAATTGGCCCTATTATGCACACACAAGCCTTATTTATTGCATCTCTTCGAGGATAATCCTAACACCAATCAGTAACCAATCATAATTCAGGTGTTCCTGGCTTGAGTGGCCCAAATTTAGTGCTTAGGAATCATTCACCACCTTGGGAAAATGAGTCCCACCTAGGTCTTTTTGGCCTCGATGTAGGTTTCACACATTTCTAGACACTTTTTATTTTTGGTCCCATACATTATGTGTGATGGGACTCATTCACCACCTTTGGAAAATGCTACCTGTGTGACCAAATTAAAATTTAAATCAAATTTTTGATGGGATTTTATTCTCGTAGATCTGATGTCGGCTTGTATTGTTGCAATTTCAGGAATTATTGCATAATTGAGTTTAAATACAAGGATTTTTCTCTCATTTTAGGCCCTTAGGAATTCAAGCACTCATGCATATAGAAAATTGAGTTCACAAGAGATCATCAAGAATTCACAAAGGCATTCAAGGGAATATTTTCAAGCATTCAAGAGCATTCTTCAAGAATCATCATGTCAAAGATAACATTGTTCATGTTTGTTATTGTGCTAATAGTTATGATGTAGAGTTCATGATTTAAGAAAGCATTACATTCAAGATCTATCAACATCATGCAAGAGTCAAAGAACACATCTATCATAGCCATTTCAAGCATAATTGCAAAACCTTATTTCTAGGGTTTGGTGATTTGCAACATTATATTTTGTTCATTCATCATTCTCTCTTTACATTTTCTTTCATTTCAACGTTTAATTACCAACAAGGGGTTTGACCAAGGAAAACACTTATTCTCTAACCCCACAACATTTTTCCCTCTTCTTGTGTGTGATTTGCAGGTGTAGGTTGCATATTTGTTAAGAGGAAAAGTTGGAGAAAAGTTGTCAAGTCCCCAAAGTTGTCAAAGTTTCCATTCAATCTTGGAGAAGCTTGAAGAACACCTATAGGTGGTATATTGCATATTCAGATCCAAAAACAAGTCAATAAGAGAAGAGTAGACCAAGAGACACAAAGTCCAGTTTAGAACTTCTAGAAAATCAGAAGTGGACTGTTTCACCACTATTGTCGAAGGAGTCCCATTATATAGGCCTAATCAAGATTTTTACAGATTTGGATACCCTTTTGGCTAAAACTTGCACCATTGCATTTTCCTAAAAACTGGACTAATTCACCCAGCTTATGACATTGTGTTTTGCAATACATTTTATTTTCCAACTTTACACTTGGTGGTGAACCCCTCATTTGACATCATTCAATCCCCTAGAATAGTCCCTTTGCTAGATTTCAATCTCCTTTGCATTTAAATATCAAAGTCTTGTTTTTGAGTGAAGAGTAAGAACATTAACCTTTCTCCTTTAAGGTCCAAAACGCTAGAAGCGAAAGAGAGGCCACCACAAATTTTATTCTTTTCAACAATGTTACCAACTGTGTCAAATCAAATGTTGAAATGTTATCAATTGTTACCAGCATAAAAACCTTAGCAAATTTAACCAAGAAACTCCATGTGAACTTCAACCATCAATAAGATGATCTTGAATTTCTTAAGGAAAACATCAATAAATATTTGCATTGAAGCAAATATGTAAAGTAAAAATCATGAACACAATTTTGATACTTTGTCGTGCCAATATCATGAAGCATCAACATCAAGAACTACACCATGAACTAAGTGAAGAATCACACTGCTTACAATCCCTGACTAGGATCATTAGATTCATTATGCAAGGAAAGATAACACTACACTCTTTTATCTACCTTTATCTATCATGAGAGACTTCACACTACACCACCATGTTGAAAGATTTCTAATATACCACCTAGATGTGTAATCACAAACTATTCTTTAGTCCCAAAACACTATTAACTACCATTAATGCACTGTACCACAAAGATATCACCATAAACACAATGTAACCAACAAAAAATAGGGATATAAAATGACACTTGAAGCTCCCCCTGAAAACACACATAAAAAGATTTAGCAAAGAGACATAGGAGGAAGATCATTCAATCTCTACCTTAGTTGATCAACCATTCTCAAGCAATTTATGTCTTGCAAACTATAGATGTTTCCTTTTATCCTCAATTCCGTTGCAACAACCTTACCTGTTTTCTTTCTAATCTCAAATCCAAGAGCATCAAAAAGAACATAGAAACCATTATCACAAATATGAGTTACACTTAAGAGATTATGCTTGAGACCCTCTGCATAGTACAAATCATGCAAAGGTAAGTTGTCATCCAAAGAAACAATACCTTTCCCTATGATTTGAAAACATATGACTTAGCATAGGATTTTCTAAAGGAATCTCTCAGGTCTTAGGATTAAAAAAATTGGCTATTTTAAAGAAATTTCTCATAGTGATAGTGTAGCAACCTCTTTAACGTGGGGACATGCACAATGATGACATCTTTTGGTAAATTTCATGGTATGATTTTCCTTTCTTCTTGTAATGTGTCCTCTTCTTGGTGGTGTCATTGGGTTTAATGCCATCCAAGAGTGTATGATCTACTGTCATGGAATGATATGAATGAGGCATCCCATGGGTGATGATCTGACACTTTTGACTTGTCCTCTCTTGGAGACATTAGGCATGATGCTCCCTAAGAGGAAGACCATTACACAAGCAAAGAAAAATACCCTTTAAACAATTTTTTTACATCACATTCAAAATAATTTATAAATGAATTTTCATTGTGGTGCCTTATTATTTAGTTATCAAGAGGATAACTTTGGTATGGTTAGTATGATGGGAAGCTGATACACTAGCATGACTTTTTCATTATACGGTGGGAAGCTGGCACACTGGCATGACTTTCTCACCAAATCACTTTGTTGGGACAACTCACCTAGTGCACAGACTGAGGTTTCACTACCCCAAAGTGAGCAACATATTTTATGGACAAACAACCATTGCCTCACATCACGTTGAATCAGTTGTGCTTGATCTTTTGTTTTTGTTTACCTTTTCTTGTATTTTGATAAGGTATTATCATGCATCTTTGTTAGTGTTGCATACTTAAGTGTCTTGGATGTCTACTTTAGTGTGAGTTTGATATGGGGTCATCCTCTCACTAAAGTGGGGGAAAAATGTAGTAATGGAAAAAGTAGTCTTTTCCTTGCTTGATTTGATAATTGACATTAAAGTTGAATTAATGGTGTCTTAGAGTGGTTTTGTAATGTCATGTATACATTCACACTATTCTAGGACCCTTATTTAACTAAAACATGCCTTAATTCATCCTTTGCAAAGGTGTTGTAAATTGTTGTAACACACTTTCATGCTTTTCTAGGACTTATCTACTTAATTAAGCCTAATGGGCCCCTTTTCAATAAAAATATACATAATTTACACCTTGTTTAAGTGTTGTAAAATGTTTTAATGTACTTTTACACTTATCTAGGTGGTCCTAATTAATTGGAGTTATTAACTCTCTTTTAATTCAAATTTAGGCCTTAATTTTGATACCTCCCGAGGATCTTTCCTGAAAATCATAAATTAAATATCAAATTACTTCATTGGGAAAAGTTTGGTCCTAGTAAGCTGAGCTAGGACCCATTAACCTCTGATGGAAAATGGGTCCTCCTTTAATAGGACCCCCCCTTTCTTAGTTGATTTGGAATGGGTTTTTGGCCTTCTTTCAAATCCCCAAAGCTTGGTGTTGGAAACTTAGGCAAGATCCATTCACCTTTGGTGGTGAATGGGTCCTCCCTCAATGATACCCTAATTTTTTAATTTCATTATGGTAGGAGTTTAATTCTCTTTCTTCCTAGATCTGGTGTCGGCCTTAATTCTTTGAATTTAGAGGTCAATCTCCTAATTTAGTATGAATAAGGTGTCAATTCTCCTAGTTTCGTCTTAGAATTTCAAGCATTCAAGAGCATTACAAAGGAACTCATAAGGCATTTCAAGGAAGATTTCAAAGTGTTCATTGCAAAAATTCAAGATCATATCATCATTTCAAGGGTTTGATGCATGTATTCATGTTGTTGAGTTAAGATTGTGAGTGTAGCACTGTAGATCTATTTGCAACTATTGTTTACATCATTTTCAAGGATGCTAGATCTACATTCTCCATAGCTTCTCCATGATAAATTTTAGATTTAATTCACAAGACAAAATCCACATTGACAACATTTGCATATTTCATATTCATGTTTCATTTCCTTCATTTCATCACTTGGTTTAATTACCTACAAGGGGTTTGACTTAGGAAAACCCCCATTCACTAAAAAATAAACAAGTTTGCTGCCCTTGAGTGTGTGATTGAAAATTTACAGATTGAAGATCAAGTTGAGCAAGATTTGTAGCAAGATTGTCAAAGTTGCAAAGTTGCTAAAGTTGTCATCTAAACTGCAAGATCATAGAAAGAGCTCTACAAAATTAACTACAGGCTTCCATAACTTGATAACAGGGATTTAAAGAGTGTAGACATTAGGGTAGAAGATCCTAAAATCAATTTTCTGAAACCCTAAAAGGACCTATTCACAACTGAAGGTGAATGAGTCCTCCATAGCTCAAAAATAGTAATTTTCCTACAAGGTACACAAATTTTTATGCTCTAAAAACATCCCCCATAGTTGCGATAAAAAATAGGTTACATTTTTGGTTGTTACTAACATCATATTTTCCATAATTTGAGGTGATTAGGTCCTTAGAAAAATTAGGGATCCATCATCTTGTCCAGTCACATAGGGTGGATCATATTTTCATACTAATTAGCCATCTATCATGAATTAGAATGAAAATTGATGAACAAGTTGATTGAAATTTTTGAAAGATGGGCTTAACAATATTAATGCCTTTTAAAAAAATTCCAATATTTCATTTCTAATAAACAAGAATAAATGACATTAAATTCTAGATACCTTGAATAGCAAATGGGAAAAAATGAAGGCTAATTAACTATGTGTATTTAGTTTAATGATGAATACAACTAGTAAATAAAGATTTATGGATTATTTTATGAGACTTGATTTCTTCCTTATTCTATGACTCTCAAGTGATATTCAAGAATATCTAATGGATTTTTTCTTGGGAAGGGAGATAATTCTCACCATTAAATGAATTCCCAGATATACTGAACCAATGATCTATTTTTACACCCATTAATTATGTTCATAGGCATTACATGATAGGTACATTAAATTGATAGTCTGAGGTCTTACCTGACTATCGATTGATTTTTAATCCAATGAATGAATTTGTTATCAATAAAATAGTCATTAATGTTGAATAGTTATTATTATTGACTTGACATTCATTTGCATGCTTAATAATTATTTCAACAATAATGAGTACATTCAGTTATGATTTGATATTCAACATTTCTCCACTAACTATTCCTAGGAAGGAAATTGTTTTGATTATTGTTATTAATTGGATAGTTCTTAGAAATATTGACAAAGGTTATCAGATTCTTATGCAGTGATGCATCGTTAAATCAACAAAACCATAATAGATCACATGATGACTTTATTTATAGGAATGTGTACACATATTTACACATATATGTACCTATAAATACATACATGTGATGCACTTTCCTTAATCAGTTAAATATAAATTTTTATGCTATTGAAAATGATGCATTTCTATGGATATTAAAAGGAATGAGTCTAGTAATATTGCTTATGCAACCTACACATCAATAAGAAGATGTGATTATTTATTTTACGATCATGCCCAAATTATTATTGATAGCTATTTTTATTGGTGTATTTTGTTGATATGAACTTATGAAAATATTATTGAAAGGTTGCATGCATATAGACTAGTTATTCAGATTAGTTTTACTTGCTACTTTAAGAGATGTTGTACTGAGCAACGTTGATGGTAAACTATTATGTTGCACTCATGATTGAATTTATATGTGCATGAGCATCAAGTATGGTATCGTTTTGGTGTATTCTATGTGATGAACATGATATGTCTTATTGCATGTATTCCATTACTCATATTCAATATTTCATTGCTAATTTACCTCATGTTGGGTTGAGTATTCTTCAATGGACTAAAGAATTTTAGGGAAGTGTTTCACTTCATGGTAGGGCGAAAATGCGCTCTAACAATTTTCTTGCCCTCGAGATGGTTTAATGAGTTGCAAGGTTGAAATGATCTTATTAGGAAGGCTCTAGTTTCAGTTCAGTGTATAGTCTTGATTTGACCAAGAGGTCTATTGTAAGGGAAATGTTCCCATATGTTATGCCTCGAAAATTGACACATGTATACTTTAAATTACTAATTTAATATATTCCTTATATTTTTTCTTGTGCATTTGGACAGGTGACATTTATATATGCATGGTGAAGTATAATTTGTGTTTTTAATGAAGCTTCATTTATGAAGGTTATTAAATTTATCAAAAAATAAAACTACATAGCTAGTTTCTAACACTAGATTTAGTTGGCAACATGTGTCATTCACTAGCATAGTGAGAGATCCCAATACTTCTCTAGGTAAGAAGAAAAAATGAGACTAAAAAATGGTGAGACATCACAATTCACCTTGTAAAACAAGTATCAATATTGCACATGCAAAAATATATATAATCTTCACCATCATCCATAGACTATAATGGTTGCACAAGACAACAAAATTAAAAATATATAGCCTATGCATGTTGAAGAATAGACTAAAGATTATGAGAAATAACTTTATAAGAATTGTCCATGTATAAGAAACTCTTGAAACTCACCATTCAAGCTTGTGATGAAGTATGAATCTTCGCCACACGTATTTTTAATGCAATATTAACCTAGTCATAAAGAGTTAAATTTTCCATGTTTACCCTTGTCCTATATTCTAATGTTCCATACTAAGACTAGGTCTCCTACTTTTTATTTTCTAGTTCTAGCCTTTCTGTAAAACAAACACTTGACTTTCTATTTATTCATGTTCATAGTTTCAATCTTCCTTCTAATTTCATCAAGTTCAATAAGCTAGTGTATTTTATCAGTCACAAAATCATCAAATATTCATTGTATTACCATAAAAACTTGTAAAAAATCATCAAATGGATGATTAGTAGACTTGCATCAACACCATAAACTATTTAAAACAGTGAGCAACCAATGTATTTCTTTGGATTTAATTTTGGTTACTTTTCAATAGATTTTAATTTTTTTGTATTATTTAATAGTAAGTGACATTCTATGGTAACAAATAAATTTTACTACTGTAGACATGCAAAATTGACATCATACATCTCGCTCTAACATCGTGCATCGAATTCTGCTATTAATCAATTAAAGCAGTTTATTGATTAATTTACTAAGGTTCATTAAATAAATCAAAATTATTTAATCAAATCCTTAAAGTTCTTCTCATTTGATTTAATAAATCAAACTGATTTAATCAAATGTCAAAATCCCTAAAATCTCCTAAGTTAATTAATCTAAATTAATTAACTTCTAATCATGATTATCATTCTCCAGCTTTTGACTCAACCAGAGTCAAATCCAAACTCCTAACTAACCCACCCACTTGCACCAATAAATCATTTATTTGATTTATAATTCCTCTAATTACATTCAAAATGGCATCAAAATGGAATATTCTTCCATTTTGAATCTTCCCCCCAAAAGGGACTTGTCCCTTCCAACAAGGTTTTTAATGCTATTTGCACAAGTCAACATAGCATTTATTGCACCTTTCATCCCCCCAAAACATGTCAAGTCTTTCAAATTCAAATTTGAAAGTGGCACATTGGCCAAGACTTGCACATTCCTCACCCTCTCATAGCTTGACAAGTGTCATCTTGTCATTGGCTTGTGAATTATCCCACATTCATCCAAAATCTCTCAAACTCCTACCCTTGAATCTATAAATGCAAGGCAAAACAACTCAACAACACACAACACATTTCTCACTTGCAAGGTTATTCTCTTCATGAGAGAACTAATCTTGCTCATCACAACACCATTTACTTAGCAACTACATCTTGAGGCAAGGTTGCTCTCTTCATTTGAGAGTCAATCTTGCTCTTCACCATCTATCATTTGGCATCTTGCTTATCATGGATTGGGAAAGGGCAGCTTCCTACAACACTAAGTTGCACCAATCCACCGTAGGATAGATTACGTTTCATGTCTTCTTTATATGTTTAATTTGGTTTTATCATTTTGGTTTGAAGAATGTTATGTTATCCTATGAGGATGTTGAAATCAAGCTAACCATTTGCAGATTTTAGCATCCACAGAAATGGTGCTAGAAGGAGGGCACTTTGACTGACAGGTTTTAATTTTATGACAAATGTTTTTTCTCTTCTATACCAAACCCAGGATTAGTATCATGTCAGAAAAATGATCAACTTTGCTTTCCATTTGATCATGTGTTTTTCTAGACTTACTATCTTTTGTAGATTTACCAGCCACTGTTGATTTGCATGCAGGTGTAACCTTGGTTTTTACTTTTCCCTGTGCTTTGACATCTAAATTTTCTTGAGCTGCATCTTTGTTTTGCGAAGTCTTAGACTCGTCTTTAGCATTTGATGTTTTCTTAGGAAGTTCTGGAGAGGCCAAGCTTGAAGCAGATTTGGAATCAATTGCATCATCTTCATTTTCATCATCTGACATATCAAAAAGAAAGCATCGTTTCCTTCCGCTACTCATTAATTCCTAATCTTGTGTCAATCTAAACTACCCTTTCATTCTTTGACAGGCGTTACATTTTATAGGAGAAGGCATCGACACAATTCCTTTTAGCAGTCTTATCATTTCAGGCTACTCTCCGCTGAATTGGAGGAGTAAAAAAAAAAAAAAAAAAAACAGGTCAATAAACTTATAGTGAGCAAAAGATTTCGAAATCTTAAAGGCTGAACAAAGATAGTAATGCACAGAACACGTTTCAGGATAAGTTGTCATTGCACTCCATTAGATTTCTTTAAGTAAATAAAAAAAAAAAAAGATAGTGTACAATGGGATGTCGACAGAGATAGTGTAAGCATTCTGATATTCTATTTGATTATCTGTTTTATATCCAGCATTATTATTGGCAGGAATTTTTCCTTAGCATGGTGTTATTTATTGGAAATTCTTTGATTTAAGATTGATGTGTAGGCCGAAAACTTGTGGAACCCATGCAATTTCATGATTCTTGAATGCAGCCAAACTCATTTTTTATATTTTCAATGACATTTGCTGCAGAGAAAGTAAATACAAGGGGTTTTTGAGCTGTCGAGTTATTAAGCTATTACTTCTATGCATAGTGTTCTATTCATGTATTGTCCGGGGTCAAGCATTGTATCTTCCGCTTTTCCTTTTTCCATGAGTTCATTTTTTATGGATGGCAGATGGCTTTTAAGATACCTGTCACTCACACAAATGGAATTTTGTTGTATTGTGATACCACTTTTGTCCTACAAGTCATAATTGCCTAAAACTTTCTACGGCTCTTTATTAACTCTTATTGGGAGGTCTAGCTAAACTGGCACGCGAGATAGCAAATCATGGGGTTCTTGTGTCTATACTCATATTAAATTTCAACATATTTAGTGTATTTTTTTACCTCACCCTTGAAGCTCCTAGCTTGGTGCGGGTAGGGGGGAGTTTAGCATAGGCCATAGATATGATTTACATCTGCCAATTGATTTACATCTGACAAATGACAAATCCAAGCTTTTTTTGAGGCAATCCTGTAATTTGCTATGTACTCTAGATATTTGCATATGGAGATGTCTTGGCCCATAGGAAAGCGCAGCCAATCAAGAGTCATTTATGTCTGGCAACGAGGGTCACCAAGATCCCACGCAACTTGGTAGATTTGCATCTGTATTTTGACATTCAATTGTGGCAGATATTTGTAAGGCTTACTAGTTTGTTTACTTTGTCTTGAATGCTCACTTATCTTTGACTGTCATTTGTTGTTGACAGGTGCAGCGTATGGTAGGTGTTCACAATCCCTTCTCCCATTAATCTCCATTGACTTTTAGTCACATCAGCCATCATGCCTATGTAGAGACATACTAACAGATTTGATATGAATCTTTTATTATTATTTTTTTGGAAAATCATGGATCTCTACGTTGAGTGTCAACAAACTTCTTCAAACAGTGGCAGTGCTTGTCTACAAATATCTTTTTTCAGAATCTTCATTTAAGATGATATTTGGTTTGGGGCGGGTGCTCATTATGTTTTTGTTTATAATCACCTAAGGCATTGGAAATGGTTGTAAAGTATTTGTGTATCACTTAAATGCATTAAGTAGGAATGACACGTCTTTATTATTGAATTCCAAATCTATGCACCTTATTATCATTTCTTTAAATGGGTCATATATCTTATCATAGTTCCACATTATGCCTACATTTTGCAAATGACTACATTCTAAGAAATTACATCTTTTGAAGAATTCTATTAATGTTAGATTTATTTGTTGAGATTACATCGACGGGTAAGGTATTATTATTGATTTTGACATACCTTGTGCATACTTTTATAGTTTTGCAACAAGTGTATACTTCTTATTTGTGATAACTTTGTATTGTTTCCAGGGATAACGTTGGAGTTGATTATCGGAATTGAACAAAGAGGTTGACTTTAGGATCAAGCGCAAACGAAGGCGAATGAAGTAGAGTTTGAGTTTTCCTTGAAACCAAGACTTGGGAAAAGAGCATTTTTTAATGCTTGTTTTAAACTATCTAGAGCTTACACTTCTACTCTCGTTTTCTGTTTTAAACCAATTCACTTTTCAATTTGGGTTTAAAATTAATCACTTGACTTGATTTCTTCAATTGGGATAAAATTGAACCTTAGAAACACTTACTAATTTTCAATTTGGACTTAAAATTGAACAAGGAAATCACACATTTCAATTGGTGCTTAAAACGAACACATCATTGGTTTGAGGTTTAAAACAAACATGTACATTCAATGCTTTGTAATCTTCTTCACAAAGTAATATCATCGAAAAAGACGTATGCACTTCTCTCGCGCCTCACGGTGATCTTGAGAATCAAAAGTCTTTTTGTGATATTAAGTTGTCAAAAAGATTGCCTCCACATTTCATTTTGGGGAACTTAAAATTAACAAATCTTGCGAGTGTGAGTGGAGTACATCGCGAGTGTTCTCTCTTTGTTTCTCAACAAAGATCGATCGAACTACGGATGTACTTACTTGCTATTGTTCACCTTTAGAGGGCCTGCCTTGTGGGAAAAAGTAATCACCCAAGGGAACGACCCAACCGGGAACACGCTAAAGCCAAGCGACTTCCACTCGGGATATAAGTGTGGATATTGGAACAAAGGCCAATATCACAAGGATTATTCCGACGAGATGGACAGCAATGGACTCTCGCCGACGTTGGATAATCCCCCACGAACGGAATGCCCGAATTAGAACCCTTGTTTAGAAATTGGCCAAAACCTTATCTATCTTGTTGGTGCAAGAGGTCATGTCCTCTGAAGCCGCCCCACATAACATGCGGTCTTGTTGTGGAAATGGAAAGTATGCCATGGGAGATTCATGGGTACTAATGCTTGGCTGACCCGAATAAGTGAGTGCCGTGGAGGGGAGCCAGTGTGGTCAAGCATTTAGCCATTCGCACAAGATATGCGCAGCTGGATTTATCCAAGTGGGAACCCAACAAGGTATTGTCTCATCAACCTAGGAGTGTGAAAGTGCTTGGAAAAAACACATTGCTTGATCTTGAAAACATTTGGAAAACAAACATACACAAAAACCTTGAAATTTCAAACACCTTGTGGGGAACAAATACCTATTGATGAACTTGCCCACTCTTGCTTTCCCTAGGAATCACATTCCTAGAGGTTTCTAAGTGTGCAAATTCTACCATCATTTGTTTCCAATAAGGATAAACATAAGGAACTTTTGCCCTATTTTCCTCGATTTCCACATAAAGGACATTGTGGGATGAGAAAGAGAATGGGACACTAGACATATAGTTTGAAAACCTAAGCAAGCAAGTGTCTTGGATAAAAAGAACCTCATTTAACCAAGATAAAAAGAAAAATTGGATTACACATGTGTTTTCTAACATGATCAAAATCCCAAAATCGAAGTTCAAAAAGCTTAGTGTGAAAGCTAGTGAGGAGTGTCTTGAGATCCTGAATTGTTTTGAAAGGTTTACTTTCCTTTCATAGGAAATATAGCA
This sequence comes from Sequoiadendron giganteum, assembly GCA_007115665.2. Taxonomy (NCBI): domain Eukaryota; kingdom Viridiplantae; phylum Streptophyta; class Pinopsida; order Cupressales; family Cupressaceae; genus Sequoiadendron; species Sequoiadendron giganteum. Next base: position 409,396,974 of record CM021110.1, on the reverse strand, counting down.
TGTTCTTCAACACCGAGGTCTTGTAAGCAGAAGTGTCATCTAGTTCAAGTCTAGGATCAAATTTAATCACTTTCATCCATCTTTCAACCATCAAAATCAGTCAAATTTCCATCTCACCAACAGCTTTTGGAATCTTTGTAAACATCTTTTATGCTAAACTTTTAGGAAAAATCAAAACTTCTTTGTTTGACTTAACACATCTAGTCAAACCATCATCTTATACACGAGTTCTCTCTTGGATAATACAACTTCCTAAGGTTTACGAGTTCATCTTGTTTGGCTTAACACAACTAGCCAAATTATCAAATCATCATCACGTTTGACTTGACGCACTTAGTCAAACTATCATCTTGTAGGAGTTCACTCTTGGATAAAACACAACTTCCTAGAGTTTTACAATTACGTTCATCACATTTTGGTTGACTTAACACATCTAGTCAAACCATCAATCCAATCACGATCAATCAAGTCCTAAAAGTTTAGCATTCCCTTAAAAGTTTCTTTAAGAGTTCCACTCATCCATATCACTCATTTTTCGTTATCTCATCCTCATCATCACTTTCATTCTTCAATTATCCTAGTTCTTTGCTTCTTTGAACCTAAGGTTTAGACTGATCTAAAGGATTAGAGGTTCATCTCTTACATTCTTGAAAATTGATCTTCATTTTATGGTTCAAACTCGACCTCAACACAAGAGGGACATGGAATATAAATTTGATCCATCCATCATGAGCAATTCGATCCAACCAAACTATCCAAGCCTTGCAATACCATTTGATTATCAAAGCTTGTACAATGCATACATGGGAGCATTATCTCATACAAATATCAATGGTACAACAAATATGAGCATACCCAATCCTAAGTTTGGAACACCTTTCCCAATGGTAGATCTCAATCCAAGTCCAAATCTGCAAATCTATCAACCAAACACTCAATGCATGAATTTTTCAAACAACATTATCCCACCAAATCCATACATACCAAGTGCAAATTTACCAAACATGACCATTTCAAATCCACACTTCGTAAACTTTGGGGTCAACATGTTTGCAAATCCCCCTAATGTTGTTCAAAATCCTAGCAATATATTGGCAACTCCATATATTGATTCAAGCCAAGGTAACAACATGCGAAATCAAAGTTACCTAAATCCAAGCAATATGATTCCCAACCACAACAATGTTCAATTTCAATCTATCATGCCAAATCAAAACATCATACCAAATCATCCCATTTTTCCATCAACATCGCAAAAACAGATGGAAACCATCCAAGCAACCCCAACAATCAACACCATTCCCATTCCACCGCCACCGCCACCACCGCCAAAGCACAGCACGACCAATTCATTCTCCATCATGTTGCAAGCTGCACAAGAAGCTTCCCGCAAAAAGGCACTCCAAGCCCAACAAGCTACACAGCTAGTTGCTCAGCAAGCACAAGCGGCTCAAGTAGCCCAAGAAGCACAAGCGCAAGCAGAATTCTACGCACTATTGCAATCAATCCAAGAAGAAGTAGCACAACAAAGAGCCCAATAAAAAGATTTGTTGGCACAAAAACAACATGACGAACAACAAGCATTGTTGGCTCAGCAGAAAACGCAGGCCTTACTCGCCCAACAAAGCTTGCAACAGATTCCCTCCACAATTGTTGAAAACAATGATCAAGATCAATCCATCAAAAAACACATTGAAGACGTTCCCATCTCATTCAATGATCAAGTCAACACACACCAAGGGTCACTTTCCCATCATGATCAAAATTCACCAACAATGCCCAATAATGATCAAATTCAAGAAATATCAACATCACTTGATCCTAGGATTGAAAACAATGTTCAAGATCTTAAAGATGCTTCTATCCAATCTAGTGATCAAACCAACATTCATCAAGAGCCACTTTTTAGTGATCTATTCCAGGATGTGTTAACGTTATTTGATCCTATTGACATAGTCCACGATCCATCGACCAATGATCATATTGAAAATGTCTCTACATCACCTTACGAGTTAGAGGACATATCTCAAGAATGTATTCCAAAGCATAATCAAAATCTTCTGTCAAGGTCTAGCAATGTTCCTTCCCACGACATATTGACATCCTTAGACCTCATGGTTATGGATATTGAAGGAATCCCTAGCTCAACATTTGATCCAAATCCACTCAAAGCTCAAGAGAATATGGAGCCACTTCCCATTCCTAATAACAATGTCCAAGAACACCTTGTAGACAATCCATCCTTTGAAATTGACCCATGTCAAGAACTTGATCAAAAGCATGGTGAAAGCAATTCCAGAATTAGTCAAAATCAAGAATTTGTATCTCTGAGATACTACAATGATCTAATGGGAACTCTTTTATCTATACAAGATGCTGCAAATGATGACCATATCCGCATAGCACATACTCTTCCATCTACCCATGAGATGCTTTCTTTGGATGGACCTGTAGATGATCTTCATTCAAAACAAGAGTCTCATACTCTTGAAATCATTACTGGGAAACAAGAGTCTCCTACTCTTAACATTGGTACACAAGACCAAGATATAGAAAATTTTGAGGACATAGCAGAAACAAATCATGAAGAAGGTTTCTAAAAAAATTATGAATCAGAGACATCATATGGAGACATATTAGAAAGCTTCTACAAAAGTTGCAAATCAGAAACATCCTATGGACACCTAGCAGAAATAGGGCATGAAGAGGACTCCTACATAATTCATGAATCAGAAACATCCTATGAAGTGAGTCATGAGGAAGACTTTTGTGTAGACAGCAAAGCATCAACACTTCTTGAAGAAGCACTACAATCTGATATATCACAAGATCAAGTTGAAGATATCAATCAGGCATTCATCCCACTTATGGAAGATCCTATCACTTATAAACTTGGATCACTCACCTTTGTAAGGGAAAATCATCTTATCAATAAAAGAGCTATGACATTTGAAGATCCGCCACAGAGCAGAGAAGGAGCAACACCTTGTTTCCAATGGAAATCATATCCTTTTGCAAATCAAATGTTTCAACAGTTGAATTATCAAGGCAGAGGATTAGGCCTACATGAACAGGGTATCCTGGAACCAGTGCAGATTTTTGGCAATCCTAAGCGTCAAGGCCTTGGTTACTCAACAATTAAGGGATCTCAACATATCAGTAATACTATCACCATACTGGGGGCAACTTCGTCTCGAGCAAACATCAACATAGGGAGCACAAAGAATCCTTATGATGAAACCAATGCCAATACTACAACCCGCCGTGTCACGAATCTTCATCCACCTATCACCCCATCCACGAATTGGGACCAACATCAAAACAAAGACTTGAATCGAAGCATGCAAAATAGTATCAAAGAAAAAGAAGCTAAGAAGCATATTGGAAAAATCAAATACAAATGGATACCAAAAAATACAAAGAAAAATTATTTCTATCAAACTCCATTAGTCAAAGAAACTATGGGGCAAAATCAAAAAGGGGCAAGTATCCATCAAAGATTTCCACAAAGGAAAAAGCAGGCTTCTCAAGCAACGTACAAAGTGTATCAAGAAATTGGTCCAAATTCCATGCACACTTCCATATCCACCCGTTATTGCTCATCTTCCCAAGTTTGGAGAGTCAAAGGTTCCAAACCATCGACCAATCCATCTGTTACTCCTAAACACACTCCATCCACGCCTCCACGCATGATATCCAATTCTCACATTGACCATGTGTTGGCAACGACCCTTCATCATAAGGATTCAGAGGGCACTCTATCGCGATGTGCGCACAAAGACAAAGTTAACTCCGGTATTAGCAAAGCGGATCAAGAATCTCAAAGGTTGCATTCAAGTGCACTTATCTTGGCAAGACAACTTCTACAAGCAGGATAATGATGGCACGTTATGACAGAAGCATCAACTTAAAATCTCTCAGAAAATACAAAAACAATCAGAAAATGTCCTGAAAAAATGGTCACCTTGATGAAAACCTGGCAAACAGGCGTCTTGGCGACAACAAAAAAATCCAAATAATACAAAAAATCCCAAAACATCAAAAAAAGTATTGAAAACAGTCAAGAAAAAAATCGTCCTCTAGTGAAAACCTGACAAACAGGCATCATGTGTAGAATCGAGCATCTACATGTGCCAGTTCAGAAGAAAGCATCTTATCGCATCCATAATGAAGCCAACATTCCATCCATATCATCCGTTCATCCATGAACCATTTATCCAATCCATTTTCCATCTACATCCATACTCCAAGTTATCTTGATCTTGGAAAATTTTGGAGCACACTTTACACTTGTTTATGGTAAACATCTTGACATGGGTCATTTTCATTGATCCTATCCTACCCAACGCTATATGAGCCTTGAAGCATTATCCGAATGAGCATTCCTCTGTTCGAACACCTTATCTTGTCACAAGATAATCCTTGGCATCCTTTGCATGCTTACCATACCCATCCATCTATCCAAGAATCCACCCATGGTCGTTCAAACATTGCTAGACACTGGGGGCAGATATTTGCATCTTGCTTCGAGAATAAATCTTGATGTATATCATCCAACTTATGAAGTGATCCGAACATTGGAAAATACGAAATAAAATTAGTCGAAGTACTTGTGATCCAAAATCCAAGTCACTAGCCCATGGCATATTTTGACAAGAATACATTCCTTATCATGCTCTATCTTTTGTCGAACATCAATCCAAACAATCCATATCAGTCTCATCTAGTGCACACATCAGCGTCACATCAAATCATCAAAGCAATTTTGTTCTAACTCAAGCTTCATCGATCTTGATCAATCGAATCCAATCAATCATCACCTTGTTTGACTTAACACACTTAGTCAAACTATCATCTTGTGCACGAGTTTACTCTAGGATAACACAACTTCCTTGGGTTTACAAGTTCATTATCATCACTTTGTTTGGCTTAACACCCTTAGCCAAATTATCAAATCATCACCTTGTTTGGCTTAACACACCTAGCCAAATTGTCCTTTTTGTACGAGTTTACTCCGGGATAACACAACTTCCTGGAATTTACGAGTGCATTATCACTTTTGTTTGATTTAACACACTTAGTCAAACTATCAATCCATCAATCTGATTGATCAACATTAAGCTTGGTTTTCAACAAAATCCAAAAACAGAGCACTGATATAATCACATATCATATCCAAATCGTCAAAATCATGCGAAAAAACCAAAAACATTCAAAAATTCATCAAAAAAATTCCAAAAACATTCAGAAAACTCATTCAAAATTCCAAAAACATTCAAAACATTCATCAAAAATCCAAAAACATCTAGAAAAATCATTCAAAAAACCAAAAACATTCAAAAAAAATTCATCGAAAAATTCCAAAAAACATTCAGAAAACTCATTCAAAAAACCAAAAACATTCAGAAAACTCATTCAAAAAAATCCAAAAACATTCAAAAAAGCAAATCAAAACCAAAAACATCCAAATCATCCAAAATCCAAAAACATGTCAAAATATCAGAAAAGCATTCAAAAAATTCATCATTGAATCTTGTTAGTTTGTCACCTTGTCGAACTACGTCGTCTCTGAGCGTGAATGTAGGCAAGGTTGATCTTTGATCATCCCCCGATACAGTTTGCGTCCGTCGCATTGGCATCTGTTTGCCCATCTAGTTAGGCGTCCGTCGCATTGGCATTCGTTTTCTTATCTTCTTTACATTAGGTCATTCTTTATGCGTCTGTCGCATTGGCAATCCATTTGCCCATTTATTTATGCATCCATTGCATTGGCAATCCATTTGCCCATTCATTTATGCATCCATCACATTGGCATCCGTTTGCCCATCTAGTTAGGCGTCCATCGCATTGGCATTCGTTTGCTTATCTTTTTTACATTTAGGTCATTCTTTATGCGTTCGTCGCATTGGCATCCATTTTCCCATCTATCTCATCCACAATCAAGTCAATTGACACAAAATCCAAAAACATTCATAAAATCTTGAAAATACCAAAAAAACATTGAAAAATGTGAAAATTCCAAAAACAGCCTCAAAACATTTGAAAAAACCAAAATGGTGCATCCATTTCATCTCGCTTTCACCCGTGATTGTCATCACTCATAATAAATCATCGTCATTTTCACTCTTTGGTGAGTTAGTCAGAAGCAAGTTTAGCAGGTTCTAAAGTGAACACCTAATCGTCAAAGTCTCAAAGGTCTAAGTCAGTAAGTCAGCAAGTTGGTCAACTCGATGTATCAATAGCTTATCACCCAAATCAGTCTCACCAAAACCCTGATCACTACATGTCCTAGGATGAAGCTTTCGCACGATGGACATAAGCATCAGGTACCCCACATTAGTTTAGCCTAGCTAGCGATACGAAGAACATTAGCTTGTTTATTTACTTTATCTTGGTCTTTTTGACTTATCTTATTTTGCGCTCATTTCAAGGACCTCTCGATGATGCCTAAACAAAATAGGTTTAGAGAGAAAGGAATGGGGCAACGATCATTATCTTTTTATCTGCTGTGCTTGTTGGATGTTCTTGTAAAATAACTTGGCGAATACTTTCTTTGTTGGGTCCATCCTAGCAGGGTTTCCGTATGTCAAGTGTGAACAAGAGCACTCCTATCTGATTGTCGAGTCAGAGTCCATCACACTAGGCACAACGCCATCCTGGTTCTTAATACCTTGATGCATCGCCCCTATGTGTGTTATCAAACATAAAGAAAGTTACGCTCTTTATCTCCCATTCCTAGATAAGCAATACATCATCATCTTTCATCATCATCTCTAATAAAGTTGGCTTGTTGAACTTCTGCATCTTCTTGGATTCAAGGGTTGATCCCTCTCATTCTTCTATCCTATCTCATTCTTCTATCCACTTTCATGCTAACAATGCATCCATGTTGCATCCATCTTGCATCCATCCTGCATCCATCCCGCATCCTGCATAATCACGTCATCTCATTTTCATAATCATATAAGTTGTTTAAAATAATATAGATTTGTTATTCTAAGCATCTTCCAAACATCTCATTCACATCATCATTATCATCCATACATCCATTTTGAACCTCTTTATCGTGAGATCCACCTCAAATTGAATCTTTTCGCTCGATCTCTCGAGGGGGCAATGTACTAACGTACTTATTTTCGCCGAAGCATCCGAAAAATCAGAAATTTTTTAATTTCGATATCGACAGAATCATTCTTTGAACCAATGCAACAAGTACATTGCTTCAAAGAGGGGAAAAATGTAGACATGCAAAATTGATATCATACATCTCGCTCTAACATCGTGCATCGAATTCTGCTATTAATCAATTAAAGCAGTTTATTGATTAATTTACTAAGGTTCAGTAAATAAATCAAAATTATTTAATCAAATCCTTAAAGTTCTTCTCATTTGATTTAATAAATCAAACTGATTTAATCAAATGTCAAAATCCCTAAAATCTCCTAAGTTAATTAATCTAAATTAATTAACTTCTAATCATGATTATCATTCTCCAGCTTTTGACTCAACTAGAGTCAAAATCCAAACTCCTAACTAACCCACCCACTTGCACCAATAAATCATTTATTTGATTTATAATTCCTCTAATTATATTCAAAATGGCATCAAAATGGAATATTCTTCCATTTTGAATCTTCCCCCCAAAAGGGACTTGTCCCTTCCAACAAGGTTTTAAATGCTATTTGCACAAGTCAACATAGCATTTATTGCACCTTTCATCCCCCCAAAACATGTCAAGTCTTTCAAATTCAAATTTGAAAGTGGCACATTGGCCAAGACTTGCAC